>CM021105.1:141422424-141792690 GCA_007115665.2 Sequoiadendron giganteum
ATCAATGTGAACAATCAATATGAGTTGTATCTAATGTGTACTTCAGCATCACATCAAAATCATCAAAACAAATTTGTTCCAAATCAAGCTTCATCAATCTTAATCAATTGAATCCAATCAATTATCACCTTGTTTGACTTAACACACTTAGTCAAAATATCATCTTTTGCACGAGTTTACTCTAGGATAACACAACTTCCTTGGGTTTACAAGTTCATTATCATTTTTTTTGGCTTAACACACTTAGCCAAATTATCAAATCCAAAAGCACCTCATTTGACTTAACACACTTAGTCAAACTACCCCCTTGTGTATGAGTTTACTCTAGAATAACACAACTTCCTAGATTTTACAAGTGGATTATCACTTTTGTTTGACTTAACACATTTAGTCAAACTATCAATCCATCAATCCAATCGATCAAAATTAAGCTTGGTTTTCAACAAAATCCCAAAATAGAGCACTGATATTATCACATATCCAAAATTCAAAAACATCAGAAAAATAATAAATAAATAAAAAAACATTCAAATATCCATCAAAAATCCAAAAACATGTCATAAAATCTCAAAATGTCTTCGAAAAATAGATTCATCTTGTCGAACTATGTCATCTCTGAGCTTGAACATAGGCAAGGTTGATCTTTGATCATCCCTCGAGACAGTAAGGTCAGTCCTTTAAGTGCCTGTCGCATTGGAAATCCATTTGACCATCTAGTCTACATTTTAGGTGAGTCCTTTAAGTAATAAAAAGGGAAAATCCATTTGTCCATATTATCATCAAGTCAGTTTATCGTCAGTTAAACTATGTGGTCTTGCGTGTATAATGTAGGCAAGGCTAATCCGTGGATCAGCTCCTGAGACCCCTAGGATAACCTCGAAAATACCAGAAACATTGAAAAATATGAAAATACCAAAAAATAGCCTCAAAACATTTGAAAAAACCCAAAATGGTGCACCCGTCTCATCTCGCTTTCAGCCGCAATAATCACCGCTCATAATAAAAATCAATCGTCACCTTCACCCTTTGGTAAGCTAGTCAGAAGCAAGTCTAGCAGGTTCCAAAGTGAACACTCTAATTGTCAGAGTCTTGAAATTCTAGATCAGTGAGTCAACAAGTTGGTCAACTCAGAATATCAATAGCTTATCACCCAAATTAGTCCCATCAAAACCCTGATCACAACATGTCCTAGGATGAAGCTTTCTTGCAATGGACATAAGCATCAGGTATCCCATAGTAGTTAGTCCTGGCTAGCTGTATGAAGAACATTAGCTTGTTTGGTTTTCTTTATTTGGTCTTTTATTGACTTATCTTATTTTGTGCTCATTCCAAGGACCTCTCAATGATGCCTAAACAAAATAGGTTTAGAGAGAAAGGAATGGGGCAATGATCATTATCTTTTTATCTAATGTGCTTGTTGGATATTCTTGTAAAATAAATTTTCCATGCATTCTTTGTTTGTTTGTAGGAAGGATGTTTTAGGTATCTTGTTGACCACATAAGAAGGCTTGCCTTTTTATGTCTTGGCCCAAGATGTCTAGAATATTTGAACTGCATTCTGAATAAGGTTATGTTTGTCAAGTGTGAACAAGAGTACTCCTATTTGTTTGATGAGTCAAAGTCCATCACACTAGGCGCCACACCATCCTGGTTCATAATACCTTGATACATCACACCTACGTGTGTTATCAAACATAAAGAAAGGTATTCTCCTTATCTCTCCCATCCTTGGATAAGAAATGCATCATCAACATTCATCATCATATCCAATATAGTCTCGACAACTAGTAGACTTGTTGGACTTCTACATCTTGGATTTAATGGTTGATCCCTCTCATTCTTCCATCCTCTTTCATGCTAACAATGCATCCATCCTGCATCCATCTTGTGTCTTTCATAATAATTTCATGTCATCATACCACAACATCATCCATAATGTCCATCTCATATACATTTCATAATCATTTAAGTTGTTTAGGATAATATAAATTTGTTATTCTAAGAATCTTTAAAACATCTCATTTACATCATCAATATCATATAGATTATATAGTCTAACCATCCATACATTCATTTTGAACCTCTTTTTCATGAGATCCACCTCAATATTTTCGCTCTATCTCTCGAGGGGGAAATGTACTAACATACTTCTTTTCATTGGGGCATCTGAAAAAAAAATCATTTTTTTTTAAATTTTGATGTTAGTAGCAACATTCTTTGAATCAATGCAACGAGTACATTGATTCAAAGAGGGGCAAAATATAGACATGCAAAATATACGCATGCATCTAATCATACTTCATTCAACATTATTTCATCTATTAATTAAATAAACCAATTTAATTAATTCACTTCTCTCAAAATTAAATAAATCCAATTATTTAATTATCTCCTATAATTCCCGATTTAATTAAATCACATATATCTAATTAAATCACTCATATGCATTTTCCTCTCATTTGATTTAAAATAAATACAAAAATTGAAATCAAATGTCATATCGCCTAAACTCTTGTTAGATTAATCAAATCCTGATTAGTTTAATCCTAATCACCTAAATCCTTTAGATTCATCCACTTGCACAATAAATCAATTAAATTGATTTATTAAAACACCTATTTTCCCTCACAAGGGAATATTCCCAAGGAATATACCCTCATTAACTCTCATGTTTGACTTTTTTGGACAAACACAATTCCCCCCAAAAAACCCTCAACCATATTCATTTATTGCCATTTTCAAGTTTGAAATGGGCACATTAGCCAAAAATTGCACAATCATGGGCCAATCCCATTGTGACAAGTGGCTCTCTCCTATTTGTTGGGTTTTAGTCCCACATTGCTCAATATTGGCTTCTCCTCTCTCAATAGTTCCTATAAATTCAATGACCTCTATCTCATTTTTCATCTACATTTGAAGGCATCCTCATTATAGGCAACTTGATTTCAAGAGCATCTCATTGTCTATCATTTTATTTGTTTTAGCATGGATTGGGAAAGGGATCTTTCACATATTCAAGGAGAACCAATCCACTATGGAATAGTTTTGCATCCATGTTTCGTGTCCTTTGAGAATTCTTGTCATTTGTTTGCATTCTAAATCATGGAGCATTATTTCATAGAGATATGTATTTCTGTTATGCTGTTTTTGTCATTTTATCAACATATTTAAGATTTTCATGTCCACAAAAAGAAATAAATCTGACATAGAACTCTTGAAAAAAAAATTCACACTTAGAATTTTCGTAGGTCTTTCAGGATCCAAATTTGATAAGATTTGATTACATTTACACAAGGCAAGGGAAGAAATTCTCAAATCTCATATTGAAGATAGTGAGCTGATTAATCTTGCATCTAGTGTTCTAGAGAAAATCATGCCTACCTATGTTAAGGATCCATCTAGTACTCCCTTCGATGAGCTGAAGAAACTTATTAATTCTATAAGTACTCATTTTGAGTCACTTGAGAAATCAGCTAAGGATAAAGTTCAGAAGAAATTTGGTGATAAAAGGTTTAGTAATTTGAAAGGGATGATAACTAGGGATAAAAAATTGGTAGCTACTTGTATAAAGAAAATTCAAAGTGCTATGTCTAAAGGTGGAAACATTTACAAATCATGTCTATCTTTATATAAGTTTATTAAGGATTTTGAAAAGAAAAAACATGAATGTGAGAAACATTTAGCAAACATCACTCAAGCATTCAATCCTCTAATTGTCTTTGTTGGAAAACCAAAAGGTCAAGTCATATCCCTTATTTATAAGATCAAAAGCCTAAAGCATGAAGAAAGTAAAATGGTTGAAAGAGTTTGTGAGCTTAGAGGACTAATTGGTCCTAAAATGGAAACAATGTTGAGCGCTTTAAAAGAAGCAGAAGATACTATGGTGGTCAGTGATCCAATGAATCTTTAATCTTCAAAAATGCAATTTTACTTATTCTTTGGTTACATGGTTATCTTGGAAAGTCTCAAGAAGGTTTAGGACACAAGTTTGAACCTGTTGAAGAAGAATTTTTCAGATTTATTTGAGTTTATGTAAGTTGAAGAAGCCTGTTTGTACATATTGAATTTGTACATAACAGTTTTGTTTAATTTTTGGTATGTGAATTCTTGCCTTTTCCATTGATGTCAAAGGGGGAGAATGAGATAGTGAAAAATATCTTAATCATCTCATGGAGAGAGTTCTGTTTTTGAAATTTTGAAGAGTGATAGTTTATTGATGTTGGTACTAATCCGACACTTAGTCATTTTTCACTAAGTGTTGCCAACAATGCTAAAGGGAGAGATTGTTGGCAAGATACACTACAAATGTCATTTGATGTTGTCATTCATGGCAACTTTAGTTAGTGATTCAATCCACACATCAAAATTTTCTCATACTCGAAGTCAGATCAAAGTTTTGTACTTAACAGTCAAACAAGAACGAAGCATCCGACATAAATGTATTTTATCAATTCACATGAAATTTCTTGTTATCATTTTGAGTTGTGGATCTGAGGGAATATGTTTTGGTGTACATACTACCTTATGTAGGGTGCACATTCATTGGTGTGCAAGTTAGAAGATCCAGTTGATTAATCTCATGTTTATCAGTGCAGAAAGTTGACTTTGAGGACATAATATTTTGTGGATGGTTGTGAAGTAACTGTTTAAGTATTTTTGTGTTAAAAAATGGTCATTTGATTCATTACTATGCTATGGCTGACTTTGGTTCGTGCGCATCAAGAATTAACTATGGATCAAGCTGACAGTTTGTAAATATTTTCATACTTTTTTTTGAGCCGATAGAAAGCAATTAAATTCTTAGTGGCATATATATATAAGTGATTGATTATATCATTTTTGATAGAGATGCAAAGTGTGTTAGTGTGTGGTGTGAAATTCAAAAGGATAGTAATGTGAATTTACTTGTGCATGGATTTGTGATGTGAATTATAGAGCAGAGAAAAGCAAAAGAGAAGAATGAAACATAAGGTCAAGAAATAAATTAATGTGCTTAACCGGAACTGTAACCAGGCATTAGTAGATGCTATTTTCTCAAATGGATTTAATCTGATTATCCTTGTAAGACATTGAATCTTCATCTTTGAGTAGTGAGCTCTAGGTAGTTTGCCTGAATGCAAGTGCATTCCCATTTTGTAAAACATTTTGAGTATACTTAGATAATATTGTGGATTGGCCTTCCACCATGGTTTTTCCCCTAATAGGGTTTCCACATAAAAATTCTTGTGTTATCATGTTGTGGTTGTTTTTTTTTTGTTCATGCATATTTCTTTTGGTTGAATGTTATAAGTTCTTAAAGGGCTAGGTTAATAAAGTTAAAAATTGCAAAACACTAATTCACCCCCCTCTCAGTGTTCCTTGATTCCGACAACCCTTTTTTAAGAGTTTCCGTTAATCTCTCAACATCCAAAAAGTTTCAGAATCCAAAAAAAGGAACAAAATTTGAGTAGCATATCAAAGGAAATGATGAATCTTAATTAAAAATGTTAGAGAGAAAGACACTATACTCATGCCACATTATACATACTTTTGGGATTCCAAATATGTAATCCAATCTCTTCTCTTTAATTCAGATGTGACATCTTACCTAACTATTATTCTCTCTCATTTTCTTTGAGACCAAATTTATTTTACTTTTCTGGGCCTCTTATCCTTAGTAGAAAAAATTCTTACAAACTTTAGAATACCTATCAACCCATTTGAAAACCCACAAACTGCAAACTTTGTACATAGATTTACCTAGTTAATCTATGTAGACTACAATATATATATGTAGACATACAAAATTAACATTTTTAATTAAACATCACATTTGATCATTATTGCCTCTTTAATTAATTAAATCAAATTAATTAATTAACTTCCTAAAGTCTTTATTTAATTAAATCACTCATATGCATTTCCTCTCATTTTATTTAAAACAAATACAAAAATTTAAATCAAATGTCATATCACCTAAACTCTTGTTAGATTAATCAAATCATGATTAGTTTAATCCTAATTACATGAATCCTCTAGATTCATCCACTTGCAAAATAAATCATTTAAATTAATTGATTAAAACACCTATTTTCCCTCACAAGGGCACATTCCCACAAAATATGCCCTCATTAACTCTCATGTTTGACTTTTTTGGACAAACACAATTCCCCCCAAAACCCTCAACCATACTCATTTATTGCCATTTTCAAATTTGAATGGGCACATTGGCCAAAACTTGCACAAGCATAGGCCAATACCATTGTCACAAGTGGCTCTTTCTTATTGGATGGAATTTAGTCCCACATTCCCTAATCTTGGATTCTCCTCTCTCAACTTCTCCTACAAATGCAATGCATTTTATTTCATCTACAATCCACATTTTGAAAGAATCTCCACTATAGGCAACTTGAGTTCAAAAGCATCTCATTGTCTATCATTTTATTTTTTTTTAGCAAGGATTGGGAAAGGGATCTTTCACCTATTCAAAGAGCACCAATCCATCATGGAATAGGTTTGCATTTGTGTTTTATGTGCTTCATTTAGTTCTTCATTATTGTTTCGATATCTCATTTAGCATATCTAAACTAGGTGCAATATTTCATGAGGATGTGGAATTTGTTATGTTTATTTGATCATGGAGATGCATGATAAAAAAAAACATTTGATGGATGGTCTTGATTCAGTTTATCTGGCCTTCTAAATGGTTCACTTCAAAGATAAAAAACTCATACTTTGTAGTTTAAGTTCTCAAATAGTTTCTACCAAAGACACCTCTCTCAAAGAATTTTGATTACACATGTAAGTACAAAAAAAATATTCACTACCTTTACAACAATAGCACAACCAACACAATATAAATTTATCTATTTATTGCATCATATCCATAGTTTAGATTCAAATGTGCAACAATAAAAATCTGCATGGTAAATTATATGCAATCTATTATTATTTATTTGGAAGTCTGATAATCTAATATTTTTGTTCCTTGACCCACATATGTAACTTGTACTAGTAATTTACTTCCAAAAACCCCAAATTTCAATAACCATTAACTTGTTAGGAGGCAATTGTATTCACCACAACCTTTTTTGAAAATCCTTTGTTTAGAACCACAATTTCTAATCATAAATGCAAAGAGTAGGATATGTGGCAAGCAAAATGTAAATCATCAAATGTTTAAAATTGTTCTACAGTTGTAAGAAAGGGTTTTCTTCTTTGATATGTTCCAGTGCGAATGCAAAATGTCTTAATAATTTAAGGATCAATGTGGGTATAGGTATAAAATTGAGAGTGATACATGTTGGTATAAGAATAAGATTAAAAAATACAGTATTGTAACTTATTTTTACCCCAAAGGGTAGATCCGTAATCCTGTAAATCCATACTTACATGGAAATGGTGAAACCAGGAGGGCTAGCACTTGAGGGTGAAGAGGGTACGTTAGAGATGTGCACAGATAGAGGTTGTGCATATGGAGGCTTGACTATTGTGATTCTCTAGCTTACCTGTGTTGCCTCTTCATTTGATCTCAATAATTCTCTACTTGATTTGCACTTCCTCATCCTTTTTACAATCTCTTTGGTCTCTTTTAAAAGACCACAAAACCATAGACTTAAAATATTACATTTCATTAAAAATTTAATGATGAATACTATGCCATTTCATTTTTTCCCACACTGAAAAATGACATCCTATAACACATACATTATTTACAATATAAAACATCCCCTACATAAAACAAATAAATATTGCAAGCACATCCATAGAAAAATATATACACAAAAACAAGCAATCTCTCCCTCCCTCTCTCAGACAATGTAAACAAAAAAACTACATGAAATGGTAAATTAAGGATCTACCCGTGCTGATCATACCCAACACCCATCTTGAAAACTAGGACCTTTATGGATTGGGCTTCTTCCTGAGAATGCCCAATTGTATCTGATTCTTTCTCACTCCATTGAAGCCCTTATTAAGTGGGATTGCACAAATTTGTATGTATACTTAGTTTTATAACTTTCTTGAAGTGAAGAAAAATGTCTACTAGTACAATGAAACTTAGCACGTGACAATGAATTTGGTTGAGGATATGTATAAGGCAAAAATTTGGAATCTTTTCACAAACCCAAGTGCAATATTTGTATCACCCTAGATCAAAATGAGAATGCAATTAGGGAAGAAATGATTCTTCGAATCGGGTTTCGAGCAAGAGGTATAGTTCCTTGTTGGAAATATTAATTGCCCTTGAGCTTGTTGTTGTTTCACCTACCTATCAAGAGCTATTTTTTCCTTTGCCAAATTTGGGATCTTGATCCATGTAGCTCCTGATTGCTCAAAATTGAATGAGGTAGGAATTTTGGAATTCCCAATTAATGCTGGTAGGTAATTTCAAAATTGAGAGGATTTTTTGAATGAGACAAATAGAGGAAATGTTTTCCTAGTTAGAAGATGAAGTCAATTTTTGTAGTAGCAAGAAGAAAAGTTGCAGCAACAATAGAGAATGTTCTTAGAACCTTTTTTTAGAGTGTTTGTAGTGAGTAGGATTGCTCCTGATTGCTTAGAGTTTTCGAAGAACAGCAGATAGTTCTAGTCGAGTTGTAACAATGAGCTCTAAGTAGCTCCTGATTGTTTATGATTTGGTTTGTAGAAGTTGATAAAACTCAACCTCACAGTCCCCAAGATTAACTTGCATGCAATTACCTGCCACATGCAACAAATATCCAAAATAAACAAGAGGATGTTCTATAAACTCTCAAGAAAATATGTGCAAACATCAACTTGAATAATGATTATTGAGTGATCTGATAATTACAATGTGATCAATCCTTATGAAGGAGATCAAGAAAACCTAAAATTAGGAAACCCTAAATGAAATCCTAGTGTGCACACTTAATAATTAATAAATAATTATTAATGTGCCTAAGTTTAGCTTAAGCAACCTAAAGGAATAAGTGACTTAATTAATTAACCAATATGATTAAATGAATTAAGTGGAATAACTTATTACTCTAACATGGTTGAGCAACTGATCGCTCCCAAAAAGTTGTAATAGGTAGTCTTTAGTTTGTTTGAAGTTTTATGGTTTATGTATTGTCATTTCTAGCATCATTGAATAGAAACAATAAAATGTTGCATGCCCAGTTTTCTGTTTGTCTCCATTGAGTTTTAGTTTGTTATTCATCTGCTAGGTATTTCTAGTTTGGTTAGAAATCAGTGGCAACTTTATTGTTTTGTTTACATTTGAAATCTCTACATACTTGAGATGACATTTTGTAGAACGACATTGTTGCCATCTAATGAAATCCATGAATTCTAGGTTATACATAGAATGCAGAAAATGATTATGCAAGAAACAGTTACACGAGAAACACTTTTAATAAACGTTACACATTAATATTATTCCTTCATATTTATTTTAAATATCCAAGATTTACATAAAAAAAAGGGTGATGATTTTGAATAACAGTATTAATAATCTTTGACAAGCTTTTATTTTTATTATTTTGGAGATGCTTTGATTATATCCAAAGGAGTATCAAGAAACAAGAGATGATATTTTAAATTAAAAATATCAAATACCAAGATTATTTTCAAATATCAAGATTATTTTCAAATAAAAATTTACATTAACAAAAAATCAAGGGTGATGATGTAAGAACTCTCCTTGATTTAAGGTAGAGTTTTTTGAACACACAAAATGCCATTGTAGAATGTCTCTCACGTAAAAAAATTTCATACCCTTCAAACAACAAAGAGACTATATATAAGCATATTATTACCAAATATTTAACTTGGATATGAATAATACGAATCGCATGTTATACATGATGTCAAACTAAAAAGAATGTTATAAGTAATATATAAATCTATTTTAATCAACAAAATTCAAATGAATTTAAAGACTACTAAATTACTCAAACAAAAAGTTTTGTTTACTCTTGCTTCTGTACTACACTGTCTTCAATATGGTCTTTGCTGCCTAGCATTGCATATGGTCTTGGAGTGTTCTACTACCAAGCTACTAGATGTGTTTGTGGTCAGTGCATTGTTAATTTAGGTGTGATTTATTTTTCAACAATTTATAGTTGGTATGATAAAATTAAAAGATAATAGAAATAACATATGAATAGAATTTTTTTAAAAAAAATCTACAAATGAAATTAAAACTAGAAGACAATTTGTAAAATAAAAATTATAAAACAATAAAGAAATATAAAGACAAGTGCATTAGACAACATCAATGTACATAAATGTTTTAATTTTTTTTTTCGAATTTTATCTCATAATAAAATAGTTTCTCCAATACTTAAAGATTTTTATTGAAGAAAATCCATGACCTTCCTTTTAAAATGTTGTTATCTATCTCTTCATCTAATTATAATAGACTTCCGATCTATTGACTTCCATTTATACAAGCTATTTCATTTTCTTAATAATAAATAATACAATTTTTATTTGTAAGATTCAATCCTCTGCAAACAATGTGCACATTATGAAATTTGTTGATCTAAGTTTTTCCAATTTATGCATACCACAAACTTACACAGTAGAGATCTGCAGTTAAATCAGGCTGTCGTCAAGCAGTGAGTCACAAGAGCTTAATAAAAAAAAAAACTGCGTGTATTATGGTAGAATATCATAAAACCTAGATGCAATGAGTGCTAAGTGGACCATTCATTATCATGAGAGATGAGTTCTTGTGAACCACTACTCATGAATCATGAGTCAATGAGTTTGACTCGAGAACTACACGGTTGAACCCTGATAGCAATATCATAATTTGACACGCTGTGGAAGAAACCTCCTACTTATCAATTGATGAGCTAAAGGGGCTCTATAATGAATGGTTCATAAGGCACAACACTTGCTGAAGGTTTTACAAATGGGGTAGCAAGCTAAGTGGGCTTAACCTTGGGGGAAACTCCGTGGTTAAGCGCGCTTGAGCTGGAGCAGTACTGGGATGGGTGACCCCCCGGGACGGACCAATGCTTCACCTCTGTGAGCATCACCTAGATGCAATGAGTGCTAAGTGGACCATTCATTATCATGAGAGATGGGTTCTTGTAAACCACTACTCATGAATCATGGATCAATGAATTTGACTCGAGAACTACACGATTGAATCCTGATAGCAATATCATAATCATAAAACCAATCTTTTGAGTTTGTACTGTATGCAGCCCCAAACTTTTAAAAACTGTGAGAAGAATCACAGAAACATGATAAGTAATCAATATTTAAATCTCTTTCTTTTATGAACACATAAAGATAGAAAAACTTCAAGACGCGCAAATTTATAAGCATTATAAACAAAGTTACAAGTTACTTACCTGAAAGGATGAAGATATTGCCATTGACGAAACTATGAAATCTACTAATCCTCACAGTTCTACGGTTCAGAAAAATAATGGGTATGCCAATTCAAATTGTGAGCATTTTAAAGATTGCTTTATTGAATTGATCTCGTCGACGAATCGGAGGCATTTCGTTCGTTTCCTTTGTATTTTATGCTTGGACGGACCATTTTTTTAGGTGATTTCAAATTCAAAACCCAATTCAATACGAAGTCGCTCTCGCAAATTTTCGCTGGCAGCTTTTAAAAGTTCGTTTGCGAACAACATTTCTTAAATCCATCGATGTGTTGTGAACAGAATATACTCTTGGAATTTAATGTCTTCTCAATTTTTTTTTAATTAAAGTCTTCTCAATTTATTTTACACTCATCTCGATCATTGTATAACACCTCTCGACATTAATAATAATTATTGTTTGTATGCATTGTATTGGATAAATGTGCTACTTTTAAAATTTAATGTCTTCTCAAAAAAAATTTAGTCATTAATGGTTTATAATATTTAAAAGTTTGAGACAGTAATTCTATTAATATATTTCTTATAACAGCTATAAATTAGAACCACAAAGTATAAATTAATTTAGAATAGCATGGATATTTGTACGATAGTAGATAGATGGTTAGTCATAAAGGGTACTCCCCTCTCTCACAGCAACCATACAACTGAACAACCAAATTGTCATAAAATTTTACTCCTTTCTCAAACTACACAATTCCACAATTTCATAGGGAACACAATTTTGACAATTACATTTGTCAAAATAAATCAATTTAAATGTTCCTTAATACTAAATTTTACAAACATATACTTCTATCTATATGCAAATTCGAAACAACTCCACCATTTAACTACAAGTAATTGATTACATTTTACGGTTCAAAAATTCAAAATTTATTTACTTTTTGCACCTATTCGACTTCATGCTCATTTCATTCTGCATCTTTCCTTTCCTTTGAACATGCCAATCTTTATGAAGATTGACCCCTTTAAATGTGCAATCAATTCAAAGTTTAAATCTCCTAGTAAGTGTCTTCATGTCACCCACCTTTATTTTATCTTCCTTGGAAATTTCCTTATTTGTTGTCCCTTTACACTCTGCCTTGCTTTACTTCAACCAATTCCTTGTTCAATTCTTATACTATCATTTTTCACTAGTCCAATGTGTCTTTCCTATCACTATTATATTCACCTTTTATGCCATTTCCTTTGGAAACAATACACCTCCTTGTCATTTATCCCAATCCACCTTTCTAGTATTACACTCCCTTCACTATTCATGGCACCCCTATCTAGATCAACACAACCTCCTTTCAACCTCCATTTTCTAGTAGTTGATATCTTCCTCTATTCACTTCCGTTTTTCACATAGACTTTTGGCATTCCATAAAACATTTAAATAAAATCATATCTTAATTCACTTTAATTGTTATTTCTTTGTCTTTCATACCTAATTGCATCTTGTTCAATCTTCCTATCTTCTAAAAATAACTCATTCTCTCTTTGTTCGACCCTTCACATCCACCTTGAATTTATTTTCAAAAATCATATAGTAGTTTGACATTAAATTCATGTAGAAAAAGTCTAGAAAACAAATATAATAATCTATCGCCAATAATTAGATCCATCAAATATTGAAGTGCAAAGTTAAAATTAGTTTATGAAATTTTGACAATCAAAGTAAAACTGTCAATTAATCGCTACTATTGACCACTAAGACCAAGTTATTGAGAATGCGAAAACTAAAACAAAACTCAAAAATAAATATTTTTTTGCTTGATGTAGGACTACATATTCACTCGAGATTCACTTGCATTAGACACACTAGATAGAAAGATTGTGAGCATAGGCTCACAATGGCAGAGTTGAGTAGTCAAAATACTCTTCCAAGTTGCAACCACTTGAAGTGAATTTCGTCGCTAAAGAATGTGCACCAATACTATTTCTTCCTTTTCTTCTAGTATCTCTTCGAAACATGTGACATCTCCTTCCAACAATGCTACACTCTCTTCTTCTTCCCCTCGTGAACTCATGTCAATCATGAACCATCCTCCTCATCCAAATTCTCTCTATTCTCCTCTCCTCCTTCATGGTTTTTGACCTACCACATACTGACCACCTCCACCAAGTCTCACCTATAGTATCCTCTATGGTTTCTACCTACAAAAATAAATTACCCATCAACCAATATACAACTACATATGCATCCTCATACCAATTTTCCTCTACTACTTCATGGAAACTAAAATTTTCCATCTGCAAGCCCTTGTCTTGCTCTACATCCTTCTCTCCTCTCATCAATGAAGGAAAACAATCATCAAAACTGAATTTATAATCAAAATTTACCTCATGATTCTTCATTGTCCCAACATATTTTGATTCCTCTTTTGTTCCAACAACAAGCTTTATCATCCACTCTTCTTCAATCGTCAACATTTGTGCTAACAAATCATCTTAGGTCTAGATGCACCAAGTTTACAAAAAGGAGTATGAGATCAATTACAAACAAGAAGACCCATTAAAAATCATGAAAACCTATTAAAATATACTTGAGTTGGTCCATGGGACCTTACTACATCACAAATCATGGGAAAAACAATAAAAAACATAACAAATCCTCATGGAGGCATGAAAACCCCAAGGTGCCCTTGCACCACAATCTGCTTGTCTAATATTAAACCCCCTTCACTATTCATGGTGCCCCTATCTAAATCAATGCAAACACCTTTCAAACTCTATTTGCAATGTTTAGTAGCCAATATCTTTACTACACAACATTAACCCTCATGCAACCCCTTCCATCATTTATTTTTGCTAGTTTCAATTTTAAAAAGCAAGTATTCTAGGCACAACCTTTCTACTTTATTTGCGTCTTCAATGGAACCCCTCTACCTTGATTCTATGTTGATTTTTTATTCTAATCTGAATTTTCTAATATACATGGTTACCTCTCTTTTCCATGCTGACCCTTTCATTGCCTATGCCTTTGTTCACTTTCTTTTGTTACACAATTGTTTTGCATTCCATAAAACATTTAAATAAAATCATATCTTAATTCACTTTAATTCTTATTTGTTTTTCTTTTGTATCTAATTTCAGCTTCTTTAATCTTCATATCTTTTGAAAAATAGCTCGTACTCTTTCTATCCGACCCTTCATATCCACCTTGAATTTATTTCTAAAAATCATACACTAGTTTGACATTAAATTCATGGATAAATCGTTTGAAAAACAAGTGTAATAACCTATGACCAATAAATATATCTATCAAATATTGAAGTGCAAAGCTAAAATTGATGTATAGGATTTTGACAATAAACTTCAAAATGTCAATTAATTGCTGATGCTGACCATAGAGACCAAGTTAGCGTGAATGCCAAAACTAAAATAAAACTCAAAATGAAATACTTTTTTGGTTGACACAGGATTGCATGTTCACCCGGGATGCTCTTGCATCAGTTTGAGATTAATATATTTAGTTGGTATGAATTTTCTATAGTCCATCAACTATAAATGTGTGATATTTTGGATTCAACAATGTATGTGTTTTTCAACATTTGGATCACACCAAGTGATCCATCATCAGGAAGAGGAGAATGATAGATCACTGGGTGTGATCCAAAATATCAAACAAAAAACATACATAGTTGAATACAAAATCTCACACTTTTTCTATTAATATAATTGAGATATTTAATTTTTTCTCTTAATTAATTTTTATAATTTATATTATTGATATTCATATTAAGGAATAAATCATCAATTTGATAGTCTTAATGGATGTTCTCATTATAAGTTTTATTAATTATTTAGATGATACATGTATAACTTATCTAGTTACACATGTGTTCATCTCTCATCAGAGATCTTAAGCTCTTGTAATTGGTGTTTCCAATATGTAAAATGATCAATTATGATAGAGGGAAACATGTAATGATAAAATTTGAAACTTGAGAGGCATTATGGCATCCATATTGTAAACTAGTGAATAGTGTATGGATCTAGTAACAACAAATATACTAATATTATATGCTCATAATATGAGAACGAGTTGTATTTTTCAATTAGAAAAATGTTTATTTGTACTATTGTAAATTGTGCTCCCTAAAGGTGAAATAAAAATTTCACCTTTTATTTGGGCCTCGCTTTGGTATTCGATTCATTAAAGAATTTTAGAATCAATCCCCTAGCCTTGACATTTCTCTTCAACACAAGAAAACTTGTTAGTGCTACTTTAAAAGTGTCTTGTCACTCAAATTTAACTATTTTAACCCCTACCAATGCTCATTTTTTGGACAAGTATTGATTAATAAAACCCTATGCTCAAGAATCAAAGTTAAATGTGTACAAAATAGTAGATAGGGGAGTGGGCAATCTAGTCTAGGTATTTTTCCAATAATTTTTAGCTTTTTATTTATGTCTATTCTTAATTTATGTAACGTGAATTAAAATTTGGTAGTTGGCAATAAGTTAATCTTGAAAATTACATTTAAATGAGTCAACCTACACTTTTATTTATTACTAGGTTTCACTATAAATATATGAATTATTATTTCAAATTTTAAAAGTGAGTGAATATTACAACAAAGCTTTGTTAAATTATTCATTACATTTTGAAGAATTATAAAGGAATTTTCAGATTTAATCAAGCTATTACAATGATTGGAGTTTGATGCCAATGGAAGAATTAAGTGGAATTTAGTTTTGGAGATAGATATTTCGCCTCCTCCAAATTCCTAGTTATTTGTTTTCAATTCATCCCGATCTTTAGATTTCGATCTACCCACTACCTTAAATAAAATATTCATATATTGTGGTTTCCCCTTGAGTATTTGACTTTTCTCTTGGGTTGATCTTGATTTTGTCATTTAGGAATCCTTCTCTAACACATTTTAATATATTTTATAACTTAAATTTCTTTTTACCTCATTATAGCCTTGGACACAGTTAAGGTTCAGAGCACACACACTATATCCATAAAGAAATAGCTATTCATGGAGGTAGAAATAAAAAAATGAGGTATTGAATGAGGAAAACTCCTATATAGCCACCTTTTCCCCTCTCTTTATTGTTATTTTGTAGGTTTAAATATGAAGAAGAAAAATTACGGACCAATAAATTATATTGCAAACACGTACCTTACAACCCATAAAATTTTAGATTAGAGGTCATACTTCATAATCAAGGGAACCTAAGCCCTTGACTAGCTAATTCTGATCCAAGTTTTGATAGAAGGTGCATGGATATATTCCCTCTTGAGACATTTTTTGTTCCATCAATTTTTCATTTTATCTGTGCAAATAATTTATGTTTTCAGATTGAATTTAATAGTCTAATTAAGTCAATAAATTCACATAAAATTCAATCGATTTTTAAAGAAACAAAATATCCAAGTTGAGGGTAGATTGGCTCTCCTACTAGGTTATAATTCAACCTTGACATCGTTGTTGGCTTAGATTCTTATATTGATGTGAAGAAAGATTGATCTTGGCAATCTATTAGCTAGACCTAGGATCTCTTCGTCCACATCACATTTTGGGTAAACTCAACATATCCTACGCTTGTGAAATCCTTTCATTTTTGTTGAATATATTTAGATTTTAATTCCTAATAAAAAAATATATATATATTTTTTTCCATTTGCAAAAGAAAGTGTGTTTACATTGAAGAAAAAGTGTTATTTCTTAATTTTTCGTAAAAATTTAGAATTCTTGCATCATTTAAATTTTAGTATTACTTCATATTTATGTTTAAATTTGATATTTTTCTAAATTAATCCTTGAATTAGCTGAACATAATAGAATTTTAGAAAAATTGAATACCCTAGTTCATTATATTATGTCACATTTTGAAACAAAATTGAGAAAATAAAAAAAATTCAAATTATTGTACTATATTAGACTTGGACTCTCACAATTTCAGACCTTTGTATATTATCAATATATATTATTTCAAACCTCTACATATATGTCAAATATTAATAACAAAATTGATTCAATAACATTGAAATTGATTATTTACCATCCTAATAAACCTCAACAATATAATCCACATATCCTCATTATTCAACCTCCAAACAAACAAAAATCTCTTGGTCATACCTTAAACTTTGCAAGACAACTTACTCAACAAAAACATGTCAAAAAAAATGTGTTGCAACAACCTCATTACCATACGATTGTTCATACATATAAAAATCAAAATAATAAACAAGTAAAATAAATGTTAGTTATTCCTTTGTTGATCTTGTTCCCACAACCCATTCTTCCTCCTACACCTTGTTTACCTCAAATCAGTGGTAAAGAGTATTATCTTTTGGAGTAGCTTCATGCTACTCCAGCTAAGGTTCCACTTTGGGATTTAATTCAAACTTCCCCCACCTATCATGTCATGCTTCAATAAGCATTACAAAATATTTTTGTTCAATCCTCTATTAAATCAAATGATATAGAAATCTTAATTGATGTACAAATTCAAAAAATTGAGACCATCTTTCATCAAAGTGAGTTATATCCCCTTGAAATTGAAAACAACAATATGATGATTTTATGAGATATGATCGTTAATAATATGTGGATTAGACATACTCTTATTGACAATGGGTCAAGTCTTAATGTGTGTAGCATTGATATTTTAGAAAAAATGGGGGTGGATAAATCTCTTATTAAGCTTGAAAATATTTCTATTCATGGCTTCGATAACATTGGTCGACAACCATTACGAACAATTAGATTACCTATTAAGGTAAGTTCTATGGTCCTACCTACTCCAATCCATGTCATGCCAGATTCTCTTTCATATAATATTCTTTTTGGTAGACCATGGATTCATAGTATGGGAGGAGTCCCTTCTACCCTTCATCAGATAATGAAGTATACATATAATAATAAGATTTACATAATAAAGGTAAATCCAAAATCCAAATTTTTCTTACAAACTTAATTAGGATATATGAATCCTAGTCATAAGCCTTTTAACACTTTGATTCCATTTTCAAAAGTGGAATTGGTATCTGACAATGATAAGGAAATTGATGATTATGATTCACTCACTACTAAGCTCTTCAGTGATTATTTGGGCCCATTAGATTTTATAGTTACTACCTTCATTGGGGAGTATAGTATCTCACCATCAAAACTTGAATTACCAAGAGATGTCTTGGTGGTATCTACACAATTTTTAGTGGATCCTCTACAAAAATATAATGTAACCACTTCCTCTTAGTCCTCACTATTGTCCAAGTAGATAATCATTATCTAGAATATTGCATTGCATTCTAAAAAAAACACAATAATAGAATTGATTGACACAAAAAGTAGGCACTCCAACCACTCTACAAAAAAATCACTTGGTTTAATGCTCAAATAGATTATAGTAAGTTTACACCTCATTTACATAAAAAATAGTAAATAATTTTAATTTTGTTTCAAAAAATTACCTTTCAACATTTAATGAGATTTTTTTAGGAATATTCCAATCCAACCATCATTTATTCTTTAGCATCACCATCCATGACCACTAGCTAGGGAGTAAATGATGCTAAAAGACAATAAACATCTTAATTCTATTATTACTTGATATCTATACATAAAATATTCCATTTCATCATTATTTATAAGGAGATTTATAACTTGTAAATTTTGACTAAGATAAAAAAATCTCATGTTTTAGAGTAGAATGGAAGGGAAAAATTAGGCCTAAATTTTTTATTTAAATGAATCTCCCACTACTACCTCTAAATGTGACTAGTTATTTTCCATAGTGATGTAATCTAGGAGGATTCAACAACATATATCACAAACCTTCAACAATAATCCAAATAAATATTTCTATGACACATGTTATTAGTCATTCTATGTCACATTGGAAACATAACTATGACAACCCATAATTTTATGCAAAAAATATTCATTAATAAATTTCACAAAACAAATAATAAAGCCAATCGCTCTAGTGAGATTTACGAAAACATAGTTATAGAATTTTTCTCCACGTTTTATGAAGATCCAATGGTGGAAAATAAATTTATTGCATTTTTCCCAAAACTGAAAACCCTAGGTAGGGTTCAAATTTGTCCTCACTAAAATGGTCATAACTTATTCAAATCTTAATGAAATTTGATAAGACTTGAAGAAACATAAAGTAGATTCATATTAAAAAAAATTAAATTGGTTTTAGATAAAAATATTGAATGTACAATCCATAGCATCACAAATTCCAGACTGCAAATTCTGCACAATATTGTTAGAATAGGGAAGTATCACCAAAATAGTCATATCTCCCACACAACTAAATAAAATTCAATGAGAAAAAAAAATTAAAAACTAGAAATATAGATATTTCCATCCATATATGATACTCCTTTATTTGTATCCATAACAGGCCATACAATGCACAACTTCAGCCTGGAAACAATGTAAAAATTAAAAAATTCACACAAAATTTGAGGTTGCCATTCATCAAACTTCAAAAATAACATCACCAACCCCCAATTCGAGTTTTTGAGGGTGTTTTTATACATTTAAAACCAAAAACAACCATTTTAAACTACCTTTTGATTATTTTTTTGACAAAACACCTTAATGACATTTTTTGACAAGTTGCTTGATAACTTTCTTGAGCAACTTTAACAATTTTTATAATATGGAACAATTTTAAACGTTATTTGAAAATTGACTTAAAAAATCACTTCCTAAGACTCAAAAACCTTTAAAATGGTTTGATAAACCTTATTAAGACCCAATACACAAAATAGAGCAACTACTTACAAATGGCCTCATGGAGGCAAGCAATCAAACAGGTGCTTCTGCACCAAACTCCCGAGGCCAAAAGAATTCAAACCCATTTGAATTGTCTTATTCCTAGTCTTCTAGTTACTTTTCACTTTGTACTTTATCTTTTCAATCATATTTGGTCCTCTCTTCATTTTCTTCTTCTTATGACTTCTTCTATCAATCATCCTTTCAACTTGGAGGTTCCAAAAATCTATCATATCATCATACACTTCACTTTTTCCTTCATGGCCTACACATATATAGTTCAAAGAAAAATTAGAAACAAAATATTGTGACCTTGAGGTCTCCTCCTTGTCTTCTTGTGCTTCAAACTCCTCTTCACCCATGACCAACTTATCAATATCATTTCCCTTCAAAAGAAAGTCACTTGCAACCTCAATATCCTTATATTCTTCTACCTTGATGAGTTCCTCTTCCTCTTGTTTGAACTGTCCATTACCCACCTTACTATCCCATTCTTCTTCAATGGCTGCATATTGTGCCCATTAGTCTTTTTCTTCATCTTTGACTGACTTTTCTGCCTTCTTCTATTGTATTTTCTTCTACATAATCTTCTTTAGAGGCTATTTTAACCTTTTTGAAATTCGTATATTCTAACTCCTTAGTGCTTCCTAAAGAAGTTGGTTTTCTTTAGCTAATATTTCCAACCTTTGGCTTATCTCTTCCATGGATTTCTCAAATTCTATTTGTCTTGCCTTCTTTCTTTACTTATTTCTCATTTATTTTTCCTCTATTTCCTTGTTTGTTCATGAATATTTAGCCTACCAACATCTTCTCAAAAATTCCATCTTCACAAGATAGTCTCTCCTTGCTTCCACTTCACCTTGCCTTACCTAGGCAATTAGGTTCCTTCCTCAACCTGCAAACAACCACACACACAAACCAAAAACAACTTTCCTAGAGCATATTCAAGATCTGATACCAAAATGATGTAGATCCAAGAGGATTCAACAACATATCTCACAAACCTTCAACAATAATCCAAATAAATCTTTGTATAACACGTGCTATTAGTCATTCTAGACACATTGGAAACATAACTATGACAACCCACAATTTAATGCAACAAACAGTCATTAATAAATTCCACAAAATAAATAATGAAGCCAATCTCTCTAGTGAGATTGAAGAAAACATATTTATAGACCTTTCCTCCACTTTTTATGAAGATCGAACGGTGGAAAAGAAAGTTATGGTGTTTCCCCCAAAACTGCAAACCCTAGGTAGGGTTCAGACCTCCCCTCACTAAAATGGTCATAACTTATTCAAATCTTAATGAAATTTTATGAGATTTGAAGAAAATTAAAGTCGATTCACATGGAATAAAAATCCAATTGGTTTAATATCAAAATATTTAATGTACAATCTGCACCATCACATTTTTCAGACTGCAAATTCTGCACAATATTGTTAGAATAGGGAAGTTTCAACAAAGTAGTCATATCTCCCACAAAACTCAATAAAATTCAATGAAACAAAAATAATTGGAAACTAGAAATAGAGATATTTACATCCATATCTGATACACCATTTTTTGTATCCAGAACAGGCCATACAATACACTAATTTAACCTAGAAACAATGTAAAAATTAGAAAATGCACAGAAAATTTGAGGTTGCCATTCATCAAACTTCAAAAAGAATGTCTCCAACCACCAATTCGAGTTTTTGAGGGTGTATTTATACATTTACAACCAGATCCATTTATTCTCAACTACCTTTTGATTATTTTGTTGATAAAACACCTTAATGAAACTTTTTGACAAGTTGCTTGACAATTTTCTTGAGCAACTTTTACAATTTTTACAATATGGAACAATTATAAACATTATTTGAAAAATGACTCAAAATATAAATTCCTAAAACTCAAACACCTTTAAAATGGTTTGATAAATCTTATTATAAGATCCAATACACAAAATAGAGAAACTATTTACAAATGGCCTCATGGAGGCAAAAAATCAAATAGCTGCTCTTGCACCACATAGCCACCACTAGCATCAAGAAAAAAGATCGATCTTTATAAAGTATCCCATAGTTATATCAAAAATTTCCACTAGTAATGAGACACAACCATAGGGGATGTGCCTTATAAATCTCTAAAATAGCTTCTATGCAATATAATGACTTTTCTTTGATATAAAAAATTCCACTAAAAGAACTCATGCTAGTGAGAATTAGCTCCAATAAATTTTGTAGGACCATCTAGGTGAAATCCTTGATTTAAATAGTTTCCTATACCTACTTCCAAGTAGTCCACTGACTTTAGAGATTAAAAACCTTTCCTAACTGAATATCTATAATGAGTTCTTAAAATGGAATTTTCCTCTTCTTAGAAAATTGAAAGAGCATCAAAAAGAAAATGATGTCATAGAAAAAGAAAGCTAAAAGTTTAGTGTAATTGAAATCGATGAAAATTCTATCTCTCTATAACTACTTATAACATATCATGTTATAAGTACACAATGAAGAAGTAGAATGCCATATCTACATGCAAAATTTTCAAGAGAAAAGTGGATTCAAATTCTATAATGACACTTGAGTGTGAGGTGATTCCAAAAAAGTAATGCTAAGGAGACATGCCACCAGCTATATAAAAATACCACATAAGAACAAAGGATATAGAATTTAGATTGTAAGTGTAATTTTTTTGACATGAAATTAAGTCCAACCTTATCAACCAACTCAAATCTCCTAATTCTACATCGAGATCTATCTCATTTAGGGAGAGGGAGTACATTCTCATAGAGAAAGGAAACAAAACTCAACAAACTATCCCCATTGAAAGTACACACTAAGGATTAGTGAAGTGATCCAAAAATAAGAAAAACTATTTGCAACCTTAATTTCTTCTTGAAAGAAATATAAATATGAGAAATTCTAATGAATCTAGAACGAGACAAACTAACATCTATTTTTTTCCATTTCTAACTTAGAGATCTCTTCCTTTTGAATGCATTCACAGTTATATAGAAAAAATTTTAGATAGCTTGATCCTGAGAAGAATTCTATAGATTGCGACGTCATTATTTTCCCTTGAATTTATTTTAGAGATCTGCACACAATAATTTTTATGTGTTGTCTTTTAGTAAGAAACTAATACTAAAGAGGCCAATATTTTCTCTAGAAAACCCCATTAAAGTTTAACTTGGAGAATTTATGATGTTGGAGGAGAATTTTTTTATTACTCCATAAAGAAATTGAAAATTTAACCTACTAAACCTTATATATGAAAGATATATATATATCTGAAAATTATTAATTACAATTGAAATTATTGAATTAAATAAATTGTAGAAAGACATGAAAAAATATTACACATTTCTAATTATGAACATAAAATCATTTGGTTGGAAACTATGTAAAGAAAGGAACGACATGATTTTTAGAGAACAAAAAAGTAGTGGGGAGGTCTTCTGTTTTATGAAACAAAAAAATCCAAGAAAATATCAACTTTACCACCTTTGGTCCATATAATGTATCACCAACCTAAAAGGATTTAAGAATCAAAGATCTATGGGGAATTAAGAAAGACCTGACTAGGATATGTTGGTTACATATTTGAGTAGATGATTGACTATATGGACACCTCCCTTGACTGGTTGGACTAAGGTGAAATTTGATTGTTGCTCAAAGGGAAATCTTGGAATGGCTATTGTAGGAGGTTTATTTTGGGATGATAAAGGTAGATTAATGGAAGGTTATGCTAAAGGGCTGGTCATTGCTACTAGCAATGAGGCTAAAGTTGTTGCTGTGTGGTGGGGTTTGAAAAGGGCCAAACATTGTGGCTATAGAAAATTGATTATTGTAGGGGATTCTAAGCTAACCATAGAACCTCTTAAAGGCAATGTGGATCCACCCTAGAAGATTAAAAATTATATTAAGGACTCCAAAATAATAATTAATTCTCTAGAAGAATTCCTAGTTTAACACACCCTTAGAAAGGGGAACAAGTTAGCCGATGCTACTTCTAACAAAGGATTACCCTATTCTCAATGGATGAGCTGGAGATTTTAGAATCCCCCATAGCGAATCAAGGATAGATATTTTGAAGATCAAATTCGGATTGGAAATTCAAAGTTCTATTGGCCTATGAGTAGTAATGGCAACAACTAGTTAGAACTGGAAGGCATGGGCTTATTTCGACTTTCTTGGTGAGGAAATCTTTTGGTGCCCTTGTTTAAATTTTGAATTTAGGTTCTCGAAGTCTATGAGAAAAATGATGAAAGAAAATAAATTTGTAAAAGTGGCCCCCACCAAAATATTGGGAGTCTGATAATTGACCATGTGGAATTTATCTTCCTCATATGGTTGGCTTTTCGAAAATTGGAGATGGAAATGGTGTATGAAATTGATTTCACCTCCACCCTTTTCTATAATTATGTGGTAGGAGGGCATTTAATCAAAGGGGCCATATTGGAAAGAAAATTTAGGTAAATAATAATCCAATCAGAAATAATCTCTCTGAGCCCATGTTTTTTAAATTTGGAATGGATGTTGATTTGACAAGAATATATATTAATAATGAGTTAAAAGAAATTTTTGGAATTATCATCTCTAGGTGGAATTATTGTGAGGAAACCCACAAGATTTTAATGAAAAAAATTGATAGATGACACGCTCTAGAAACTCTTAATGGTAATTATAATTTTAAGTACCTATTTATTTGGTTTGAAGGAAGCTAGGATCTCACAAGCTACAAGACTCATCTCATTTGTAACTTGCACTAGCCTAATATTCAGTTAATTTATTTGGTATGGATATGAAATTTATGAAGGGTCGATCTTTCCAAATGAAGCACAAGGGTTTATTTCCTTTCTCCTTTCTCATCAAAGATAGAGGTGTTAGTATTGTCCTTTTCATTTTTAGAAACTTTGAGAACTACTCTGTTCATTGGTGGAATGGGTTTAGTGTTGTATCCACTTTTTTTCTAGAGGAAGGTTGTAGAATAGATATGGGGGGCCTGAGAAAGTGACCGAATCCTATGAAGTGCATGCCTCTAAGAAAAAAATGTGGACCTATGGAAATTGTTTGAGGACACTTGTATGGTCCCTTTTTTCCAGGTGATGAAGGGTTATAATGATGACTTAAATTAAAAAAATTATAACTCATGGAGGAAGAACAAGGTTAAAATTTGTAGTACAAGCTTTGATGTAACTCCTAAAATCACTAGAGATGCCATTGGGATTGAGTGTCAAGGTTTTAAAGTGTCAAAGGTTAGCAATGACAATTACTAAAGATTCATGAATAGCTTCCAGGAATTGATGAAAAAGGAATAATTTACAACACCCTAAAGAAGGCACCATTAAGTCCATTTTATTATTAGTTATCCATTCCCAAATTAAGTGTGAAAAAGGGATACTTTTTTTAGACTCCATTTTTTCCCCACTATAGTGAGAGTATAACCACATGTCAAACTCACACTACATTAGACATTCAATACACTTATATATGCAAAAATGACAAAGATAAACAATCATACACTATCAAAGACCAAGAAAAGATCAAGCATAGATCATCCAATGTGATGTGGAACATATCTAGACTATCAATTTTGCACTCACTCTGGGGTAGTGGAACCTCAAGATGTCTAGTAGGTGATTATCCCTCTAGGAAGGTGGCTTAGTGAGAAATTCATGTTTGTGTGTCGGCTCTCACTATACTTACCATACCAAAGCTATCCCTTTGATAACTTCGATAGGGCTCCACTCACATTCCTATCTCTGCTTAACAAGCTATGTTATGCTAAGAACCAATGCACATGGCAAGGATCTACATGAAAAAAAGGCATGTTATGCTAGGTGGCCTTGAATTAGGGTTGTGTTCATGCTTCATAAGGTTAGCGAGTTGTGTTATACCAAACACTTATGAACAATAATGTTTAGTAAAGGGATTTTTTCACAAGGATTTTACTTTTTTTGTGTAAGGTCTTCATCTTAGGGATCATCATGCCTAATTTCTCCAAGATATGACAAATCAAGAGTAACATATTGGAAATTAGGGTATGCCTCATGTCACATAAAGTCACTAAGAGAAATTTTCACACTTAGAAATATCACACTCTTGGAGGACATCAAAGCAAATGACACCACCAAGAAAAGGATGTATCACAAGAAAAAGACAATCACACCATGAAGTATGCAAAAATGTCAAAAGATGTTATCAATTTATGCCCCCAATTTAAAGCAGTTTCTAACACTATTTCCGTGATTAATTTCTTTAAAGTAACCAATATTCCATCCTAAGACATGAGACCTTAATTAGAAAGCCCTATTCCGAGTCATATGTTCCCAAAATAGAGCTATGCCATGAAAAGGGAAGGAGGGGTTTCCCCCAAAACTATGGAAGGGATCTATGGATCCGGGGTTAGTATATATTTGCTACAATGTTGTCATAGAGCTTGAAAATGTCATCATTCCCAAAGAATTTTCCTTATCTTTTTCATGTTGTAAAGAACTATAAGGCTCATGATTAGCTTCGAGTGTGTACACTTTGTTATTGTAGACATGCTTCATTTTATGATGAAGAGTAGAAGGGACCACATTCATCTCATGAATCCATGGTTTGCCTAAGAGGAGATTGTATGAAAGATCATGAGGCATAACATGGACCAAAGTTTGTAATAGGACCTTTCCATCTTTAATAGGTAATGTGATCACACCAAGCGGTTGTTTTCCTACGTTATCAAACCCATGAATAGATAAAGAATCAGGTTGAATTTGGATTTGCTCTACTTTAATCTTATTAGGAAGGTTTATGCTACACACATTAAGGGCTAAGCCACTATCAACAAGAGTTCTCTTTATCCCGATTTAATTAATATAAGTTATTATCATGAAAGCTTCATTTTGTTTTTCTCTTCTAATGAAGGTAATGCATATCGAAAAAAAGTAATGTCTAAGTTGGCCAGATTTGTAGCTTGAATTTAGGTTTCCACATCATTTGATTGCACATTAGGAGGGGTAGAAAATTTTTGTAAAGAATTTTGAAGCATGTTATGATAAATAGGTGACGCTTGAATAAGGTCCCATAAGAATATCTTAACAGGAGTACTTTTAAGTTGTTCAACAAATTCATACTCCTTTCTAGTTTGCAAAGGAAGATGAGGAGCACTAGGCAAGATAGGTTGAGGAAATAGGAGGGATGTTTGAGTTGATTGTCTTGGTTGCAAATTTTTCTTGTAAAGCAATTTTTCCCTTAGTCATTTTTTGGTTTTTGACTTTCTTTTTCAGCTTCAAGATGCATCCATGCTTAAAGTAAGGGTTGCTACAAAAGCATGCAATGTGCCACGTGGTGGCTACATGGATTTTGTTTATCATCTTCCTTTCGGGAGAAAGTTGGAGTACGTGTCAACTCGATGAAAATTGTCTCTAAGGCCATTTCCATAAATCTGAGATTCTTCACTTGCTCGACACATCATTCTTCTCTTCAGGAAAGTTATGCTTTTCAAGAGTGATCTCTTTGGATGGAGTTTGTGAGAGCATGCTGGTTCTTTCTTGCTTTCAGGGTGGAACATTTGAGTCGACTTCATCAATCTATATGGCTAATCAATCTGATTTTTTTAGGTTGTTTTCTAGGATCCGATAAATTTTCAACTGCAATCTTTGCTAAATATCTAAGGGACATTAATGACACAATTGAGAATTAATGAGAAAGGATTTCCATAATCTAATCAAGATCTACAATCAGATCATGAGCTATTAGGTGAAAAAATCTGGCAGTAGTTGCTTCTAGAATGTTGGTGGTGGTTTTCTCTTTTCTAGCTATAAATAGATGTTGGGAACATACACTAAAAAGTTTTGGAAGTCTTTAGGAATTAAGTTCGAATATTTTTCCTTCAGTTGAGGATATATTCTACAATAGAAAGCTTTACATAACACTACTATTCTTTGGCATGTTATATTCTTTTAACTTGAACTATCATCGGATTGACATCCAACCTTTGTTTTAAGTTCATCTAATATTTAAATACGATCTATTTAGAAGAAATATTTGAAACTATGCATACTATGGCCTTTGTCAAGTTCCTTCTTTATATTTTTTTTTATGATAAAAACACTATGTTAAGCTTATTTTGATAGTCCGAGTAGTTGATTTTCATGTTGTAGGCTTCTATGAGTTAATGGTAGCTTTCATAATTTGGATTATGTCGATTAAAATTATCCATTTTCCGTTTTCTTTAGTTGTTGTTTTCTCATATTATGTTATATCAAGAGGAAATTTTTTTCAAATTTTTAATATTTCTATTAAATTTTGGAGTCTTTGTGCTTTATTGGACCTTAATGAGTACTTCCCATAGAGAGATTTGAAAGACTGCACTATGCTTTTATTTATGCTTTGTATTTTTTTCTCTTTCGAACAATGAAGGGTTGTGGCATTTTGTGTCTAATATATCACTCATAGAATTGAATTAAGGTTTGAAATGTTGTAAAAGCTTTAGCGCATCACCATTTTTATGTTTTATATTAGCATTTCCTTCTACCTTTTCTCCTAGCTCAAAGAAGAGCTAACTTTCTATAAAAATATTGGACGTATTCAGTGAGGCGTAAATTGGTCCCCCACTCATTGAATTTATCATTAGACTTTTGAAGAGGCAAAAGATTTGATGATCAAAAGTTCTTTATATGGCACACCCGGTGGGACCCAAATTTTTTCAAACATGTGATTGGAAGTTAGAAATATTTCTTGAATCAGACTAGGAAAGTAGGCTAGAAATTTCATGCCTAGAATCCAAACAAGAGCATCCTCAAGGGGCGATTTATTGTACTTCCACTTACCTACCTCGGTATCAATGAGACAAAGACTTCTAGGTTCTATTTCACCTGTAAGAAGTAATAGGGCAAGAAGTGAAAGTTCAAAATCCAAAGCCTTATCTACTCCACCAGGGGGGAAAACCTTTCAAATCAGAATACTAGTATACCCGATTCATAGGAATCCATTCTCCATGGCTCATATAGCGGCCGCTACTCCTTGAAATTTCATGACCTAGGATATTGGTAGTCCACTAAAACCACCTACACCCCCAGATGTGTGACCTTCTATACTTGCTAAAACCCTCAAGGCTATTCCAATTTTTTTTGGTGAATATTTCAAAACCCCCTTCGAACACCTCAAATATATAGTGGAGGTATGTAGAGTACATAACATAATAGAGGGAAATATTGCTCTTAGGTTGCTGGCCACATCTTTCAAAGGAAAAGCTCAAGATTGGTATTGATCTTTGACTTTCGGTTCTATCCACTCTTGGGATTAGCTCAAAGAGAGACTGTACAAACATTTCTTAGAAAAGGGAGATTGCTCCTCACTGCTATATCAATTAAACACCATCAAGAGGGCCCCATAAGAGGCCATGAGCGATTTCAACACCAGGTTCCATAAAACATGGAAAATAATTCCGGTAATCGATAGGCCTTTGACCATGATGGAATTCATGTTTTATCTAAAATATTTCAACTTGAATATCACAGTCAAGATAACCTCTATGTGAAGAGATATATTACTCTACACATATGACTTGGCTGTGAGAGGAAAACAATTTGATTGACACTAGGAAACTACCACCCTGGCCAGTGATGCTGGTATTCGTAGAAATCTCTGGTGCCCCTAGGGAGGAAATTACTCTAAGCTCCTCCGATCCACAAGTGACCATGTCATCCATGCCATAATCCATGTATGTGTACCCTAGTGTACAACCAAGCATGTCGGGATCTTCCTCACTAGTAGTAGACATCAATGATATGAAGAGTCTCATGCGATCTTTTTCTAACGAGTTATTCCTCATCAAATGGCAGTAAGAAGAACCTCAAAAGAAAGCCACTTAGACCTATCAAGGGGGGAGACCATCCTATCAATAGATCACATACCAAGGAGCCTCAAAAGGAGGAGGTCAACAAATGTCATCCACCAACGATATAGCTCTAGCCACTATGCCACTTCCAAGAAGAGATCTGGTACTAGGCCAAAAAAACTTAGGAGAAGAAGAAAACACATGGTGCTTCTCGTGCAATGATAGTCACATGCCCCAGAATCGTTCGAGGGGAAATTTTAAAATAAGATAATAGAAAAAAGAAACAAGGGTCGTACTCTTGAATACAGAGGAATATTAGTCTCCTAAAATGAAAAATTCTCGCTTTAGAGCACAAATGTAAGGAATGTCTTTAGAACAAGAGCTAGAGATTGTGCCAAACCAAGTGCTATTTTCATGGATGGAGGAAGAAGACACAATATTAATAAATGATTCTTCGATTACTAGCACCTAACAAGTACAATCAAATTACAATACAAGGTCTAAAAGAAGGCTCATGATAGAATAAATATAATATTATCAACCACAACCATAACAAAAGCAAGCTTTGTAAGCCATTGCTCGACCTAATTTGTAGTCACAAACTCTACCATTACCGAAGAAGGAGATGGAGAAGGTATTGAGCCCATTCATGATGGATTGACTTTCCCCAAAGATGAGAGAGATACCACCATCCAAACCCAAGGCCCCTCTAGTCAGAAAAGTCAACATGGTGGAACAATTGAAGAAGGTGCCTACTAACATATCTTTGTGGGACATCATATCTATTCATAAATAAAAGATGTTCCTCTAGGAAGCATTGAAGAAGTAAGAATAAATACCACATATAAATGCGACTCTACCATGTGATCAAAATAAAGACAAGGAATTTGTGTCGGAACCCCAGCCTTCGTGAGCCACAACCTATGTAAATGACATGGGCAATGCAAGGGTGATCCCGCAAAGCTGGTTTACAATTTCTGAGAGGAACTGATTTTTGCTGAAATCATATATTTTTAGAAAATATAATGATTTAAGCCTTTAAAAGTTTCATTTTAAGGATTCCAATTGAAGAGGGTTTGACCAAACCACCTTAGATCAAACCCCCTTGGATAGAACATCGCTAGTTTTAAACCATGCCTATAAATGAGTCTCCTTTACACCTATCAAAATGCTAATAAAAAATCACTTTTGATTTACCTTTTGGGGGATCAAATGAATTCATTTAAAATTTAATTCAGATGATTATGGTAGTCCTTGAAATGAGCTATCCCAGGAATATAATTTTAATATGTTTTGGTTTTATTATGTATGTGTTTTTTTAGTTTTATTAAACATAGGTTTTTCACCGAAAATCAAGCTCTTTGTTTTGCACATGTGGAAAAATAGCAAATTATCAATTTAAAAAAAAAAAAATATGTTCATGCTGGGTATTGATGTCCTTGATCCATTAAAAAAAATAAAAATGAATTTTGATACATACATAGAAAGTTATGTTGTATACAGTCCACCTATGTCTGAATTGCAATTAGTTTGACTTTGAAACTCTATTAAGGAAAAAATATTCAATAAAAAATTATGAGACCAAATGAAAGTGCTAGATATCATAGTTACAAATCTAAATTCGAAAAAATTAGAATTTTATCTTTCATACAAAAAAGGTTATGTTGTATACGGTGAGTGTCAATTTTTAAAAATGTTGTTTTCTGAAAAAAACTAGTTTTCGTGGGAGATGGAAAAATAAGTGCAATATTATTCCAAAAATTTTGAAAAAAATATTTTTTAGAATCTACAGACAAAATGTGATGAGACTCTAGTTTGCATCATCTTCAAATTCCTCACGATTTAGCTACTATTGGTGCTCGAATGTGAAGATTTAGTTAACAATAATAATTTCAGTGTCTAGTTTGGCCAAAATATGTAAACCACTATTGTGGGATTACTTGCAAAAGAGAAAGAGGTAAGAAAGCCAAAGTCCACACCCTAATTTTTAACACTTGTTGTGGGAGATAAGCGTTTTCCTAATAAAATGATTGATTTAGAAGCTAGTACAATGGTCATTCCTAAACAAGTGGCTGATGCCTTGAAATTTAAATATGAGCCCCTTGAGAAGGGAATTATGCAATTGGAGAAGAAGAAGGTTCCAACTATTGGTTGCATCAAATACCTATCTTTAACCCTCTTCTCATTTCCAAGCTAAACACTCACACAAGAAGTAGTTGTAATATGCATTCCCATAGTATTCAGAATGTGTCTTTCAAGAGGTTTTACAGTGAAGCTTGGTAGATATTTAGTACTCAATTAGTCTCACCTAATATTAAGGACCAAGCATGGTGTGAAGATGAAAATCCTGTCCTGATCTTTGCATCCAAAACACATAATAGACAATTCAGTCCTATGCTTTGAAGTAGAACATACCTCTTGCTCACAAAGGGAGAAGTAATGTGTAGAGATTTTCGAAGATGAAGAAGACACAAGTGATCGGACACTCAAAGAAGAGGTCCTCAACCAATTTAGTGATTTTGATCCATTCAAAACCTTTCATTCAATGGGACTAGGCACCTGGGTGCTGCCACAATAGTGGTTTACAATTTCTAAGAGGAACTGGTCTATGTATTCTTGGATGACGATCAAGTCTTTTCAAAATTGGTAAAGGATAGAGAGGAACATAATGATCTGGGTGAAAAATATCTATGGACATTATAGTTCGATGGCTCCAAATGCAAAGCCAGTTTTAGAGTAGGTTGTAACATAGAATAAAATCTGGAAATGATCTGTAACTAGAATAAACGAATTTAATCCTAATCTAAATCAATATTAATCTAAATAAAAAAACAAAGAATGAATAAGAAAACATAATAAAATAAAAAAATTAATGGAAAGCTCTCACCAAATATGCGTTCACTCCTTCAAATTATCTCGATTGCTCTTCTTCATTTTGTTGTTTCAGTATTCTTGCCCTCAAATTTTAAGTATTGATGCAAGCATAACTTCGTCGAGTGTCTAAGAAAAATATCAAAGATAAGTTTCTTCTCAAAAGTGTATGATTTCAGGAGGAGGAATAATGATAATGACATGCCATTTTATAGATTTTGGGTTTTCCAACAATCAGCTCAGATTGAAAGAGAGATCAATGGATGAGATTGATGAATGCCATGCAATGTGAGTTCTGTGTTAGATAGAATGTGAGTTATAACATGAGTCGGAAAAGACTGTAGGATAAAGATTAAATTAGAACATGAGTTAGAACATGAGTTCAAGATCTTAATCTTTAGTTAAGAGTTTTCGAAAATAGAAGAAATAGACTTTGAATGTCAAAGACAAAGTTAGAAGTTGAAGAATAATGCATTCAAATGCAAACATGAGTTAATTAATTAAATAAAGATATTTAATTAATAAACACACCCTGCATATGAGTTGGAACTAGTGAACTGACTAGTTCTGATAGAGAGTCCTCTCGCAAAGATAATCAGATGTTGAATCCAGAGATAACTGGAGAACTAAAAATAGATCTTGAGTCAGAAGGTGAGTGAATGATTAGTCAACTGATTGATAAAAGATTGACATAAATAATTAATATGAATTAAATGTTAATTTAATTCAACATTCGAAAGTGAGAGATTTAATTAAATTAAATAAAGATAATTATTTTATTTGACTGTTGTAAAGGTGGAATTGAATAAATTAAATAATAAATATTTAATTATAGATAAAGAGGGTTAAATGAATAATTAAATAATAGATATTTAATTATAGATAAAGTATGACAAAAGGGGTAATTAGATAATAAATTATTTAATTAAGAAGGAAGAATTAATTAGTTAGGGACATAATTAAATAAAGATGATTTATTTAATTAATTGAGTTGAATAAATGAATTAGTGAATTAATAAAAAAGGGGTATTTAATTAATAGAGGAAATATGTGTTAGAAAGGGTAATTAAATAATAAACATTATTTAGTCATGACCATGGATAATAGAAAATTATGTCGAAAGTGGTGTTCGTAGGCCTAGACCAATTTTCGGTGTCTACACAGGTATCTGACTACTATCCCTGATAGCGTCAAGGAACCTCAAGGATTTTTATTTCCAATTCCCATGCTCAAATAATGATATAGAATATGAAGCCTTGGTTCATGGTTTGATCCTTGCAGAATGGATGGGTGAAAAGAGAATGCAAGCATTCGAAGATTCAAAGTTGGTTGTGAGCCAGGTCTATGGGCAAGTGATTGTGAAAATATAAGAATGAAGTCATACCAACATCAAATATGGGATCTAATTGAGAGATTTGAGGCTTTTAACATTCAGGTTATCCCATGCTCCTAGAACAAGCTTGCTAATCAAATGGCTTCTATTGGTACACAGTCTAAACCAGGTTTTGATTCAACAACAAAGTAGAATGCAATACAGATCATTGTCTAACTGGAAATTCCTGACAATGATTACAACTCGCAAGTATTTGATGATGACATACAAATCACCACCTTCTTACAAAAATCATGAAAATTATGACTATTCATGGTCTGAAGTAGGACTTTTTGAAGGGCAAGTAATTGAGTTATAAGACAATAAGCTTCCTTGAGGTTTAATCTCTCTTTAAAATATTTTTGACTACGAGGATGCAAGAAATAGAAAAAAAAGGTTCACCGCAGATGAGAGGGATTATGAAGAGCTCGATGTTGAAAGTGGTATAATGTTAAAGGTTGAAAGGGAAATTCCACATAAGGATACGGAAAGATTAAAGGGTCTATGTTCTAGATATAACAAGGTTGTAGCCTAGACCTATGATGATCTTAAAGGGTATGATCTAGGCATAATTCAACATACTATTTGTAGACATGCAAAATTAACATAATTGATTAACATCATATTTGATCATTTTCTTCTTAATTAATTAATTAACCTCCTAAAGTTTCTTGATTTAATTAAATCAAATGTATTTAATTAAATGACTAATAATCATCATCTCATCTCATTTTGATTTATCTTAACACAAAAATCTGAGTCAAAATGTTACAATCAACTAATCATTAGCTTAATTAATCAAATCCTTGATTAATGCTAATCTTAACCCATGTCCCATCCTCTAGCTTTTCCCACTTGAACAATAAATCATTTATTTTGATTTATTAAAAGCTCTATTTTCCTCACAAGTCATATTCTCAAGGAATATGCCCTCATTAACTCCCTTTTTTTGAATTTTTTTGTCCAAACAAATTTGCCCCCAAATCCCTCAACCATATGGATTTAATGCCATTTTCAAATTTCAAATGGGCACATTGGCCAAAACTTGCACAATAATGGCCCATTCACATAGTGACAAGTGGCTCTTTCCTATTGGTTGAGGATTAGTTCCACATTCATCAACCTTGCCTCTTCTCTCTTCAATCTCAACTATAAATCCAAGGGGTTTTCTCCTTCATTTGCATCTACCATTTGAGCGTCACTTGAGCTTATCAAGGATTGGGAAAGGGCTCCTTCACATACTAAAGGTGGACCAATCCAATATGGGATAGGTATGATTCATATTTTTTCATTTTTTTCATTACTTGCATTGTTTAACATGATTCTATATTTCATAAGAATGTTGAGTTTGTTGATTTAAACTAACTTATGCTAACAAGATGAAATAGTTTAAGTCTCTCTTGCAGATTTTGACATCTACACTATTGAATTGTTCAAAGGTTCAAAGCCTATCCAATAAAAACAAAGGCCAGTCAACCCAAAATTAATTGTGAAGAATTTTTTTCCTTGGTCTCTTTTGATTTGCAACTTTATAATTTTTTGGCTTCGAGATGATGTATGCATAAACAAAAAATTGGTTTCAAAAGGCATGAAATGTAGCACATGGTGGTTGTGTGGGTTTTATCTATTGCTTTACTTTCGGGAGAAAGTCGGGCCATGTGTTAGCTTGGCCAAGATTTTCTCAGGGACGATTTTCAAAAATCTGAGAATCTCCACCTGCTTGATGCGTCATCTCTTCCCTATGAGTAGGTTGTTATTTTAAGGAGCCTTCTCTTTGGAGTTTGTCAGAGTATGATGTTTTCTTTGTTTTTAGGATAAAACTTTGAGTCGGTGCCACTGAGCCACGTTGTTGGCCAACAAGACTTTTTCCAGGTTGTTTTCTAGAATCTAAGTGTTTATGAAGGGCAATATTTACTAAATATCTAAGGGATATTAATGCGGTAGTTGAGAATTGATGAGAAAATATTTTCATGACCTAATTAAATATCTATGATCAAATCATGAGCTATCAAGTGTATAAATTTGACAGTAATTAATTCTAGGTGGTGGCGAAATTTCTCTCTTTTTAGCTATAAATTAGAGGTGGCAACAGAAAGAAAAGGTTCCTAAATTTTTCCCTTTTGGAAAGAAATTCTTTAGTTTTCATTAGTTATAGGAGTATTTTCATTACAAGTTAGTAGAACACTGCTTCTCTTTGGCATGCTATATTGTTTTAACTCAAACTATTATTGGATTGACATCCGACCTCTATTTTAAAGTTCATTTGATATCTAAGCATGGACTATTTGGGAGAAATATTTGAAACTGTGCCTTATGACCTTTGTCAATGTTTCCTTCTTTATATTTTTGTTCAGAGTAGAACACTGTGTCTAGCTTAATTCAAATAATTTGATTAGTTGATTTTCATGTTGTAATCTTATATCATAAAGTAATAGCCTATAGAAATTGGATTATATCCTTAAAATTCTATATTTTATTTAAGGGTTATTGTTTCTTTGTGTTATGTTATATTAAGAGGAAGGGTTTATACAAATTTCTAAATCCTTTTTTGTTAGCTCTTAGAACTTTTATGCTTGATTGAACCTTAATGAAAAATTCCTGTAGGGAGATTTGAAATGCTAAATTGTGCTTGTATCTAGCCTTTGTTGTTTTTTCTCTTCCCAACAATGAAGGGTTGTGGAATTTTATGTCTAATATATCATTCATATAAAATTATTTGGTGTTTTGAAATGTTGTAAAGCATTGACACATCACCATTTTCGATGATTTATGTTTACATTTCCTTCTACCCTTTTTTCCAAACTTAAAGAAGAGCCACCTTTCTATAAAAAATCCTAGAGGTATTTAGTGAGGCACAAATTGGTCCCTCACTCAATGAATTTCCCATAAGGCTATCGGAGGGGCATAAGATTTGATGATCAATAGTTCTTTTTTTGGCAGGCCTAGTGGGACCCAAGTTTTCTGAACATCTAATTAGAAGTCTCAAATATTTCTTAAATCAGGCAAACAAAAGAAACTGAAAGTTTCATGCCCAAAATCCAAACAAGAGCATCCTCAAAGGGCCATTTCTAGTACTCCTAGTTACCCTCTTTGATACGTAGGAGAATAATAATTAAAGGTTCTATATCGACTATAAGGAGTAATAGAGTGAGAAGTAAGAGCCTAGAATCTAGAGCCCTGTCTACTGCACCTAGAGGCCAAATTTTCCAAAATAAGAATACCAGTTTACCTGATTCATAGGAATATATTTTCTATGGCTCAAGTACCTGCTCCTTCTTGTTGGAATTTTGTATTATATTTTTATTGATGTCACCATGTTGGTCTGGTAATTGTACTACTGTATAGATCATGCTTATCTCATCCAATATTAGATCTAGTAGCTTTGGTATCTTGGTTCGCATAGTCTCTCTAGTAATCAATATGATCTAAGGATTTTGGGAAAAGGCTTATAATGGTTGGAAGTGTGTATGTATGTACTCTCAGTTGTTCATATGTTTGGTTAATGCACTGGCATCTGTTTTTGTGGTTTTATTTCAATATTAGGTTAATCTTGGCTGACATAATATTTAGTCTATAATGAATCATAGATTATTTGTGAGGCCTTGTCGTGGTCCCAACTAACATGATATTGCACGAAATTGTTGAATTAATTTTGCAAGCCGACCTAATAGATATACATGGATATAGAAGACATATTTATACAAGATGTATGGAAGTGAAAGATAAGTGAACATACATGCGAATAATGTGAAGTGAGGAAATGCAGTAGTGTGAGTGTATACAAGCATGTCTTAGTGAGTGAAGTGTCGATAGAGAAGTTTAGTTTTTTGAAAGAATACTTTGTGCATCAATGAAACTAAATCTACACTTGTGGTGTATCTTCATCAGTTCAATCTTGGTGGTTAGCCATACTTTTTTTTATATAAATTTTGTACGTAGTGAGCCTCCCTATAAGCAATGAGCCCCTTTTGGCAGTAAGCCTCTTTTTGTAACTAGTATTGATATAACTATATATATTGTGAGTTAATCCTCACTATGGTTTTTCCCTCATTAGGTTTTCTATGTAAAATTTGGTGTTCTTGTTTTGTGGAATTTTTATTGCTCTTATCTGTTCTATGGTATAAATAATTTAATGGTGGTTGTTTAATAATTTTATGTGGATAATGATTCACCCCCTCTCAGTATCTGATTTATTCAACAATTGGTATCAGAGCATTGGTTCCTCAGGAAAATCCTAACAACTTGAGGAAGATCCTGTAGATTGAACAATGGATAAAGAAGAGCTCCATACTGCCCTTGAAGATCTTGACAAGGCTAAAATTGAAAATAAAGATCTAAAGGAAAATCTAGATGAAGAAAATAAGTGTATCCAGAAACTGAAAGAGAAACTAAAGAAATTCAAAGATAGATACAGAGAAGTGAGTGAGGAATTGAAACAAGCAAATGATGAAAATACCGAACTGAAATTGAAGATAGATGAAAAGAATAAAGTTGAAGAATGCTTGAAAATAGTGATACAAAGCAAGGTTGATGTTTTCTCTAGGCTTGAACAGGAAGTGATGAATCTGAAAGCAGAACTTGAGAAAGAAAAAATTTGTGAAGATAACTTTAAATCAAGCTCCACAAAGTTTGATGAATTAATAGCAAGACAAAAAAATTATAAAGACAAAAGTGGCTTAGGTAATGAAGTTTATGGAAAGATGAAATACTCAAATCTAGCAATCAATCAAAAGACTCAAGAGAAATGAAAGCATATAACATAAACTCTAGAAGAAGATCACCTAGCAAACAACCAAATGCATAAAGGTACTCATCATCCAATGGTGTTTGTTTTTCTTGTAATAAATTTGGTCATAAGGAAGTTGAGTGTAGGAGTAAGATGAATCAGTTTAATAGTTCCTTCTCCAAATAATGTTACACATGCAAGAAGATAGGACATAAGGCTACCGAATGCACATCATAGGTAAAGTTGGTTAGTAGAGTGATGATGAACACATTCAATAGATGAAGAATAAACCAATCATTTGATGGATATTGCTATACCTATAACATGTTTGGACATAAAGTGAATCCATGAAGAACAAGGATAAACAAAAATAAAACAAGACAAAGGAATATTATATGTTACTATTGCAAGAAACCAAGACATATTTCAAAAGTATGCAAAAGTCGAAAGGGGAAGCAGTTTTCTCTGGTGGAAGATAAAAAACCATTGGAAAATATTGATAAGGAAGAGGTTAAGTGGGAAATGAAAAAGAAATGGAAAAATAAAGAAGAATCAAAGACTACTGATGCATTTGTACCATCATCTGGTGTAGATGAATCCTTTGAGAATTAGACCCCACATGGTCTTATAGGGAGCTTTATCATAAAACCAATTAAACCCATGAAATTTCAGCATGCTAGATGCTGACATGTGGATATATTGTGAGGAATGAAAGGATAGAGGTAATGACAACTAAACCAAAAGAAAAATTGTAAGAATATTCTTTTGTAGAGTGATTTAGGGTTTCTTAGTATAGAGTGGAAGGAAAGTTTGTTAGCTTTTTATAATTTATGCGAGTTAGGGAAAAATGATGAAGCATAAAATAAATTTCACAAATAATTTTGATCATCAAAATAATTCAAAGGATTTGTAGAGTGACTTGGAACTCTCTAGAAGCATCTCTAAAGTGTTTTGAAGACCTTCAAAGAAGATATTGTGAACATTCAAAAGTAAGTATCAAAATTTTCCCTATCTCACGACTACAAAACAAGGTAATACAAGAATTTTTGGGTTGAATTTTAAGAGCTATAATGGAAATTTCCTGTAGAGGATCAAGTAATATCGCTATGAAGTTGAAAGGAGTCAAGATGGATGAATTTGATCATCAGAAAATAAAGAAGATAGAATTAGAGTTAGATTCGAGCGATTTTTAGAACCTACAAACCCTAGGTTTGGATGTATGGGGAGAATTCCCTTGGTTTTTTGATAAAGAATTTATCGTGTTTCTCCTAAGAAAATTCAAGCTCGGTTGCATTGTATTGGATGAATCTTATCCCATTTTGAAGGAAGCAATCAAAGTAGTTACCAGACTGTGCAGTGTTGGAGAACTTCCTAGATGAAAGATAAGAAAGTAAAAAGAAGTAGAGGAAATGACGAGAGTTAACAAAGACCCTTGAGCCCTATTGATCGATACCATTGTTGATTCCTCAGTTAGGTATGTTGTGTATGGAATTTCTTATAAGATTTATTTCAGAAATCAAGAAAGGTCTACTTTGGCCTTTGCAATGTTTTTGGTGCATAAAATGGTGAAAAAAACAAACAATTTGATCTATGTAAGCTAATTCTTGAAAATATTATCGAGAACATACAAATGTCACTTGGAGAAGGATACCCATTCCGTTTTGGGTCCTTGCTTACATGTCTGGTACTTCTTTTTCTGAAATCGCTACCGAGAAAGAAAGATGTTAACTGGGAATCTGAGATTCCCGTTGCAAGACAAATATGTAGACATTTGGAAAGTTTAGAGGATAAAGAAAATGTGCGTAATTTTTTTTTCTTATCCTTGCAGAGCTTTGGTGAAGTTGTGGCCAGTCGATTTGAGGAAGGTTCTTCCTCCAAGATGAAAGAATTGGAAAGTGTTATTTGTGATTCCCCTTTGGAATCGAAGAAAAGGAAAGCAATCATTGTTACTCCTAAAGAGAAGAAAGAAGGAGAAGAATCTCTACTGGGATTTGAATCCTTCGATCCTGATGACATCCAGAATATGATGGTTAAAGGGAAAATGAAGAAAATTGGTGAACTGTGCAATTTGGTCTCTCCTGTTGACAGACTCAAAATTGATGATGCTCTAGTTGAGTATCTGCTTCACAAAGGTATTGATATTTCAAATGTTTCTTACTCCTTTCCCAAAAATTTAGTTGAGGTAGCTGAAGAGAGAATGTTACTTGAAGGTTTGAAAGGATGCAAGTTGGAAGCTTTAGTTGGAAGGAGATGTTCTAAAGCCAAACAAAATTTGTTTGGAATTATCTTGGAAATGAATAAGTGCATGAAGGAAATGACTGATACTTACAAGTATTGCCTTTGGTGACCTGCAACAATTGATAATTTCCAAAGCAGAATTGAGGCTATAGAATCTGAAGTGAACAATATTGGGAAGAAGTTTGATATTTTTGAGGATAAAGATGGGAAGCAAAGGTTGAGAATTGGTGAGTTACAAGCTAAATTGATCATTTTGCAAAGACAAGGGATGATGTAGTGAAGACCTTCTGGCTTTTGAAGGAAATTTTTGAGGTCTAGTTAGATCATCTTGTCAGAATACTCTCTGATGCAGAAGATTGTGAAAAACAATTTTCTTTTGTTGATTGGCCATTCTCTTTTACCTTGTTAGTTGTACTCGAAAGCATAAGCACTAGAATAGATTCTGCAGTGCTTGAATGGAATAAACTATATCCTATGATTAAAGAAAGGTACAAGAGGGTATTTCAAGTGAAAATTGTTATCTTTTTTGAAGAAATGTTTTAAAAGCATTAAGTTTTGAAGTCTTTGGAATTTTTTGGATAAACTGTTCTTCTCAAATTTTGAATGTCGTCATGTTTACATCTTTTTTATGGCACCCTTTGTCATTGATGTCAAAGGGAGAGAGATATGGATCTAAGGGAGAGAGATTGGAGAGAGTTGGAGAAATTTGGAAGAAGAATTTTCCAATGGGGAGATTGAAGGAGAATGTTGAATTGGAACCTTTTTTCTGCACATGTCGCCATCAATGCCAAAGGGGGAGATTGTTGAAAGTTTGTCTTATATTGTCATTGATGTCACCATGTTGGTCTAGTACCTTGTACCGATGCACATATCATGTTTATCTCATCCAGTATTAGATCTGGTATCTTTGGTATTTTGGTCCACATAGTCTCTCCAATAATTAGTATGATCTAATGATTTTTGGAAAAGGCTGATAATGGTTGGAAGTGTGTATGTATGTACTCTTAGTTGTTCATATATTTGGGTAATGAATTGGCATCAATTTTTGTGGTTGTATTTCAGTATCAGGTTAATATTGGCTGACCTAATATTCATTCTATAATGAATCAAAAACTATTTATGAGACATTTTCGTCATCCCAACCGACATGATGTTCCATGAACTGTTGAATTACTTTTGGAAGCTGACCTAATAGATATAGATAGATATAGCGGACATATATACAAGATGTATGGAAGTGAAAGATAAGAAAACATACATGCGAGTAATGTGAAGCAAATAAAAGAAGTAGTGCAAGCATATACAAGCATGTGTTAGTGAGTGAAGTGTGGAGATTGAAGTTTAGTTTGTTGAAAGAATACTTTGTGCATCAACAAAACTGAATCTACTCTTATGGTGTACCTTCATCAGTTCAATCTTGGTAGTTGACCATACTTTTGTTTATATAAATTATGTAGGCAATGAGCCTCCCTATAAGCAGTAAGATTTTATATCCAGGCAGTGAGCCCCTTTTGGTAGTAAGCCTCTTTTTGTAACCAGTATTGATATAACTATATATATTGTGAGTTAATTGTCACTGTGGTTTTTCCCTGATTGGGTTTTCCACATAAAATCTAGTGTTCTTGTGTTGTGGAATTTTCATTGCTCTTATTTGTTCTATGGTATAAATAATTTAATGGTGGTTGTTTAATAAGTTTATGTGGATACTAATTCACCACCCCTATCAGTATCCAGTTTATTCAACACTACTCCTAGAAATTTCGTAACCTAGGATAGCGATAGTCTACTACAACCACCTATGCCCCCAGATGTGTGGTTCGCCATACTTGCCAACTCCCTCAAGGCTATTCAAAAATCCTTCTGAAAACCTTCAATATATAGTTGAGGTATGCAAGGTACATAACATAGTGGAGGAAAATATTTCTCTAAGATTGCTCGTTTCCTCTTTCAAAGGAGAGGCTCAAGACTGGTATCAATCTTTGACCTCTAGTTCTTTCCACTCATGGGATCAAATCAGAGAAAGGTTGTTCAAACACTTTTTAGAGAAGGGAGATCGTTCTTCATTGCTAGATCAATTAATCACCATCAAAAGAGCCTTGTAGGAATCCATTAACAACTTTAACACCATGTTTCACAAAACCTAGAAGAGTATCCTTGTGACTGCCAAACCTCAAGCTATGATGGCATTTATGTTCTATGGGAAAGCCTTCAATTCATATATCATTGTGATGATAACCTCTATGGGAGGAGATATCTTACCTGACACATACGAGCTAGGTGTGCATGTGGAGAATAGTTTAATTGATGTAGGAATGCTTCTTCCATGACCTCCAATTCCTATATTTGCAAAAATCTCTGACGGTCCTCGTGAAGAAGTTGTTCTGAGCACTTCTACTATACAAGTGACAAATTCAGCTCCATTAAAATCCATGTACGTGTACCCCACTGTGCAGCCATGCATGTCAGGTTCTTCCTCTATAACAACTAACACCAATGATATGAAGAGCCTCATGCAGTATTTTCCTAATGAGCTAGTTATCATCAAGTGGCAGCAAGTAGAACCTCTAAAGAAATCCACTCAGATGTATCAGGGAGGAAGGCCATCCTATTAGCAAAAAAATGTACCAAGGACCCTCAAATCGGGGAGGTCAACAAGTGGCATCCACAAACCATATAGTTCTAATAACCATGCCACTATAGACGGTCAAAGACAACCAAAGTAAAGAGTTAATCTCAGGCTAGAATAACCTAGAAGAAGATGAGAATGTATGGTGCTTCCCATGCAGTGATAGTCACATGTCTTGAAATTTCCCAAGGGGAAATATGCAATAGAAGATAGCGGAACAAAGTGTGTTGCCAAAAATTATATACTTTTGAAGAAAGAGGCAATTTTGTGCCTAATTTGGTCCTATTTTAGACGCTCTTGCATTAATCACCCTAGAAAAACAACATTTATAGGCCCCTAAGACTCATTATTTTGGACCTTGAGGGTTATTCCACCCATAAATCATACAAATCTTGATAAATAATATTCAAATTATTCAAATTCTAAAAAACCCACCTCAAAAACCCCTGTTGGGAATAAGTCGCCCAAGGTGGCGACTTAGTCCCTTTTTGGGGAATTTTCAATTTTGAGTGAGAAAATCACTATCTTAATCAATTTTTTTGATGGGTGTCAGCTTCGTAGTTTAGAATAATGTTCAATTAGGTATTGATGCCTATAAATATATATTTTTAGGTCATTTTTCACAACATTAAGTCATTTTCAACAAACAAATTTAAGAATCCAGTGTTGGATATCTTCCACATTAAGATTTATTAGTCTATCTACAACAAAGTTGAAGCTTTAGGGCAGCAAGCTATGGTTTTTAGAGGTCTTCAAGATCACTTTTTTTCAAAGATCTCACATTGAAGAGGGTTGATTATTAATTCCTATGGAGAATGATGGAGAAATCTAGGTTGAGGAGATGCAATTAGCCATCAAATCAATCCTAAGGGCTTGTTTTCAAAGTGATTCCATCTTCCATTTTCTCTCTATTTTCAGCCTAATGAAGGTTTGCATGTTATGAAGATTCATTTCTAATGTGATTTAGGGTCTCTTTTAATGAGTCTTGCATTATTATAGTTTCATTTATGCATCTTATTCTTGCATGTTAGAATAGGGTTGCAAGTTACTTTAGATTTCCTAGTATTAGATACACTTAGGGCTAGGGTTTTATGTAGATTTCATTATCTCTTTCAAGGTTTGAATAAAAAATAAGGGTTTGACCAAGGTAAATCCCTTATTAGAAACCAAATTCTATTCTATTTTGTAGGTGATTTCTTAGGTTTGGATCCAGATTTTAGTCAGAGAACAGAGTGCAGGTTGTAGGCTTTTGTTTCCACTTTCAATTTTTTAGAAAATCTAGAGTGGACTAAGTCACCAATAGTTGTGACTTAGTCCCACTACACATAATTTTCAATTTTTTTTTGTAGATTTGGATACCCATTTGGCTGAAACAGACTCTAGAGTAGTTTCCTAGATTTGGGACTACGTCGCCAACTTGGCATAAGTGTCCCTGTTGGTCAGAAAATCAAAATTTCCAGAGTTTTAGAGACATTTACAGTCTTCATTTCAGCCTTTGTCAGTTTCCAGGTGCATTCTCTTTTTTTATCCTTTCCACCTTGTTCTATATTACATTTTATTTATCTTTCTTCATATCACAATGTGTTTTCAAACATCTTGTATTTCATTAGTTTTGCATTAATAATTCATCTCTTTTATCAATTTATTGCATTTAAGACAATTCATTTAGGTATATTTCAATAATATTAGCATTAGTCTTGGGTGAACCACCAAGTTTATTTGGAATACCTTTCTCCTTTTAGGTGACAACCCTAGAAGTACAAGGAAGCTCTTTCTACAAAAAATTGTGGTTAATTTTTGTGAATGCACATTTAGAACATCCTATTTCTTATTTAGTGTGCATATACATCCTAGGAATAACTTCTATTAACATTGCATTACGTTTTGCATTTTTTCAATTTGCATTCTAGGGTTTCATACTTTACATTAGTGAAAAGCTATTTTTGCACCTCATTTTCTTGCATAATAGTGAAATTTTTCATCTTCACTTTAGATTTGCATTAAACAGTATAGACCACATAAGCATCCATCTGAAAATTCAAAAAAACTTTAAAATACCCCTACTAAGACTAATTCGCCACCCTAGGCAACTTAGTCCTAGTACACATTTTACATTAGTATTTTTTGCATTCAGTTTCTAGTTTATGAAGTTGCTATTTGTTCAAGTTAGTTTTTTACATTTTAGTTCAATTATTCTCTATTATATTGTAATCATTAGAATATGAATCATTTACTTTCATGGAATTTATGGATAGCATTATATTTCTTCCAATTTTTTTCAGCATTAGTTCCTAGTTCATTTAGATCACACTCATTAGAACATGAAAAAAAAACATTAGAAACATCAAATGAACCAATCAACACAATGCTTCACTTTATAAAGACTATATCATCCAAACCCTTTAGTAGTGATGACTTGGATAAGTTAGATGAATCTCTATAGGGATTCCTCTCACTAAGTTCATCCACTAAGATTTGTGATGAAAAACCCAAACCAACCAATGATAACTTACCTCCCGCACCTTTTAGTAGTGATGAATTTACAATGTTAGATGAAGCCCTTCAATACTTCATTTTACAAAATCAATCCACTAAGGTTTGTTGTGAGCACCCAACAACAAAAGATTTCAATGTAATTCAACCTCAACTAGTTCTCTACCCACCTTCACATAAACCTCAAACTACATCTAAAATTGAGTTTACCCTTTACCTACCTAAGCATGATGTTGTTCTCACACACATTACACTAGAGATAATTCACAACCACAACAACCCAACCCAACACCCTTACCTTTACCCAATCCCATATTTCCTAGTTCTCCTCACTTAAATTCACACTTGAGGGAGGCTGATCTTGTTGAATAGCTTAAGAATACTCCTGCAAAGATATCCCTTTGGGACCTTCTTCAGAATTTGACAAACTCTCACTCTCTGCTTCAAACAACATTGCAAAAAATAGTGGTTCCTCCTGATACAAATACAAATGATGTGGCATCTCTAATGCAAGGAATGAATACAACTAATTTAAAAATTACCTTCCATCAACATGAGCTCCCTCCATTTAAATTAAGGAAACAAAATGAGGTCTTTATGATAATCACTCAATTCAATCGAATAGGCATCAAACAAACCCTTGTTGATAATGGTTTTGCCCTTAATGTGTGCATCGTGAACTTTCTAGATAGATTACGTGTGGATAAATCAAAAACAAAATCTGATTCCTTATCTATTAGAGGGTTTGACAATATCACAAAGCAACTGCTTGGTGTAATTACTTTACCTATTACATTCAACATGACTACTTTGCAAAATCCTATCCATGTCATGCCCTATGATATTTCCTATAATATTCTTTTGGGAAGACCATGGATTCATGAGATGCATGTCATGCCTTCGACCCTTCATCAAATAATGAAATATGTCTATGACAACAAATTTTATCAAGTTGAAATAGACCTTGAGCTTTAAATTTTCTTACAACTTGAAAAAGGAACAAGTCGTCTTCTGAACACATTGATTCCAACCTCCAACATAGAACCTCTTGAGACCAACAAACAAGAAGGAGACCTTGTGTCTAAATTATTAGGTGATTATTTGGGATCATTAGAATTCACACCTTCATTTATGGGTGAATACATAATCACATGAAAAGAGGATGAAAAAAATGAACAGCCAATAATTATGTGAGCTCAAAATTTGGAAGAATCTTCCAAAGAATCTACCTCATCTACTTTATAAGAAAATACAATGTACACAATTGTTTTTGATGAGATATATTATCAACAACCACCCAACCCAAAGGAAATGGAAAGAATTTATGGATGAGGTTATGAGCTTGTGAAGCAATTAGGATAAAATGGTAAAGGATGTGGAAAACATGAACAAGGCATTTGAGTTCCCATAAAACATAATACTCAAGAGAAAAAGTCTAGTTTAGGATATTATTTTTCTAAGATAACACAAGCAACTCAATGACCATCGCTCATCATAAACAACATCACATGTAAACCAAAAATCAATATCAGACTAAAACATCCTGAATTCCTTGATCTGGATTTACCACTCTCATGAGAATAATTTGACAATGATGAAGCTTTGAAACAAATGTTAGGTGCTTCTGATAAGATATATGTTTCCAAGAGAAAATTTACTTGTGCTATGATAAGTACCAAGCAAAATGCTATTGATACCAATGAGACAACCATAAGATTGGAACCATATGATCTAACATTTCCTAAATCAAATGCACTCCCCTTAGGGGATACAATTAGTATACCAATAGACATAGATAATAAAGAAAAGTTCATTAATATTGGGAAGTGCCTTGATGATGAAGAACACAAGGATAATGCAACCTTATTTCATGACTTTCCTGAAACTTTTGCTTCGAAATATTCAGATATGCTAGTAATAGATCCAAAGATAGTGTCACATAACATTGTTCTTGCTGAAAATGCTAAGCCTATTCGCCAAATCATACGAAAGATGAACCCTAAGACAACCTTGCATGTTAAAGGAGAATGTGAAAAAATATTTGATGCAAGATTCATTCGACCTATTGATTATTCTCCTTGGATATCAAACATTGTCGCAGTTGCTAAATTTGATAATCATATTAGGATATGTACAGAGTTTTGTGACTTGAATAAAGCCTCTTTAAAGGATGATTTTCCCCTTCCTAATATAGACATGATAGTGGATTCAACTATAGGACATTCTCGATTGTTGTTCATGGATGGATTTTTTGTTTATAATCAAATATTTATTAAACCACAAGATCAATATAAGACAACATTTACATATGTTTGGGGAACATTTTGTTGGGTTATGATGCCTTTTGGATTAAAGGATGTAGACACAACCTATAAATGAGAAATGACATTGATATTTCATGATTACATACATAAAATATTGGAAGATTATGTTGATGACATTCTCTCCAAATCCTTAACACGACAAAATAATATGAATGTTCTTTGAAAAATATCTGAATGGATGTGTAAATACAACATGCGACTAAATCCAAAAAAAGTGTTTCTTTGGAGTAGATAGTGGAATTTTTTTAGGGTTTATCTTATCTCACATAGGCATTGAGGTGGAAACAAATAAAATTGATGGTATAATTAATATTCCACCTCCTAGGAACATTTCACAATTACGCACGTTACAAGGAAGAATTCAAGCCATCTATCATTTTATCACCTCCTTAGTTGATCAAGCATTACCTTTCACACATCTCCTCACAAGGGATGTGCATTTTGATTGGAATGAGGATTACAAACATGCCTTTGAAATTTTGAAAGAATACCTTGCAACTCTACCCATTTTATAACCCACTATGTCAAACAAACCATTCATTCTTTATATAGCAGCATCCGCCCATGCTCTTGCAACATTGTTGGCTTGGCAAGATGACAATGGCAAAGAGAATCCTATTTATTAAATTATCCAAACTTTAATAGATTACGAAAAGTGATACACACCAATTGAAAAACAATATTTGGATCTTGTACTCGCTACTAGTAAATTGCAACACTATTTATTAAGTAGGAAAATCCTAGTAATGAAAAAATTCAATCCTCTCAAACATATTTTTAATAAAACTGAATTTGACCAACCACTTTGCTGATGCTCCTTCTCCTTTAGCCCTACCTAGCAATGATTCCTTTCCCAATGATAGTGTGTTGACAATAGAGATTCCTACCTGGGAATTATACTTTGATGGATCCAAGTGTTGAATATGCTCTAGTGCTAGGGTTATATTAATTCCACCCATTGGAAATCCTATTCCTTTGTAATATCGATTAAATTTCCTATGTACAAATAACACAACTAAATATGAGGTGTTAATTTTTGGATTGCATGTTTCTTTAGTCATGGGAATCAAATTTATTAACATCTTTGGTGACTCACAATTAGTGATCAAAAAAAAAAAAAATTCTATCAAGCTAAACATGACAAATTATCAAAATATAAGGATCTCACAATGACCTTATTCACACAATTCAAATCATTCACCATTGACAACATCCCACAAAAAGATAATCAACATGAAAATGCAATGGCGAGTATTGCTTTTGTTATATCACCCCAAGATCCTTCAAAGGATGTCACATTCACTATTCATCTAATCATGAAACCCTCAATCAATGATAAATCTGAAGATGTGTTAATAACAATCAGGGATAACTCGAGTGCACGGTATGATGCCATATATAATTATTTAAAATATGGTACAATTCCTGAGCCTACAAGAAAAAACACTCAAACTCGTTTAAAATAGTTAGAAACCAAGTACATAATCATTTTCGATGTGTTATATAGAAGATCCTTTAGTGAAATTTTACTTAGATGTCTTAGGGATTCTGAAATTAATTTGGCGCTCAAACAGGCTCATGCGGGAACCTGTGAAGGTCATTTTGAAGGAAAAACCTTAGTGCAAAAACTCGTTCGTATGGGCTACTACTGGAAAAATATGGAAAAAGATTGTTATGCATATGTTAAGCGATTTTAAAAATTTCAAGAACATAGAAATTTGATTCCTGCTCCCGCTTTTGAGCTCCATGCCCAAATCCCTATTTGGCTGTTCTCCATATGGGGAGTGGATCTAATTGGAAAAATCTCACCACCATCTTCTACTGGACATACATTTATTATTACCGCAACCAATTCTTTTATAAAATGGGTAGAAGTTATTCCTCTTCGATCCAAAACTGCTGATGTGATACAAAATTTCATATTGGAACACATCATTGCTCACTTTTGACTCCCTTCCACATTAATTTCAGAAAATGGAACTCCATTTAAAAATAATGATGTGAAGAAGTTCCTAGATACATTTTATATTCAATATCGCTTTTCAACACCCTACTACCCACAATCTAATGGTCAAGCTGAAAGTACTAATAATATTTCAAAAGAAATCCTCAAGAAAACTATTAATCAACATCATAAATATTGGCATATGCAATTACAATATGTTTTATGGGCCTATCGCACAAGTGTTTGATCATCTACATGAACTATTCCTTACAACCTTGTTTATGGTGCCGAGACAATCATACCCTTGGAATTATAAATCCCAACATTAAGGATTTCTCTTCAAGACCTTGTCGATAATCACACCTATAAGGAACAAACATTATACTAGCTTGAAATGATTGATGATCAATGTATTAACACTCTCAAGCATCTCCAAGCCTACACTATGTAATTACAACATAAACATAATATTTATGTCATCCCTCAGAAATTTACTAAGGGAGATTTAGTCTTATATGAAAATCATTGAAACTCTATTGTTGACTATGCTAAAAATGGAAGATTCAATACTAATTGGGTAGGACCCTATATAATCAATACAAATAACGAATGTGGCACTTACACATTAATAGAGCTAGATGGTACACCTCTCAAAGAACCTATCAATATCGCGCATTTGCATAGGTATTATGTCTAATCCCTTTAAATGGTATGAATGATAAATTAGTGTTGTTAGAGCTACCATATTATATCCTATATGCTTTCACATTGCTACATTCTTGACAACCGATTATGTGTGTCTTGAGCACTAAAGTGATTATTTAATTTATTTTTATAATTACTTTAGGTTTCATACTATTCAAATTCATCTTGTGTGTTATGCTAACTTAGATCATTAGTGCATAACATACTTAATCATCATGTTGTATCTAAAATAAACTATAATTTTTTTTAATTAGATCACACAAGCTTCGTTAAATCATGAAGACATTAATTAAGTAATCTTACAAAAGCTATTTAATTAATCACATTGTCATTTAACATTAAAGCACATAAAGATAAGAAATACATCTATATATATTATATCAAAATAAATTATGTACATTTCATCAATATACACACTATCACTCAAGTCTGTGGCTACAAGATCCTTCAGGCTTTAGTACCCACTCTTTTCTAGTAGCAATACATTGGGAGATGGTCATATGTTATCATGACCACGATCCACTAAATCTGAGTGCAAGCTCTAAGCCCTGTATTTGTCCAAGGGCTAGCCTCCACTCACCTACTATCTAATACCTCTCTTTCTATAGCCATGCTACCTCTACCTCTAGTCTCTCCACCTCTGCTAGGGTCCAAGATGACTGTGCCTCTGCTACAATCTTAGCTCGGTAGACTCATCTCCTCAGACTTTCATATGCTACCTATAATCTTGTGAATAGCCTAAGTGACTATAGTTCCTCATCCAAAATGGGTGGGGGCAGATAGTTTGAGTCCATATCCTCCTCATCGATAGATTCTGGTACTATCTCTATAACTACTTTGTAGGAGTTGAGAAGATACAACACCACAGAAGCCCAAAAGATCTTTGCAAGCAAATAACCTGTTAGAAGGAGAAGCAAAGAGAAGCAACATAGGAAATGCTCCAGAATGTGGAGCAATGTATTTACCTGAAAATGTAAAATGAATAATGATACAAAAGATAGTTTTCAACTACATATAGATGAAAACCCTAAAAAGGAAAACCCTAGGCTTGCACAATAATAATTAATAAAGTAATTAATTATTATGCACCTAATGTTAGCTTAAGTGAAAAGAGGTAAAAGGGAACTTTAAGTAACTAAACAAATATTGTTTAATTAATAAAGTAAATACCCAATTACTCTAACACCCTCCCTTAAGCTAGACTTAGGGAGAAGCTAAAACCTAGAAGAAGCTACTGAAAGCAAAAGCAATGGGTCCTGGCAACAAGGCCAGATCAGGTACCCATGTACAAAATCAATGCAAACTAAATGAAATGGGGTAAAGGAGAAAACCCAGTGGGAACAAAACTCCTCCCCAAAATAGAATGCAAGAAAGGAATGCAATGCACTAATGAATGAAGGATAGGAGGTGGATAACATGATACCCCCCATAGACAACTTCTATCATATAAGTACATATACAATGGTCTCCATAGGAGAGATAGATAGAGAGAAGAAGGCCCCCCCACAATGAAGAAACTCCTGTCACAATGGTAGATGCCTGATGTAGAATCCAAAAGGATATCCTGAAGCAGAAAATGATATTCCTCCCCTTGGGAAGAAATGGATCCATGGACCTATATCGAAGAAACCCTGTGAAGAATGATGAACCAATCTGTCTCAAGATGTGTGCCATGATAGGATGCCAAAGAGTCTCACTATCTGAACTGAAACAAAGAAAGCCAAATCCAAATCGATGTGGAGAATATTCAAATGCAACCTCTGAATGCATGGATAATGGTGGGAAAACAGTGATAACCTGACTATCAAGGTGGAGGAGATGAATGTCCTCAAAATAATCCTCCAAATCTCCAATATAGGACTCAACAAACAAGAAAGATATGTCTGCAACATAAGAGTCCAAAGTAGCTATGTCTAGAAGATGTATGATTCCCTACCACACTGAATCAAGAACAACAAGAGATGTTGATGAAGTCTCAGTCTGAAGAGTAGGAACTATGAGACAAACCTCTGATCCATCGGAATAAGTAAGGGTGTCTAAATACTCAAGCTCCTCTAAAGTATCATGATCAAAGGGTGTATTTTCTCTCCAAGCAATGGGTATGAGACAATCTAAAGCAGGATCCTCTGGGAATGGAGATAGAATAGGGTCTCCATAGATCTCCCAAAAGACGTGTCCAAAGTGGGTGAGGACAATCAATGTCCGATATAACCAGCATAGTGTCATGATCAACACTAGATAATATAACTCCTGCAATGTGATTTCTAATGATATCCCATGCTAATCTGTCCTCTAAAGTTGTTGATTCAGGTATGAGATCATACAAATAAGGAAAAATATTAAGCCACCCACAATGTGTAAGTATACCCTTTGCCCATGACTCGTAATTACCCTGTTCCAGAAGAACAACTGAAGGGTGAGTAGAGAAACCCATGATAACTCTTCAAATGAAAAAATTCAGAGACTAATGATCTTAGCAATGATAAAACTTATCAAGATAACCCATCCAACGCAAAGAAACCCCATGTAGGAGCCAAGATGACCAAGTAACTGAGCAAAGTGTAAAACCACACAAAGCTGAATAAAAAATACCTAGTAAATATTCTGGTAAAATAGATTGTAAATCTAGAAAGATCACTATAACACCTTTCCAACACCTATTCATTTGCACAAAACGGAGTTCAGATGCAAAAGATACGCCCCTTGGAGTGAGAAACCCAAGTTCTGACTTTGATTGGCAAAAAGGACTGCAAAACTACAAAATCAGGAAAAACTACTAGTACCACTGGAACGGTACCAGAACTAGCTTTTTGACGATATCTCATTTTTGAAAATTCGAGAAAAAATACCCATTCTACGCCCGATTTAGCGCAAGCTACTCCAAAGGGGGAAAAATAATAATTTCATAGCCCTCAAGGGCTAAAAAAAATTGGCCCCTAGCCATATGGATGACCAGGGGGCTGGCGGCTGGGAGCTAGGCGTACGACCCCTGGTTCCTCATGTGACCTGGTGGTGTAGAGTTAAGCTCTCAAGGGCTGCGCATGCCAGCGGTGGTTAGCGCTTAGCGCCTGGTCACCACATGACTGGGCGGGCAGGGTTGGAAGCCTGTGGGAGCTGGAGGGCCAACTTGGGTCGGCAAGGTGAGCGCGGAGCTCGACGAACGTGGCGAAAACAGAGTCGGTGAGGTGTCAGCGGGCTTGGTGGAGCTGAGCGGAGTGCGCGAAGCAGTTGATGGATGGAGGAGCTAGGCGGAGCGCGGGGTGGGCGCAGCCAAGCTGACGGAGTGGGCGGGGCTGCAAACCGGAGTGGCAAGCAGAGCACGGGCTGAGGCCACCGGTGGTGGTGGCTAAGCGGTGGCTGCCGAGCAGCGGTCAAAAATTTACAATGGGCTGCCAAAAAAAATTAAATAAAACCTTAGGTTTTATTTTTTTTTTAATTTATTTTTTGCGGATTTTTTCCGGAGGGGGCCGTACGGCCAAACCCTAAATTTTTTTTGCAACCCTGGTTGACTGTGGCCAAAATTGATGATTTGACAGTCGATTTAGGGGTTTTTGGGTGCTACGAATCCAATGGAACTGTCTATTTGAGCCCAAAGTGAACCTAAAATTTAGAGTATGCTAATTCCACAAGAAGAAACCTTAGAGCCCTAGATTTGCTTCCAATGCAAAAATCTCAAAACAAGAACAAGCAGCTACAAATTTGAAGCTCTGATACCATGTAGGAGTTGAGAAGATACAACACCATAGAAGCCCAAAAGATCTTTGCAAGCAAATAACTTGTTACAAGGAGAAACAAAGAGAATCAACAAAGGAAATGCTCAAGAATGTGGAGCGATGTATTCACCTAAAAATGTAAAATGAATAATGATACAAAAGATAGTTTTCAACTACATATAGATGAAAACCCTAAAAAGGAAAACCCTAGGCTTGCACAATAATAATTAATAAAGTAATTAATTATTATGCACCTAATGTTAGCTTAAGTGAAAATAGGTAAAAGGGAACTTTAAATAACTAAACAAATATTGTTTAATTAATAAAGTAAATACCCAATTACTCTAACATACTTGACGGTAGAAATCCTGCCAATCTCTCATAGCTCCTACAAGATAGAAACAAAACATAATCAGTACACTTTATAATATATATATAACAACATAAAAAAGGCACAAAACACATGCATAAATAAAATATCATCAACTATATCTCCAATAGGCTGAGAAATATCAAACTTATCCTATGTAGAGGGCATGCAAGATGTGCTAATATCTCCATGACTATGGGTGTTGATGCTTGATGTATCCATTGTATGTGATGTAGTCATATGAATGGGCGAGGGCTGTCCCAACTCGTGTCCATCCTCAGCTACTGCCTCATCATCCTCACTTAGGAGAGGCTCCTCCTCTTGGTCCTCCTCCTAGTCCTCCTATTCCTCATCCTCCTCCCCTCCATCCTAGCCATCATAGTTGGGATTTGTATACTCATCATACTCCTCATCAATGACATTGGTAAATATGTCTATAGCTTTGGACCGTGTCTCCATAGCCTTATTCTCTCTATCATCTCCCTCATCTAGCAATGCTCCTGCATCTCCTATTGGCTAATCAATCAGATATAAGGGAGATGGTTGTGATAATATCCACTATTGGCAGATGGTCAACACTCTCCTCAAGATTCATGACATGGACTAACCACCTCCCGTGGATCCGTTAACTCTAGCAGTTGTATCAAGAATTAGCAGGTCTATCTTTTGGTGCAACAACAACTGTTGGCCAACAAGTGGTATCAGAGCCAAAGGTGTGAGGTTCAAATATCCTTGGCTAACACTGAGGGGGAGATTGTTGGTATATGGCAACGCTCCCCTCGAGATTTGTGACATGGACTAACCTCCTCCAATGGATCCATTAACTCTAAAAAATTGTATCAGGCATTAATAGGTCGATATTTTGGTGCAACGACAATTGTGCGATAATATCCACCATTCCTCATAATCACTCATGGCACTGAAATAATTTGTGTCAGAGACTTGAGGCTCATTGTGATCTTAGTAATCAAAGTCACTCTCAACAATTTTTTTAAAAGTGAACTATACTGTATCACTTGGTATCCGAGCACTCTGCATTGATCTCTTGTATAAGGGTCATCTCTTAGGTGGTGTTTGGATTTTCCCAAACTTTCGCATGACTCGATCATAGTAGAAGGGATTTACCACATGATGATGTTGACTGACTAGAAATATATCTAGTTGTAATCTCCTCAACTACCTCGTGTGATCTAGCCACTGAAGTGTCAATTGATAAGGTCTCCACAAGATCTCATCCTCCTCTAGTCGATCTAGTATCACTCTCCAAAAATGAAAATCCATGTACTGCCATAACCATCATAGAGGATAGCAAAAGACCTGAGGATAACCCACTGATGTCAGACATGGGAAGTCGGTAGGCCTAGTGCGTGTGATATGCTCAAGGCACCAAACCTGTAGAAGCGTGTAGTGCACCATGTTGTCTACCTCTTGAAAAAAGAATCGACCAAGATCATAATATAAATGCGCTAGGATACAATGCCCCTAGGCATACACTATCATATGCTCTACCATCCCACATACTAGGTGTACTAGACCTCCCTCAAGGTGTAAAGACTTGCCATCTAGGATGAGTACTAGTCCTACTATATGAACCATGATCCATCTCACAATTTGTGCTCATGAATACAACAACATTACTAGATCTATTTTTCCTCTCACTCGCTCATCGTGCATTTTCCCATCTAGAACATACTGCATATCCTCCTTCTACTTGAAGAATGTGGTACACATCCTCTAGAGTAATCATCATCTCCCCGGTCAAAAGGTGGAATGTACACATGTTTGCATCTCAACACTCACATAAAGTCATCAACATAGCATCATGATACCTCATGGGGGGCATGAGGTACACCCAATATATACCCATAGACTACAGATGCTCCATGTCCTCTTCTATAAGTGCAGGGGCTAAATCTCTCAGAAAACCCAACTGCCTACCCCCTAGACACTAACACAAATAGGTGGGTACCTATCAAAAACACAAAAATATGCTCTATAAACCATCTAATATCTTCAATCTTTACTTTATCCATCATGAAAGTATACGAATTTTTTTCTAGTGTTCTTTCTTAAAGGCCCTAGATACTTTAGAACCCTTTTGAGACACTTCACAAAGAAATAGGACACTTTGCGAAAAAATGGGAGACTTTATGAAAAAAGGGGACACTTTGTGATATTTTTTCCAAGATCCTAAATTAATGTAGAAATACATAAAAACCATCAAATCATTGCATAGACACAAAGATAATGTCACAAAATTGACTCACCTCATGTTGACGCTCATTGCACACCACTTGGTCCCGTAGAACGTCTAGTATCACAAGTGTGTAGCTCGGTCTGCTTGGAATCTTTTACTATTCTCTCATCACTCTCATGCTACAAGTAGGTAAAATGAAAAATTAAGTACAAATTACTTCATTTTAAACTCTTTTAACTCTTTTAACTCTCATGTATAAAATTAGGGTTTTTTTCCCTATCTTAGAGATAATAAAGTGTTTTTTATTCGAAACAACATAATAGGCGCTAGTGAACTCCATTTTTGACATCGATTGTTGCATCAGAATTGTGTTTTCACACCCTACCTCATCAATCATCTATCATTATGTGGCATGGTACTTGGATATATCCCACGATATCATTTTCCTTATTCAATGTGGCTAGATTGCTACCCTGATTCCACCTCTGTAAAGTAAGTGGAATCAAGGGGGGCATATATCTACCCCCGAATTTGATTTCTAGAAGTTTCATAAGAGGATTTCTGGACAAATAATGAATTTTTGTTGCAAGATGCGGTTCATAATGTTGTGTTTTTATAGATAACTACATCGAGGGCTTCATTCTCCCAATATTTTGAATGAGTATCCTTTTATGAAGTAAAGTATATTTTTTAGAGTCCTTTAGCTTGCATATGCACCTAAATTCATATGGACACTAAAGTGGGGGCTTAATGTGTCGCCAAAAATTGTATACTCTTGAAGAAAGAGACAATTTTGTGCCTAATTTAGACCTATTTTAGACACCCTATAAAAATAACATTTATAGGCCCCTGAGACTCATTATTTTGGACATTGAGGCTTATTCCACCCATAAATCATACAAATCATAACAAACAACATTAAAATTATTCAAATTCTAGAAAATTCACCTGAAAAACCCCTAGTGGTTCTAAGTCGCACAGGGTGATGACTTAGTCCCTTTTGGGGGAATTTTCGATTTTGAGTGGGAAAATCACCGACTTAATCAAAATTTATGATGGGTGTCAGCTTCTTTGGTCAAAATAATGTTCAATTAGCTATTGATGCCTTTAAATATACTTTTTTAGGTCATTTTTCACAACTTTAAGTCATTTTCAACAAAAAAAATTCAGGAATCAAGTGTTGGATATCTTCCACATTAAGATTTATTAGTCTATCTAGAAAAAAATTGAAGCTTTAGGGCATCAAGCTAGGGTTTTTAGAGGTCTTAAAGCTCACATTTTTTCCAATATCTCACATTGAAAAGGGTTGATTATGGATTCCAATGGAGAATCATTGAGAAATCTAGGTTGAGGAGATGCAACTAGCCATTAAATCAATCCTAAGGACTTGTTTTCAAAGTGATTCCATCTTCTATTTTCTCTCTATTTTCAGCCTAAGGAAGGTTTGCATGTCATCAAGATTCATGTATAATGTAATTGAGGGTCTCTTGGAATTATTCTTGCATTATTCTAGTTTCACTTATGCATCTTATTCTTGCATGTTAGAATAGGGTTGAATCTTACTTCAGATTTCCTAGTCTTGATACACTTAGGGCTAGGATTTTATGCAGATTTCATTATATCTTTCAAGGTTTGAATACAAGCTAGTGGTTTGAACAAGGAAAACCCCCCAATAGAAACCAATTTATATTCTATTATATAGGTGATTTCATAGGTTTTTATCTAGATTTCATTCAGAGAATAGAGTGCAGGTTGTAGGCTTCCGTTTCCACTTTAAATTTTTCAAAAACGCTAGAGTGGACTAAGTTTCCAACAGTGGAAACTTAGTCTCACTGCACATGTTTCTTTAAATTTTTGTAGATATTTGGCTGAAATGGGCTCCAGAGCAGTTTCTGAGATTTGGGACTAAGTCGCCCAACTTGGCGTAAGTGTCCCTGTTAGTGTAGTTTTTTATTTATTTATTTTTCCTACACATTAGTAAGCTTTCCTAGGTTATATTAGAATGGTTAGGATGAGGACATGTGGCATAATCCTTCAATCACATGTTTCATTCACACCCACATTTGGGTAGGTGAATGTCACACCCTCTTTTGGACTTATTTTCCACCTCCCCATAACCATTTTTTGTCTTTACCTGAGTTGGCATAACCATGTATTTGGCATTTACCAAGTAGGTAAAATCTCCCACCTATTATGGGTAAAGGGAGCTATTATTCCTCTTGGTTTTATTTTACTTTATTTTTCTCTATAATCAGCGCTCACCTCTCCCTATGCGAAGTTCACTAGCTCACTTATTCAAAAATCCTAGTTTAGTGCTAGAAGAGTGCTGAGTTTATTCATCTCTAGGTTCTTGTCTTGCTTTCCTTCAGTCACTTTGATCTTAGGTGGTTTCACAACCAAATCTAACATGGTATCAAAGCCATTTTTTTTGGTATAGCTCACTGTTTATCTAATTGTTTGAGAGATTTTGGGGGGCTAATAAGCTTTTTTGCAATTTTCTTCAAAATCCCATATGCTCTTCTCTTACGTTTTCAAATGATCTAAAGAATCTAAAAGGATATATGAAGATACTGTTAAAATTGTAGGTTTTAGCATGGCTTTTCTTGACTTAGGTAGCTGATTAAGCCTTTATAGGCAATTTTTTCATTTCTACGGTCATTTTTGTTGTTGATGGGAGCATTATTTTACACTAGATCCATATTTTATATACAATTTAAAGAAAATACGCAATCTAGGTTTTGTTCACAATAGAAAAAAATAATTTGGGTTGTTTCTAGTTTTTGCACATAGGTTATATATTTTGCAAAAATTGAATCAAGACATTTCAGCAGACCCCCTCTCCATTGACAATTGCAGATTTGAAGGCAATTTTAAAACGCTTTGTTCCCACTCATACTAGCTCCATTTCTAAAGATTTTATTTTTATTTGTACTATTTGCTTGTGCTCTTTGCACCACAATAGAAATTTTTTGGTTTTGATGTAGTGGTTTTTTAGAAATTACATATTCTCACCTGTGACATTGCATAGTTCTCATTTTGGGAACTTTAGAGACTCATAAATTTATCATAAAATCTCAAATTGAGATGATTATTTTTTTGAAAGTGCATTATTTTTTGAGTAGATTGCAGTGGTGTTGTTAGTTTCACTTAGTTTGGCCCCAATTCTATACTTTCAACATACACCCAATGTGTGAGAATTTTGTAAAGCATTGAAATCAAGACCACTAAGTATTATATCTAGTGGAAGTTGTAAATGTACTAATTATAAAGTGCCAAATCATTTTTTTGTGGGGGTGATCTGAGGTTAATTTTCATCATGGAGGAAGATGTGAACATTCATCAATGCATGCACTATTTTCTTGTTTGTGTTCATCAGGTTTTCATTATTTGAGCTTTGCATTTTAGTTTAGTTCCAGATCATCTTTCAATCGACTATTGCTTCGTAGATTCTAGAGATGTGCCAATTTGCAAGTTTTCTAGTGTTCCTTGGCATCGGGTCTAATGTTGCTTTATCATGATTTTGAGTTGAGTCCTTGAGTGACTCTAATATGGTTTCTAGCAAACAAAAGTATCTTTCCTTGATATTTGGATTCAGGATTCCAGTGTTACTCCACAATGTACTTACAATGATTCTTCTTGTAGAAGGTTATCTCATTATGGGGGGGTTGTATGATCTCTCTTATCATCCTTTGTATGGATATAGATTGATTGGATTTGTGATGGATATCATTATTGTATTTTATCTCTCTTTTGGGGAGGAGTTTTCTCCGACTAGGTTTACTTCTTTTCTCCATTTTGGGAGAGAGCATTTGGTACATGGGTACGTAACATGGCCTAGTAGTTGGGACCCATCTATGTGTCTTTTCACCCACCTAAACTACACTTAAGGGGGGGTGTTAGTGTAGGTTTTTATTTATTTATTTTTCCTACACATTAGCAAGATTTCTTAAGTTATAATAGAATGGTTAGGATGAGGATATGTGACATAATCCTTCAATCACATGTGTCATTCACACCTACATTTTGTTAGTTGAATGTCACATCCTATTTTGGACTTGTTTGCCACCTCCCCATAACCATTTTTTGTTTTTACCTAAGTTGGCATAACCATGTATTTGGCATTTACCAAGTAGGTAAAACCTCCCACCTATTATGGGTAAAGGGAGTTATAATTCGTCTTGGTTTTATTTGGATTTATTTTATTATATAATTAGCCCTCACCTCTCCCTATGTGAAGTTCAGTAGCTCACTTATTTAGAAGTTCTAGTTCAGTGCTAGGAGAGTGTTGAGTTTATTCATCTCTAGGTTCTTGTCTTGCTTTCCTTCAATCACTTTGATCTTGGGTGGTTTCACAACCAAATATAATGGTTCCCGTTGGTCATATATTTTCCAAAAATTCAGAGACATTTTCAGTCTTTATTTCAGCCTCTTTTAGTTTCCAAGATCACTCTTTTTGTTTAGCCTTTCCATCTCGTTCTATATTACATTTTATTTATCTTTCTACATATCACAATGTGTTGTCAAACATCTTTTATTTCAATAGTTTTGCATTAATAATTCATCTCTTTTATCAGTTTATTGCATTTAGGATATTTTATTTAGGTATATTTCAATCATATTAGCATTAGTATTGAGTGAACCACAAAGTTTTTTGTGGAATACCTTTCTCCATTTAGGTGAAAAACCCTAGAAGTGCAAAGAAGCTTCTTCTACAAAAAAATGTAGTTCACAAAGGAACAATGGCATGCTTGTGAATGCGGAAGGATATGAGTCTCTCAAAATGGAAAATTCCCTCTTCAGAGTGCAAATACAAGGAATGTCCTTGGAGCAAGAGCTAGATATTATACCCAACCAAGCACTATTTTCATGGATGGAGGAATAAGACGTGGTATTCACAAATGAAGCAATGATGACTAGTTCTCTACAAGTTTAGTCAGATTACAACACAAGATCCAAAATAAGACACATAAGAGAATACATGCATAAAGCTCCACCTCATCCTTAGCCACGCCAACCACCATTGTAGGAAAAGCAGGCCTTGTAGGTGACTAGATGACCTACTCAGCAATAGCGGATTCCACCATTTCGAGTGAAGGAGTTGGATAGGATACTAATCCCATTCATGATGAATTATTTTCCTTCGAATCCAAGGGAAATACCACCATTCAAGCCCAAGGTCCAACTAGTCAGGATGCTCAGTGTTGTGGAACAATTGAAGAAGGTGCTTGCCAACATATCCCTATGGGATTTCATATCCATGCCCGAATAAAATACATTGCTTGAAGAAGTATTGAATAATGAAGAAAAATGTCGTAGATGGATGCATTCCTACATGTGACCAAAGTAAAGATAAAGAACCCATGTTGGAACCTCAAGCCTTGAAAGCTACAACTTATATGAATGATGTGGACAATGCAAAAGAGGAAGAGGTAAGCAAGCCAAAGCCCATGCATTTCTTTTTAACATAGATTGTGGGAGATAAATTTTTGCATAATAATATGATTGATTCAGGAGCTAGTACAACGGTCATGCCAAAGCAAGTGGATGATGATTGGAAGCTTAAGTATGATCCCCTCAAGAAGAGAATATTCCAATTGGACATAAAGAAGGTTCCAACCATTTTTCAGATAAAATATTTCTCTTTCACCCTTCTCTCATACCCAAGAAAAACAGTCTCACAAGTAGTGGTGATAGACATTCCCCTGATCTTCGGGATGTGTCTTTCAAGAGATTGCACTGTAAAGCTTGGCGGATACTTGGCGCTTGACTGGTAAAACATGACGATGAGAACTAAACATGGGGAAAAGATGAAAATCTTGTCTGAATCTTTGCATCCAGAACACATAATGGACAATGCAGTCCTATGTTTGAAGCAAAACATACCTCCTTCAAAAAAGGGAGGGATATTGTTTAGGGATGCTGGAGGATGAGGAACAAAAGAGTGATTGGAAACTTGAAGAGGAGGTCCTCCTCAACCAATTCATTGAATCCATACCATTCAAAAAAAATCATTCCATAGAACTAGGTAGATATGCGATATTTGATGATGATTAGGTCTACCCAGAATGGATAAATAATTAAGGGGAATATGTGTTGATGGTGAAAATGACACAAACAACATTAAAACAAAATATTTCTACTTTATTTCTCCTGAAAAAGAAAGACAACATATAGTAGCCTAACTCCCAAGGTCTCGGTAGTTGGTTCTCAACTGTCTAGTGTCACTCAATTGGTCCATGCAACTATAATGTTCAAGAGGCCTATGTTGGTAACAAATAATACAAGCAATGACTTTTTCATCGAGCTATTATTCACAAAGAAATGGGGTTTTCTTAAATAAAAGAAAAAGATAGATCAAAGGGTAAATCAGTAAACATGAATCAAACTTATCTAGTATCCAGACATATATCTTCAACAATGAATGTTTCCCAATAGATCAAGAAAACCAGAGCATGACACAATTTAAAGAATAATCCATACTATTGCATGCATCTAAGGTGCTTATTTTAACATCTCAATTCACATATCAAAACTATTTCAAATATTCAAAAGAACACACATTCATTCATTGCCAAGATCACAGATCAACAGACTTCAATAAATTCAATCCACTAATAATCTAACAAGATAATCCTTAAATTTGGCTTCTTCTAATGACTTTCATCACATAAGAAACAATCATGCTTCAGCACAATCACTGACATACAGATAGATTATAACTCATCAACCTTGTCAAGTAAAACTTAATTCTAATACCATATTGCATAAACCTATAATTTTATTTAACTATAAAAATGAAGAAACAATATATCTCTGTAACAACTATGAAAAATTCTATCTCCTAATATCAGGTGGCCAATTCTATTCTCTATTAGCCGACCCTTCCAATATGATACCCCAAGGGTATTTATAGATATAAAAAATCTGAAGTCCTCTTCTATTGTAAGTCGACCCACCCTTTTAGGGATCACAATTATCTTTGGAAACTCAGTTAAACTAGAAGAAAAGAGAATACGAGAGAAGAAATCCATGCGCTTCAAAAACTTCCAGTTCTGCAATCAACATGCAAAGAAGAGAAGAAATCCATTCATGGATGAGATTTATGCATGTAGATTTTGTTTGGCTATGTACTCATCAAAATTGGAGAAGAGTTATTGTAGTATGTCCAATTCAGGCCCATCCACCAAACTGTCTTCAAAATTAATTCTTTCCAACTCTACTACAACAAACCCTCTCATATCCTTCAGCTTTTTCAATTCTTTCTTAGCTGCCCTTATCTCTTCTTTAATGTCCATCCATTGATCTATCAACAGATCTTCACCATCATCTCCTCTCTGCATAACCTCTTTAAAACTTTCATTCCACTTCTCCTTTATTTGGCTTAAAGGTAGGCCTTCCTTTACTAGTACCTCCATTTTCACAATGATAGCAATGATGACTTCCAACTCCTCAAACTATTCACTTAGATCCTTAACAGAATCTTGAACTTCATTTCTATGTTTATATAGAAAATCTGATCTAAACTGAAGTATGCAAGAGGTATTTTCCAAGAAATCTTTACTATCTTCCTCAAGTATTGACTGTTCTAGAAGAGTAGTCTTAGGCAATTTATTAACTTCTTTCAATTTCTGGTTGTACCCTTTATACTCCTCCTCTTGTGCTTCCAATGTATTAACATAATGATTCATTCTATTAGATCTTTTCTCATTTTGTAGATCTCAAAACTGTCTTCCAATACTTTATTTATTTCTTGATTCAACTTATCAACCCATTAATCCAGCATTTCTACCTTGCCCCTCACCTGTACCAAATCATCTACTTCATTCTTACTCAGAAAACTTGGGGTCTCAATAGTAGCAACCTATTGTGATCTTGGAGCAGAAACACTTTTCAAGAAAACATGCAACTGATCTAACTGAGCCTTAAGCTCATCCTTCCTTTGTTTATCATTCAACATCCTTGACTTGGTTGAGGATGCTACCACATCAATTAAATTCATTTTCTCATCCCTGGTAGGTCTCCCCAAATAAATAGTGTCTAGCTAATAATCTATTAATTGCATATCTCCTTCCTCCTTATCTATCATGGGTATAGCACATTCAGCCACAATTTCTACTTTTCTAGCTATCCTAGTAGAATGCAAGATCTTGGCCTTCTTTTTAGGTCTTTTTATCTCAATCTCCTTCATAATATCCTCCCAATTGAGAGGTTGAGAAGGTGTCGATGCTCTCTTTTGAAGATCTAATTTCAACCAAGTGGGAGCACTTGGAGTAACAATCATCATAATTGAAGAAGAGGAGGCAGTAGCTAAGGGAGGTTGCACATTCATTTGAGGTTGAGAATCAACCCTCTGTTTTTGTTGCTGCTCTTGTTCCACACTTGTTTGTGCCAGCTTTTCAGCTTCCTCTCTATCCTTTTGTTCTTGTATTCTCTTATCTTCTTCCTCCTTCTTCAACCTTTCTTCTTCTAATATTCTTTTCTCCAATTCATGTTTCCTTTCTTCCTCTAAAGCTTTAAGCATTTCTGCACCTTCCTTTTCCTCTTCTTTCTTTTTGATCAGTTCTTAGGCCTCTTTCTACTTTTGCAATAATTTTGCTTCCTCTTTCTTTTTGTGAGATTCTTCAGCAAGCTTTAGCTTAGCTACCAGAACTTCCCTCTCCCTTCGATGTCTTGCCTTTTTCCTCCTCAAGGTCATGAATTTTCTGTATCAATTCTAATTTATCATTCTCTTCCTTGACCTTGAGCTCATGTTCTTTTTGCCGATGTTGCTGCTCTATTTCATCAGCCTTTGACTTAGCTTCTATGTGTTGTTGCTGCAGTATGACATCAGCTTGTACCTTGGCATCAATTACTTTTTGTTTCTCTATTGCTGTAGCAAGTGCTTGATCATCAACAACCTTCTTGGCTTCTTCAAATAACACCCACTGATCCTCCTCTATCAACATCTGTTCAATATCCTCCTCTAGAGGCATATTTTCTTGCACATCCCTCTCTGACAGATTCTCATCAGAGTCTATTCCAATATCATGAATTTCTACCTCTACTTCTTTTCCCCTCATGGATTCAACAATATTATGAAGAGCCCCTTTCTGCACTTCTTCACTTTGCTACTTTTCAAGTGGGACTTGAGTAGAGGACTCACCTAATGTAGGAGTTAAAGCAACTGGTCCTATTAGTGAATCTCCCTCTTATGTCTCTGGTTCCTCTTGAGCTACTGCTTCAATCTCAATCTCTTCAATGTCTAGAGGAAATAATTCCAAGGGCTCCTTGGAAGGTGTCTTTCTTTTGATGCTTTTATATCCTTTCCCCTTTTTAAGAGTTGGTCCTTGAAGAGTTTGGGTTCTTAGAACCAACCATTGAATGCTCAAATACAAGATTGCTTGCCCTATCTGCTTAATATCAATGGTTTCCTCACGGTCCCAATCATCCGGATCCAATTTCTTAGTGCCAATGGTCAATGCCTCATATGATGAATCTAATACCACTCCATCATCTAATAATACATCAGGGATATCATCTTTGATCCCAAGCTCCATCATGAGTGAGACGGGTAACCTCTCATAATTATTCTTCTTGAGGTCATACTCATCTTGCCAGTCACTCCATAAATCTTCCAATAAATTGAAATGTTTATGAAAGATAGATGGTAGCAAGGCATTCATTTTATTCTTCAAGTCAAAGTACCTTTAAGCTGTATACAAACCTAGTTTTAGATGTATCAACTCACTACACACTACCTTTTCTCCCACCAGATGCTGACAACTGTATTCACCCAACTGCATGGGGAACCTATGACATCCTGATTTGTGTTTCAATGCAAACCGGGCATTAACCCCCAGAGCTTGATAAAAAAATTCCATCAACACTATCCTATTATTGCAACACCTTGGCAGAAAATGTGGATGACCTTCAAATCTAGCTAGCCTCAAGTATGTGAACTTGGGGTATTGAATGTACCAACATCCCCATTCAATGATAAATGCCATAGCTTCTTGGCTCAATCTGTACCCAAAATTTCCATTGAGTTGGTTAATGATCACATACAAGAATGCATCATTAACACTTCTAAATTGAGTCTTAGAAACCTTTAGGGATAGCTAGTTATAATGATCCCATACTTTCTTTTGTCCCTCAAACTCTCCTATTATCCCCACTCTGTTCAAACCTGGGAAGATACCTACTCTTTTTGTTGCATACACAATATATGAATTCATTAAAAAACATTTGTGTTCCCTAATCCTATTCAATTGATCATGAATGGCATCTAAAACAATCATCAGCCAATCAAATTGTTGGTGTAGGATGGTGAAATCTTACACATTGATTGTGTAGATTCAGCCATCTTCATAGAATAATATAGTTCATTTACTCCAAACAAAATGCTAAAGCTAAACCAATAATGCATGGAGAAAAGGAAATACAACCTATTCTATGATGGATTGGTGCCCTCCATGAATATGTGAGAGAGCCCTTTCCCAATCCCTTTCTAAGCCAAATGAGATAGACAATGAGTTGCTATGAGCTCAAGTTGCCTATAGTTTAGATACCTTCAAAGTGTGTTGTAAAATGAGAGAAGATGCATTGCTTTTATAGAAGAAGTTGAGAGAAGAGAGGCCAAGTTTAGCCAATGTGGGACTAAATCCCCTCCAATAGAATAGAGACACTTGGCATGATGGGATTGGTCAAAGCTTGTGCAAGTTTTGGCCAATGTGCCCATTCAAATTTGAAAAAATGTCAATAAATGCATGTTGTTGAGGGTTTTGGGGGGAATAATCTTTGTTCAAAAAAGTCAAAGATGAGAGTTATTGAGGGAAAATAACTCTTTTTAATAAATCAATAAATTGATTTATTGATGCAAGTGGGTGGGTTAGTTAGGAGTTTAGATTTGACTCTAGTTGAGTCAAAAGCTAGAGAATGCTAATCATGATTAGAAGTTAATTAATTTAGATTAATTAACTTAGGGGATTTTAGGGATTTGATATTTGATTTTAAATTAGTTTGATTTATTAAATCAAATAAGAAGAACCTTAGGAACTTAATTAAATAATTTGATTTATTTAATTAAGCTTGATGAACCTTAGGATTAAATCAATAAATTGCTTTAATTGATTAGTAGAAGAAACAAATGCATGATGTTAGTTACAGTGGAATGCATAATGTTATTTTTGGATGTCTACATTTTGCCCCTCTTTGAAGCAATGTACTCGTTGCATTGGTTCAAAGAATGATGTTGTCGGCATCGAAATTAAAAATTCTTTGGTTTTTTCAGATGCCCCAGTGGAAAATAAGTACGTTAGTACATTGCCCCCTCGAGAGATCGAGCGAAAAGATACAATTTGAGGTGGATCTCGCGACAAAGAGGTTCAAAATGGATGTATGGATGGTTAGACTATATGATAATGATGATGAAAATGAGATGTTTGGAAGATGCTTAGGATAACAAATTTATATTATTGTAAACAACTTTAAATGATTATGCAATGCATGTGAGATGGATGAGATGGATGATGTTGTCCTGATATGATGGTATGACATGATTATGCGAAATGAGAATACGGATGCAAGATGGATGCATTGTTAGCGTGACAGAAGATAGAAGAATGAGAGGGATGAACCCTTAAATTCAAGAAGATGAAGAAGTCCAACAAGTCTCCTAGTCATCAAGACTTTATTGGATATGACGATGAATGATGATGATGTGTTGCTTATCCAGGGATGGGAGAGAGCATACCTTTCTTTATGTTTGATAACACATGTAGGTGCGATGCATCAAGGTATTAAGAACCAGGATGGCGTTGCGCCTAGTGTGATGGACTTTGACTCGACAATCAGATAGGAGTACTCTTGTTCACACTTGACAAACATAACCTTATTCAGAATGCAGTTCAGATATTCTAGACATCTCGGGCCAAAACATAAAAAGGCAAGCCTTCTTATGTGGTCAACAAGATACCTAAAACATCCTTCCTACAAACAAAACAAAGTATGCGTGACGAAGTTATTTTACAAGAATATCCAACAAGCACAGCAGATAAAAAAATAATGATCGTTGCCCCATTCCTTTCTCTCTAAACCTGTTGAGCGCAAAATAAGATAAGTCTAAAAGACTAAAATAAAGTAAACAAACAAACTAATGTTCTTCGTATCGTTAGCCAAGGCTAAACTACTGTGGGGTACCTGATGCTTATGTCCATCGTGGGAAAGCTTCATCCTAGGACATGTAGTGATCAGGGTTTTGGTGAGGCTGATTGGGTGATAAGCTATTGATACTCCGAGTTGACCAACTTGCTAACTTACTGACTTAGACCTTCGAGAATTTGACGATTAGGCGTTCACTTTAGAACCTGCTAGACTTGCTTCTGACTGACTCACCAAAGGGTGAAAGCGACGATGATTTATTAGGAATGACGATTATTGCGAGTGAAAGCGAGATGGAATGGATGCACCATTTTGGTTTTTTCAAATGTTTTGAGGCTGTTTTTGGAATTTCTGAGATGTTTTACAAATGTTTTTGGTATTTTAAATATTTTCCAATGTTTTTGGTATTTTCAAGATTTTATGAATGTTTTTGGTATTTTCAAGATTTAAGACGAACAGACTAACTTAAAGACCTATCCTAGGGGTCTCGGGAGCTGATCCATAGATTAGCCTTGCCTACATTATATACGCAGAGACCACGTAGTTCGACTGGTGGTGGACTGACTTGATGATAATATGGACAAATGGATTGCCATTTTATTGCCTAAAGGACTGACTTAAGATGCAGAATAGATGGGCAAACAGATTGCCAATGCGACGGACGCCTAAAGGACTGACCTAACCGTCTCAGGGGATGATCAAAGATCACCCTTGCCTACATTCAAGCTCAGAGACGACGTAGTTCGACAAGGTAGAAAAAAAATTGACAAGACTTAATGATGAAATTTTTGAAGATTTTCTGATATTTCGACATGTTTTTGGATTTTTGATGAGTTTTCTGAATGTTTTTTGGTTTTTTGAATGAGTTTTCTGAATGTTTTTGGAATTTTTGATGAATTTTGAAAAAGATCACTAGAATATACATGAATCCGATGTTGCGAGAACGTGCCCCCAGTGTGGTGCGATAGACTACTTCGATAAAGGCGGGATAGACTGACCTTTGAAATGCCAAGTAGTTCCAATGGTGGAATATAGTACAGATACCAACGCAGGCTATGGTATGGATGCGAGCGGATAAGTGGAATGTGATGGAGTGGATGAGTTGTGTAGATCCTGATAGATGGGGAAGGTACTTTATTTACACTTGATGCCTATTTGCCAGGTTTTCACCAAGGTACTTGCCCAAAGCGCCACCGAAGTGGTTTTCACTAGAGGACGATTTTTTCTCTTTACTATTTTTCAATCCTTTTCTGATTTTTTTTGGATTTTTTGATCTTTTGATTTTTTTTGTTGTCACCAAGATGCCTGTTTGCCAGGTTTTCATCGAGGTAACCATTTTTTCAGGACTTTTTCTGATTGTTTTTGTATTTTCTGGTTCTATACCTTGCAATGTTTAGGCATAAAACTTTTTGAGATGAGAGCTATTCAGAGGCTCCTGCAGAGGCTCGCCTTCTGGTGTTGCTAGTTGATATGCCCCTGATGTGTAACTTGCAGTGATGACGAAAGGTCCCAGCCAGTTGGGCTCAAATTTTCCCTTTGTATCTGGATTTGGCACGTTCTTTTGGTTTTCTTTCAGCACGAGGTCACCAACTTGGAAAGTGCGTTGTCTGATCTTCTTGTTGTAGCTCCTTTTTAGGCGATTCTGGTACACTTGTAGATGATTAAGGGCATCCATGCGCCTTTCATCTAGTAATTCCAGCTCATTGAGTCTTGTGACCCTGTATTCCTCATCTGTGATAAGGTTTTGCAGTGATATCCTTAGTGATGGGAGCTCGATCTCAATGGGGAGTATGGCCTCTGATCCGTAGACCAGAGAGAATGGGGTGGCGCCTGTTGGCGTGCGGATGCTGGTGCGGTAGGCCCATAAGGCGGGATTTAACTGCAGATGCCAGTCACGACCAGAGTCATTGACTATTTTCTTGAGGATTTTCAAAATGGTTTTATTTGTAGCTTCTGCTTGGCCATTGCCTTGTGGATAATATGGAGTGGAAAAGCGATGCTTGATTTTGAATTTTTCACACAAGTCACGGACATCCTGATTCTTGAAGGGCGTCCCATTATCAGAGATAATGGATTGGGGGACACCGTACCGACAAATGAGGTAATTCAGGATAAACTTGGATATCTGCTTTCCGGTGATGTAGGTCATGGGAATTGCTTCGACCCACTTAGTGAAGTATTCGGTGGCGGTGATAATGAATTTATGGCCATTGGATGAGGTGGGTGATATTTTACCAATGAGATCAAGCCCCCATTGTGAAAAGGGCCAAGGTGTAACAATAGGATGCAGTTCTTGAGCTGGTGCATGAATAAGATCTCCATGCTGTTGGCATTGCAAGCATTTTCTGACAAAATTGTGTGCCTCTTTTTCCATCGTCGGCCAGTAGTACCCTGTTCTTAGCAACTTTTTAGCCAAGGTCATACCACTTGAGTGTGACCCACACGTGCCATTGTGTACCTCAGTTAGAGCAGTCAGGGCTTCCTCGGGTTTTAAACAACGTAACAGGGTTCCATCGGTACTCCTACGGAAGAGGGTCTCTCCTAGGATGACGAATCGTGAAGTTCTTTTGATGAAAGTGCGTTTTAGGTTCGGGGTGATGTCAGTGGGGAGGATTCCTAACTTTAGGTAGGTGTATATATCATGATACCAAAGATCACCGGGACCAACGAGTTCACATGCGTATTTTGACTCTGGTACCTCGAATGTGGGTACGAGAAGCTGCTCTATGAGGAATTCATGTTTCGAGACGTTATGAGGGATGTTGAGTAAGGATCCAATTGTCGCCATTGCATCAGCCGCTCTGTTGTTTGTCCTTGGTATCTGCTCAAAGGTAATATCGATGAAAGATTCCTTGAGGCTTTCTACCACCTTCTTGTATGGTGTGAGCTTATTATCCTTGGTTTGGTATTCGCCGTTGACTTGGTTGATGATAAGTTGCGAGTCGCCATAGACTTTTAGTGCCATGATTCGCCATTGTGCTGCAATCTTGAGTCCTATGGTCAAAGCCTCATATTCTGCTATATTGTTAGTATAAGGGAATGCCAACTTGTATGATCTAGGTATGCAGTCTCCTTGCGGCGTGATGAAAAACACACCAGCTCCTGACCCATGTTGTGTGTGAGAGCCATCAAAGTATAGCTTCCAGTGGTCTGTTGCATCAAGGTTAAAAAGGGACTCATCTGGGAATTCTGATATGAGTGGATTATCTGTGTAGAGGGGAGCTTCTGCCAGCTGATCCGCAATGACTTGTCCTTTTATGGCTTTTCGTTCTACATACTCAATATCATGTTCAGATAATATCATTACCCACTTAGCCATTCTACTTGTAAGTGCTGCTTTTGACAATAGGTACTTTAGAGGGTCTATTTTGGCAATCAACTTGATTTGGTGCACTAGCATGTAGTGTCTGAATTTCTGAGCCGCAAATACCAATGCTAGGCAAGCTTTCTCTATTGACGTGTAATTGAGCTCATGTCCCACCATTGTTCTGCTGATGTAGTAGATAGCCCGCTCGGTTCCCTTTTCATCATGTTGGGCTAAAAGGGCCCCCAGGGCGGCTGTTGTTGCAGAGATATATAGGATTAGTGATTTCCCCACAATTGGTGGCATCAATACAGGTGGTGTAAGTAGATATTCTTTTATTTTGTTGAATGCTTGCTCGCATTTGTCATCCCATCTGAAAGCTACTCCCTTGTGAAGTAGGTGTGAATATGGAATCTGTTTATCTGCCAATTGTGCTATGAATCTTCGGATGGACTGGAGTCTTCCTTGCAATCCTCTTAGTTGTTTCAACGTTCTTGGTGGTTTCATTTCGAGGATTGCTTTTACCTTTGCAGGGTCTACCTCTATCCCTCTCATTGAAACTATGTATCCTAGCAGCTTCCCTGATTGCACCCCAAAGACACACTTCTTCGGGTTGAGTCTAACCTTATATTGTTCGAGCCTGTCAAAGATAGCACTTAGAGTTGCTATATGGTCTTGTCTCTTCTTTGATTTAGCAAGTATGTCATCTACATAATCTTCGACTGTTTTGTGGATCATGTCGTGGAAGATTAATGTCATGGCTCTTTGGTAGGTAGCTCCTGCATTCTTCAACCCAAATGGCATTACATTCCAGCAGTAGGTGCCCCATGGACATGTGAATGCTGTCTTGTGTTGGTCTTCTTTTGCGATCAATATCTGGTTGTACCCCGAGAAACCATCCATTAGGGAAAGCATCTCATGTCCGGCCGTCATATCCACTATCATGTCAATGTTGGGTAGTGGAAAGTCATCCTTGGGACATGCTTTGTTTAGGTCTCTGAAATCAGTGCAGATGCGGATGCCCCCTTTCGGTTTTGAGACTGGTACGAGGTTAGATACCCATTCTGGATAGTCAATCGGGCGTATGAAGCCAACATCCAGAAGTTTCTGTAGCTCAATCTTTACAAGCAAGGCTATTTGTGGGTGCATCTTCCTTAGCTTCTGTCTGACTGGTTTTGCTCCGGGGTGAACGGCCAAATGATGCACTACTACTTCAGGATCCAGGCCTGGCATGTCTGCATAGGTCCACGCAAAATTTACCTTTCTCTCCTTTAGGAAAGCTGCCAGTAGTTTTTGTTCTTCTTCTAGGAGGGATTCTGCATAGAAGGTAATTTGTGGTTCTGATTCTGTTCCTAAGTTGACCGGGTTGCACTGTTTTGCCAATACTGTTGACTTCTCCTGGTGTAGAGCAGTAGGGGGAGATTGAATCCTTCATCCTTTGGCACCTCAGAGAGGTTTTCACCATTGGATGCGTCCTTTATTTTTACTATTTTATGGTTAGAGAGTGCCACAGTGTGGTTTTCACTCAATAACTCTGAGCTTATTCTCGATCTTTTTCTTTTGCGACTGAAAGACTCAATCGTCTCCCCATAGTATGCTTGTGTGTCTAGAGTGATATCAAATCCTACCTTGTGATCTCCACATGGAACAGTATCCCTTAGTCCCATGAATTTAGAGAGAGCCTCATCGTTTTTGAATGAGTCTAGAATCGGCGGTCCTCGTTGGTCATGATCGATGAGTTGGGGGTACACTAAGTGGATTTGGTGGGTTTGTTGGATTGGCTCAGTGGGTGAGACACTAATCATCAATAAGGTGGAATCTTCAAAGAGCCTAGGTAAGCCACCTATGGTGTCATCGTCATCACTGCTACTACAAACGTTAGTTATGTCAAATGTGAAGTTATCGAGAGGTAGGCCTGTGAACACGGGTAATCTAAGGTTAGTTGCCAAGACCCAAGGAGAGGACCTGACTGCCCTATTAGGAACACTTCTGCCACGCACAGTTATACTCGGAGGGGTACAGCCGAGGCCAAGGTTCCACGTTCTTCTTTCTACAATGATGGGCTCCAACCGTCCATCACTATTTCTTCCTAGGCTTTCATTCCTGTTATAGCCCATGTCGAACATCATTTGTAACCCTCTGTTTGTTTCCTCCATGGGTAGGGTGGGAGTGGGTCTTTCATCTTGGTACAGAGTGTTTGTGATGTCCTCCTCATCCACATTTTTCTGACTGAGATCCCCCCAACTGTGGAATCCAGAGGGTTCTGTTCTAGTGCGGACAGGTGTTTGAGTCAATTGTGGTTGCCCATGTGATCTAGGAGATTGTGGTAACTCTCCTACAACAAAAGCATTTCTCTTCATTCTATAATCACCACATCCATTGTCCTGTATCATGTTCTTGATCTCGGATATGTTCGGGGATGGCGGGTGTCTCTGTCGTAGAAGTGGAGGCGAGATTAGCTGGGTCTATGTATGAAGTGGATGGTCCTTCATCATTTTTAGGTACTTGAGGGATTTTGTAAAACTTGGCTTCCAAGTTTTTGCAATAGGCGAAGGGTTCGGGATCCCCATATATGGTAACCTCCTCATTTTGATATGAGAACTTAATGCACTGATGATAGGTTGAGGCCACTGCCTTCATTCCGTGTATCCATGGGCGTCCCAGGAGGATGTTGTATGGAAAATCAAGGTCAAGAACTTGACAAGTTGTTTCCATGGTTGCTGGCCCCACTTGGATGGGGATCTTGATAGTGCCTTGAGACACTCTTTCTTGGTCATCATATGCTCTTATGGTGATACTTTTGTTTTATTGATGGAATCCTCGGTGAATCCCAATTTCTTTATAAGTTTTAGAGAACAAATATTAAGACCTGCACCACCATCTACCAGGACTCGCTTGACTTTCTTTTTATGAACTAGGATTTGGAGGTGAAGTGCCCGGTTATGAGATGGCTGCGGGGGGAAATCTTGGTCCGAAAATGTGATGAGATTCGGGGTAACGATGTTACCTACCATAGCCTGAAATTGCTCTGTGTCAAGGGTAGCAGCGACGGTAGAGGCAGCTAGTGCTTCATCCAGGATCTGTCGATGAGCGGCGGAGATTTTTAGTAATTCCATGATGGATATTTGTGCGGGTGTTCTCTTCAGTCGGTCAATTACATTGTAATCATAGGGGACGGCCTTTGTGTTGGTAATGGGGGTCTTAGCAGGTGCCCCGGCAATGGTAACTTTTTTGCCTCGTGTGGTGACTCCACATTCATTGTTGGTTCCCTTGATATTTATGACAGTGACCAACTAGTCAACACATCCGACTATCTCCTCGTATACTAGATTGGCACTAGCATACTTTTGTTTACCCTTATTATTCCCTTGGTTATTTCCCTGATTATGATTCGGCATCGGATTCGTGTAGATTTTTTAGGTCTTGGTTTCCGACCGGCTGCTCAATGTTGATGACCTTATCCTCGATGAGGTCTTGGATGATATTCTTGAGTCTCATGCAGTTGGCAGTGGTGTGTCCTTTAACTTTGTGGAAGTCACACAGGAGATTCTTGTTGTACCACGGCGGTTTGGTCATGGGCTCTGTGTATTGTTTGGAGTTAGAAATTTTGATTAGGTTTTCTTTGACCAATTTCTTCATGACAGACTCAATCGATTCGCCAAGGGCTGTGAACTTCCTCTTAGGGGGAAACTTGTTGCGGCGAGGTGGTCCTCCTTGATTACCCACATTATTGACTTGGCTAGTGGAAGGTGGTTGTGACTGTGCTACTACCGCATTAGCTTGCACATTGTTGTGGTTATGAGTTTGTGGATGATGATGATTTTGGGTATTTTGCTTAGGAGCACTGATGAATACCTTAGCATCAACCACGCCGTCGTTCATGATATTTTTGCTCCTCAACCATGTTCGAGGTTTATCATTTTAGTTATTGGACGGGCGGTTATCCTACGATGGAGTGAATGTAGGTGCGCCTCCTCGCACAGTAAGGGCTCTTTCGATGTTGAGCGCCTTTGGAATTAGTTGATCATAAGATGTGATGCACTGCATTTTTAGGTAGAACGCCAGGTTTTCATCTAAGTTGGCTATGATGGTGCAAACTTGTTGTTCCTCTGGCATGGCCCACTTGCTCTGATTGGCCTTGGATCGCCATCTTTGCAAGAAGGATGCAAATAACTCTCCTCTTCTTTGTTTGAGTGCAGATAGTTCTTCTAAACTGACATCCGCACCCATATTAAAAGCGTAATTTTTAAGGAAAGCCTCCACAATTTCCTCGAATGTTTTAATGCCCGTGGGTAGGCGAGAAAACCATTCCATAGCTGGACCAGTCAGGCTTCGGGGGAAGAGCCGCATTAGATACGTGTCATCATATGCGACTTCCATGCAGTGCACCTAAAATTCCCTGATGTGGTTTTCAGGGTTGCCCGTTCCATTGTACTTATCAAATTTGGGGATCTCGAATCCCTTTGGAAATGGTACCATGGTGAGACTTCTATCGAACGGATAAGGGCACAAGTTGCTTGGTGTCCTTGTGGTTTTTTCTACTTGCAAGTCCAACACCTACTGCGAAAGCAATTTGATATGTGTTGCGACATCCTTGCTTGGGTCGGGGGGTGGGATGAATGAGTGGTGAAGTGTTGGAGGTTTTTGATGGGTGGGGAGCATACTGGTCGGTGTTTGCTGCGAGCTTGGTTGTGCGTTTAGGGCTTGTTGGTAAGCTTGCATTTGTGCCAACAACGCTTGTTGTTGATCTTGCTGTTGTTGTTCCAATAGCGCTTGTTGTTGGTCCATCTGCTATTGTTCCCATGAGGCCTGTTGTTGGTCAAGTTGTTGCTGAGCTAGTAACGCTTGTTGTTGGTCTAGCTGCTGTTTTTCCAACAATGCTTGTTGTTGGTCGAGCTGCTGTTGTGCCAATAAAGCTTGTTGTTTAGCTTGGTGTTGTGCCTAAAAGTCTTACAGGGCTTGGTGGTAGGCTTGCAGGTGGATTTCTTGCAATTGCGCTTGGTATTGAGCTTGTGTCTTTTGTTGGGCTTGAGCTTGAGCTTGGGCTTGAGCTTGCGCTTGCACTTGTGCTTGTGCTTGTGTGGCTTGTGCTTGAGCTTGAGCTTGTGCTTGTGCTCGCGCTTGGGTGGCTTGCGCTTGAGCTTGAGCTTGTGCTTGCGCTTGTGTGGCTTGTGCTTCAGCTTAATCTTGTGCTTGCGCTTGTGCGGCTTGTTGTTTTTGGAGTGCCTTTTGGTGGGCAGCTTGTTGTGTGTTTTGCAACATGATGGAGAATGAATTGGTCGTGTTGTGCTTTGGTGGTGGGATTGGTGGTGGAGCAGGAATCATGCTAACTGTCATGGTGGGTGGAGGGATTATGGTTGTGACTGTGATTTGGGTTGTGGGCGGGGTGGTTGAGACAATTGGTCCTTGATGAGGCATGCTTTGGGAGACTTGAGGACCAATAGATGCATTAACCATGGTGACAGGAATGGTTGTGATTTGTTGTGAGGATATGGGCAAAAGAAGCGGGTTCAAAGTGGTGGTCAAATTGCTTGGATTAGCAAAATTTTCGATGGTTAAAGGTGGAAGACCTATTCCAGGAGGTGATGCAGATGTGAAAGGAAGCGGGGGAAGGGATGATGCACCACTTTGGAAAGAGAAAGGGTTGATAGCTTCTGTCGTTCCAAGCAAACCAACTTCTTCATGCGGTGGGGGAGTTGGTATGTTCAATTGATGAGCTGGTGTGGGGTGAAATGAGGATGAACCACGGGATTATGAAATGTGAGTGGGATGTAAGGGTGAAATGAGTTTTCCAGAATAAATGTAGGGGTGATGATTGCTTCTTCATTAGCCACAAGGCGGTGTTCTTGCAATTCTTGGAACATGGCACTCCCCTTGTTCACAATCGGGGAGGTTGGTGTGATGATTGAGGTGATGCAAGGTACTTCTTGATTGATGTTTGACAACGGGGATGCAACTGCACTAGTGCTTGTGTTAAGGTTGGGAGGGGGCATGTCCCCTCCTCTTTCTATTGAATTTATGCATTTGAACATAGCACTAACAATTTTATGGTTCTTAGGATTTTGAATCATTTCCATGATTTCCTCTGGTGTCATCCCTATGTCTTCATTTATGTTCCTCTTGATGACTCTCCTCTTGAAGATTTTGTGATGATAAGGGAGAGTTGCTTGGGGGATTGCTTGATCCTGCTAGGTTCACTTCGATATTTAGATGACTCATGTCCATAGAAGTTGATATGTCTCTAATATTCTCCATGTCCTTCTTGTGTTGAGATCTTGTTTGGACCATAAAAATAGGGATTTGTTCGATCCTAATCCTTTAAGTCCAAAAAGAGAAGAACTAGGGTAGCTAAAAGATCAAAGATGGTGATGATGATGATGGGTTAAAATGGATGAGATGAGTGAATGAAACCTTTGGAAAACTTTTTGAATATATGTGCTAAACTTTGAAAGGGCTTTTGATTTGATTTGAATGTGATAATTTGACTAGATGCGTTAAGTCAAACAAGATTGGTTGTGAAGTTGTTTTCCCTAGGAAGTTGTGTTATCCTAAGGGAACTTGCACAAAAATGGATGAATTGACAAAGTGTGTTATGCCAATGTTTTGGAGAACTAATAGACTTTAAGAAGTTGTGTTATCTCAAAGAAAATTTGTTCAATGATTTGAGACTATGTTGGCTAAGTGTGTTAAGCCAAGATATGATGATGTTGATTTAGCCCTCTAAGTTTAGTGTGATGTTTGATTCTAGAGTTCTCAAAAAGGTTTGATGATGAAATGAGACTTTGATTTGATGGATGAATGAATGGGAATGACAACTTTGATCTTGAACCTTAACCTAGATGTGACTCTCTTTCTATAAAACCTCGGTGTTGAAGAACACGCTTGACTTCCTATGGGAGAAATGCAAACCTTTGAAACAATTCGGGATTTTGTTGACAATAAAATGCATATAATGCTGGATTGTTCCTTGAGGCTTTTCTGTAAAAGTTATAAACCAATCTTTCCCTGAATTCGAAAAGTCTCTCAAGACGCTCCTCACGAGCTTTTAGACTAAGCTTCTTGAACTTTGGTTTTGGGATTTTGATCTTGCGGGAAATCATGTTAGACAACACATGTGTAATCCAATTTTTCTCTTTATCTTGGTTAAATGAGGTTCTTTTTATCCAAGACACTTGCTTGCTTAGGTTTTCAAACTATATGTCTAATGTCCCATTCTCTTTCTCATCCCACAATGTCCTTTGTGTGGAAATCGAGGAAAATAGGGCAAAAGTTCCTTATGTTTATCCTTATTGGAAACAAATTATGATAGAATTTGCACACTTAGAAACCTCTAGGAATGTGATTCCTAGGGAAAGCAAGAGTGGGAAAGTTCATCAATAGGTATTTGTTCCCCACAAGGTGTTTGAAATTTCAAGGTTTTTGTGTATGTTTGTTTTCCAAATGTTTTCAAGATCAAGCAATGTGTTTTTTCCAAGCACTTTCACACTCCTAGGTTGATGAGACAATACCTTGTTGGGTTCCCACTTGGATAAATCCAGCTGCGCATATCTTGTGCGAATGGCTAAATGCTTGACCACACTGGCTCCCCTCCACGGCACTCACTTATTCGGGTCAGCCAAGCATTAGTACCCATGAATCTCCCATGGCATACTTTCCATTTCCACAACAAGACCGCATGTTATGTGGGGCGGCTTCAGAGGACATGACCTCTTGCACCAACAAGATAGATAAGGTTTTGGCCAATTTCTAAACAAGGGTTCTAATTCGGCATTCCGTTCGTGGGGGATTATCCAACATCGGCGAGAGTCCATTGCTGTCCATCTCGTCGGAATAATCCTCATGATATTGGCCTTTGTTCCAATATCCACACTTATATCCCGGGTGGAAGTCGCTTGGCTTTAGCGTGTTCCCGGTTGGGTCGTTCCCTTGGGTGATTACTTTTTCCCACAAGGCAGGCCCTCTAAGTTAAACAATAGCGAGCTAACATATCCCGTCGTTCACACAACCTTCGTTGAAAAACAAAGGGGAGAACCTCCACAATATATCGTGCTCACACTCGCATGTTTTGTTCAATTTTAAAATGCCCAAATTGAAGTGTGGAGGCAATCTTTTATGCAACTTAGGGTCACCAAAAAGACTTTTGATTCTCAAGATCGCCGTGAAGCGCGAGAGAAGCGCATACGCCTTTTTAAATGACACTACTTTGCAAAAAAGTTTACAAAACACAAAGTACACATGTTCAATTTTAAATTCCTCAAAGCAATTATGAGTTCGTTTTAAAAGCACCAATTGAAATGTGAAGTTGCCTTGTTCAATTTTAATCCCAAATTGAAATCTAGTAAGTGTCTAAGGTTCAATTTTAACCAACTTTGAAAAGATCAAGCCATTGATTGATTTTAAGCCCAAATTGAAAGGTGAGTTAGCTAAAAATAGAAAAAAAAGGGTAGTAAATGGAAGCTCTAAGATTGTCAAATCAAGCATTAAAAAATGCTATTTCAAGTTTCTATTTGCAAGAAAACCTCCAAGTCCACCATATTCATCTTCGTTTTCGCTTGATCACAATGTCAACACCTCCAATTTCAATCTTGATGTCAACCTTGTTCCTTCAACCTTTAGTTTCAACCTATTAAAAAAACACAAAGTTCATTAGAAATAAGATTCATCTCAAAAATTAATGAAGCACCCAACATTGTATTTCAGTAATATAAACCTTTTAGTTTTAATGCATAAATCAAGGTATAACTTAAGTGTTACACAAAACATTTCATCTACATGTTGGGACATACAAACAATCACGTCTTCAATTATTATAATTCTGAAAAGATTCCTCTAAAACATAATCATTAAAATAGTCACAAAATGTCCTCTAGAGAAGATTACGAGAAATCAGGCCCCAAACTTAGCATCAAAACCTTTCCTGAAATATTCCACTTTGTTATCATACCAATAAAAGATAAAATTTCCTACCACCAACATTGCATATCTACTTACCAATATAGTCTGCTCCTTATATTTCCTCTATACCATGGTTCTGAGGAGATATTCAAAATGTTTCCTAAGGTAAGGTCACACTTGCATTCTACTCAATCCAGAATACTTAGGAAATCATTTAGATAAGGTTTAAGGCATAGAATCTTCGCTAGACACCCACTGAGCAGCCACATTTTCATCAGTGTGAGCTTCATGAGCTCAATAAAAAAGGATGATCTTTAGATTCCTTCCAAGTTTAGAGCTCCTACCTTATAATGTTATGTTTTGATAAAGACTTTATCATCATACCTGCATTAATGAAATAAATAGTGTAGCAATATGTGACCCCTGTGTGAGATTCTTAAGTGATTAGATTTATTGAAGCACAAATGGAGTTTCCCGTGGTGAAGGCGTCAAGCCTAGATAACACTTAGGAATATATTTTGCTACACAGACCTTTAATAATCATGCATGATTTGTACAGGCAGGAGAAAATATCAGTGAGAGCAGATTGTTTAATATATGGCATTTGAAGAGATACAATTGCTTTGTTCTCAAAATTAGTAACTAACCACGGTGTGGGAAAAAATTCACATCATATGACACAAACATATTCGAAGATGTTTTCACGGCTCCCTGACTAGCAATCAGCAAATGTTAGATACGATCAGAGAATTTCACTTGCAGTTTTCAAAAAGCAAATCTGGCAGATTTAATGTCAAAAGGTATAAAGATTTACTCGGCAACAGATATAACTTGTCAGTGCTTAAATATTATGATAGTACTGAACTTGCATGGTGAGTGAGGGATTCAGCTAGCAGACCAAACTATGAATGAATGCAGTACAAATTTCAATGCCTCATTACAACTTCAGAATTAGAGACAAGCATGATCATCACTTAGTTTGCCACCATAGAGATAAGAAAGGTTCGTTATCAGTAATACCAGTGACGCAACCATTCTGGACCTTTTCAGCTAGAAACATTTCAATCTAAAACTTTTTAATCTAATTGCAATTTTTAAGGTAACAGTTGAAGCAAGTAACACTTAGCATCATAGTCCACATCCATAGTATGAGTAACTCATTTAATCCAACAGTCTGATCATAATAGCTAGCACAACAAACTAAAGTTCTTCTATAAATCATCATCAATAAGAAAGAAGTAACATTGGTTAAATGTAGGAACATCAGTGAGGAAGACAACATCAGTAAGTATATATCGAAAGTATATGTTTGACATGCTTATTTTGCGTCTTTTTTTTTTTTTCTTTGTTTTGCCAGATGCGATAGTCAAACTATCCAGTGGGATTAAAGGCAACTAGAAGAAATGAATGCTGATAGTTTCAAAATACGTATTCTTACTTACTACATATTCAAAGAAGTAACAATTACTTACTTACACCAACCTTCGCAGCAATGTATTCTTAGTTCGCTAGAATAATAACCATACGCTCAATGAGGAAACTAAGAAAGTTTCTGAAGATAAAAAATATGCAAACAGACCAGGAAAACTAAAGTATTGATGATTAATAAGCAGGATAATAGACATCGAGAAGTGACTTGAAAACTATGTTTCAACAGATCATACAATATTCCAAAAATCACTAGAATACCCTCTTGCTAGCTACGACATAATTGGAGGAGTAAATACTCAACAAACACTACTTGATTTATTTTCTTTGGAGGACTCAATATTGATGGTAACAAGTTATCGAAAGTGACAGTGATTTAATGCAGCGCATTTTATCAATTCTACTATCAGATCTTTGTTGGGGATTTGCATCCTATACGTAGACGAGAGACACTGCTGGAGTATTCACGTGAGCCTAGATGGGATCCCAGCTGGTAGTTTGAAGTGATACAGAACTACTTGCAGTTATTAATGCTTCAAGGCTATGAGTGCTTCAGGGCGGAACTACTAGCGCCATTTTCAAAAAAGAAACATAGGCTGCAAAATTTATTAGAATGTGATTCATCTTGTTCGCAGTTAGGACCCATATGTGCAACCCTTAAATATAGTAACTGAAGAGACTCATATCGAATGCATGCCTAGCAATTTAGATGAAACCTAGTGTAAGTCTTGTGTAGCTATCATAGATTAGTGGGAGACTAAGTTCGTGCAGGGGAGACAAGATACATAACATTGAGTGTTAGCTTCCCCTGACCAAGTGGGCTTATGCAAAGTTACAGCTGTGAGAGTAGCAGGTAAGTAATTGCAAAGTTTAGAAAGATTTGGTGTCAGGGAATAGGTGGAAGTCCTTGCAGTGGATGAATTGATCGTAAATCTGAAAAGACTTACATCAATGCAAAGTATTTTGGAAAGGCAGATCAACAAAAGACTGTGTTTACATAAAAAATAGAGTTGAGCTTAGCGATAATGCTTCTCACTTCAGAAACAAAATAAAACCATAACCACTGTAATGAAAGGAAAGGTGAATACCTTCGCCGACAGGGATAATAACTTCAAAGCAAGCTGTTTGAAAGGATTATATGACTAATACACAATCAGTACATTAGTGATTTATTTATTTTTTTGTTGAGATGGCGCTTATGTATACCTTCCTCATTCGTGGCTATTCTTCAAAGGAAAAGAGAACACAATCAGATTACAATGTATAAGAAGAAATTTGTTTGAAAGCCAATATTTTGAAAAGACATGACAGATATAGAAAATAGTAGAAATAAAAACTTCTATGTTCCAATCTACGTATCAACTGGTATTAGGGAAATAAAGACTTGGCAGAGTAGACTTTAAGATTCAGAATGCAAGGCCCGCAGTGGATTTTAAACGTTTCTTTTTGTTAGAATAAACATGCACCTTCTGCTAGGATATACTTGCAAATAAAAATTAAAATAAACTCCACAGGATAGCTTCTAAATCAAAACTCCAGAGGACAAACTTTGTTTCAGATTAAAATACTGATTATAGCTTATGTTCCAAACAAGACAATAAAATGTCATTTAAATTTGGTTCTCCATCAGAGCCATCTATAGATATAAAAAAATCCTGCAAAATGCATTCCAACAAAGCTGACCCAGAACACAAGAAATAATATTTTCTTTCATAGTGAATGTAAAATTTCAAGCCCTCCTTCTAGCGCCATTTGTAAAATGGTGAAATCTTACACATTGATTGTGTGGATTCAACCATCTTCATAGAATAATATAGTTCATTTACTCCAAACAAAATGCTAAAGCTAAACCAAACATGCATGGAGAAAAGGAAATACAACCTATTCTATGATGGATTGGTGCCCTCCATGAAGATGTGAGAGAGCCCTTTCCCAATCCCTTTCTAAGCCAAATGAGATAGACAATGAGTTGCTATGAGCTCAAGTTGCCTATAGTTTAGATACCTTCAAAGTGTGTTGTAAAATGAGAGAAGATGCATTGCTTTTATAGAAGAAGTTGAGAGAAGAGAGGCCAAGTTTAGCCAATGTGGGACTAAATCCCCTCCAATAGAATAGAGACACTTGGCATGATGGGATTGGTCAAAGCTTGTGCAAGTTTTGGCCAATGTGCCCATTCAAATTTGAAAAATGTCAATAAATGCATGTTGTTGAGGGTTTTGGGGGGAATAATCTTTGTTCAAAAAAGTCAAAGATGAGAGTTATTGAGGGAAAATAACTCTTTTTAATAAATCAATAAATTGATTTATTGATGCAAGTGGGTGGGTTAGTTAGGAGTTTAGATTTGACTCTAGTTGAGTCAAAAGCTAGAGAATGATAATTATGATTAGAATTTAATTAATTTAGATTAATTAACTTAGGGGATTTTAGGGATTTGATATTTGATTTTAAATTAGTTTGATTTATTAAATAAAATAAGAAGAACCTTAGGAACTTAATTAAATAATTTGATTTATTTAATTAAGCTTGATGAACCTTAGGATTAAATCAATAAATTGCTTTAATTGATTAGTAGAAGAAACGAATGCATGATGTTAGTTACAGTGGAATGCATAATGTTATTTTTGGATGTCTACAGTTGGGTGCCATTTAAGATTATCTGGATGAAGGGAAAAATCCATACCTTGAAATGAAAGGAATCTCTCTTCCCAAAGGCCCTAGACAACTTCAATATTAAATCCGATACATCTTTACAAAAATCTTCCCTCTTTGGTTGGTCTGAGAGCTTGGTTAGAGAGTTCTTCTCTATTTTTAACCACCTTTTGTTCAAGTGAGCCTTGTTGGATTCCTTGTATTTTTTGCATTTCTCTAGGGTATCTGCCTCAGTTAACTACACCAAGTTATTTGGATCCAGGACACTAAACATATTTTGAAACATTTGAAGAGTGAGATCAATGATTACGTTATCTTGTGAATCCATGCGTTGTCGGGTAGCCTGACTGTAAGCTCCCGTAGCTATCATGATTAACTTCGGGCATTGGATTGAAAGAGGAAATAGGGTGATATGAGCCAAACCAAAATCCACTATTCTTTTATTTCTAGGTGTCACATCCTCATTGAATGTGTCAACATATGATTCCTCAAAGTTTTATTGGCCCAGATTGGTATCAGTTATGTCAGACCAATATGATTCCACTTTGCTTGCAATGGCAAGAGGACTCCTATAGTTATACCTCAAGGTATAAGGTAACTGTTCTGGCTTTATCTTCTTGGGCTTAGGTTCTACCTTTGATGTTCCTATAGGTCGGTTCCTTTGGGAGGCTTCTCCTAATATTCTCAACATTATTTATCTTTCTTGCAACAAAAAATCTAGTTAAATCAATAAATAAACATCTCAAAATATTTCTTAAAATCATACCTTTCATACATACACCAGAGGCGGAACCAAGCAGAAAACATCCTAAACAATCCCTTTTTAACATACTATTGGGCTGGGAGCAAAAAAAATCTGTTATTGATATTTCACTAACAAGAAGTGGGCTCAGAGTTGGAACTGGAATGGTAACTGAAACCAGAACCGGAATGGAAATTGATTCGGTTTCTTTCAGATTTTCTAATTTTATATTCAGTTTTGGGTCTGCTTCCGTTTTTTCCAAGGTTACCATTATTTTGAAATAAAGCTTCTCACTATAATTGGATTCAGAGATGGGATGGAAAATGGAATTGACAATAATTATAAAACATGCCCAAAAATCTAAATCAATTCCGATCCTGCTTCTGCCTAGGTTGATAATGATGTCATCAATGATTCTAATAGTTTGATGCATAACTTCATGATTAACGACTAGGTCATTTTAAACAAAAAGGGGCTAAAATATAGCATGATAATACCATCCCCATATGACTGAGGGGTGACTGTACTTTTAGGGCATCATATTTAAAATTTGAAAATACAAATATAGAAATGCTTCTGAACCCTAATCTAAAACAAACTTGATATAAAAACTAGGGCACAAATTTAACCCTTCTATTTTAACAAGATAGAATGCTCAAAAATCTAAGTAAAACTAGATTTAACAAACTCGAACTCACTATGGAACCCTAATTTAATCTACATATTTAAAATCTAAAGTAGCATGAAACGATCACGACTAAAACATGAAAACGATCGTGCCCCAAAACAAGGAAACTAGATACAAAAGAAAAAATGAAGACAAGAACAACAAAAAAATAAAGAAAGAAAACTAAACATGCAAACCTACTAAAAATCAGGAACCAACCCAAAGCAAAATGATCTAACATGAACAGAAACAAAAAAAATGTGAAAGTAAATAAAATTAGAATGAGAATAGGAAACCCTACCTCAAACACAAATAAATAGTTAAACCCCCTGAATAAATCCACGCACAACAGTCTTTCTTTCAATCCATTCACTCCAGAAAAGCTCCACTGTTGCTCTACTGCGCTCTTTGATTTCTTAACAATAATAATGATAACCACTCGTTTAATCCCTAATCAAGGGAAAACTCAGAGTTTCTTCCTATGCCTGGCAATTGTCATTAATGCATTAACTATAGTAAAGCAGAGTCAGAAATGCAGAAGAACTAGCACATCACCGCAGTGTGACTTCAGTAAAAAAAAGTCAGTGACCAAGAAACAACATGAGCAGAATCAGAATGAAAATGGATTTAGAAACTTGAGTAATTTCCCAACTCTATTTTCGTTTCGGGTTCGGTTCCGGTTCTGCTATCAAAGCATAAAACAAAACCAAACACAAAAAATAAGACAAAATACCGACACAAGAAAAGATATCATAAAAACTTAATCTAAAACAAAAGTCCAAAAAGCGGAGGTGTAGGCGGAATGAGATTTGATTTTGAAATTTTGAATAAATACTGACTTAACTTCCACTTCGACTCTGTTCTGATAAAGAGAAGACAAAAGGTTCAAAAGAAAGACTACCAAGATGGGAATCAGTATGAGCTTTAGAGGAAGTTTCAAACCCGATTAGGTTTCGGTTCTGACAGACCAAACCAAATAAAAACAAAGTGTTGGAAAAAAAACTACAAACTTTGTTTGAAAATCAACCAAGGATAAAAAGGGGGACCCATTTTGATCAAGGAAAAAGATGGGGTGGTTATGCAAGGCATAACAAATGGTGAGTTGGCTGGGGAAATGATTTACCCATTTTCAAGATACCCAAAGAAAATTTCAATGACCCTAAAACTACTTGGTTTATGAAGCATGCTAGCTTGAATAAGATTAGATATATCTAGAATAAGGTTGAGCTGGAATCTTAGATATATGTACTCATGAGTTACTTCTAAATCTAAGTGTGTGCCTATATTGTGCATAATTCTTTATAGATACTTTCTCTATTCCTGAACAACTATACCTAAGATTCAATCTACATAGGTTGAGTCCTTTAACTATTGTGCAATAAAATCCTGGGAATTGCTCTGCTGCCAGACAGGCGTCCATAGCCTCAACAAAAAATACCTCTATTTTTCTCAAAGCATTGCTCTACTGCCATCCAGGCATGCATAGCCCCGATAAAGATACTTGATTACCCACTTGATATTGAGTTTTCCTTCTTCTTTCTTCTCTTTTTTTTATTATCATGCTTTTAAATCCTTGCTTGTGGAAATCTTTTATGCACCTTCCTCAATACTCAGACATAATGAATCTCAAACATGGGTTGAGAACTACTATGGATTTCATGATATTCTTGGAATTAGATATTTCACTTGAATCAAAAAGATAGAGCCACTCCAAAAAAAATAGGTATTTACTCATGCAGATGTTTTTCTAATTTGGTGATAGATTTTTTATCACAATACATGAGATATTCACAATGTATCTTCTATCCTTAATAAATTTTCAAACACAAACTAGAATGGTCATAAAACATGAGTTTCATAACAAAATCCTTTTCAATGATGATGATGAAAATACCTAAACCAATTTCTCTCCTAGTACCAATAGCATATCTTGAATAACAACCTCCTAAGTTGAGATGAACAAAATGAGGATCCCCAACAAAACAAGACAAAAGAAAACAAGAAAACAAAAACAAACAAAAGAACAAACAAAAACTAAAAACTACAAACTAAAACAAAAACTTAATTATATATGATACAGTATAATAAATTTTCTTTAAAACATTAGACCTTCTATGCACCAAAATAGTGCTTAAGAAACTGACCATTAATTGGTAATGGAACAAGCTCTCCTGTTAAGGTACTTAAACGAAAATCATTCTCGCCTAGTATCTCAGCCACTTGATAAGGAGCTAACCAAAGTCTATCAAACTTTTGGTGATCTCCTTTCTTCTCTTTGGCCATATCCCATAATAACACAAGGTTTGATATCCTAAAAAATTCTATCTTGGATCTTTTGTCAAACCAGCGTTTGACAATAGCCTGATGCTTAGATAATTGTTGCAATGCGACATCCCTTTGCTCTTCCATTTTAAGCAAATTAAGTAGTCTAACTTTAATCCTATCATCCTTAGTATAAAATTCTTGCATGAACTTAAGAACAAGTATCTTTAAATGGATCGAGAAGATAGGGTCTTGGTCATAGACTAACTTAAAAGGTGAGTTTCCTAGAGCTGCTTTGATTCTGGTTTGATCTGCCCATAAGGAAAATCTCAACTAGGTATGCCAATCCCTAGGATTATTCTCTAACAACTTTCTTATTACTTCCAACAAGTTTTTATTTGTAGACTCAACCACTCCATTTCCCTAAGGGTAGTAATTGGAAGAATATGTTAAAACAAATTTTTGTTCATATGCCCATGAAATGAATTCAGTAGAAGAAAAAGCAAGGCTATTATCACATACCAAAGAAAATGGAACTCCAAACCTGGTTGTGATGTTCTCAGTCAAAAACTTGATGACCACCTCTGTGGTGCTATTTTGCAAGGTTGGGGCTCAGTCCAACGTGTGTAGTAGTCAATTGCAGTTAAGATGAATTTATGACCTGCAAAGAATTATGATTAATTACACCTACAAAATCAAGTGCCCATTGAGAAAATGGCCTTACCTCATATACTGGTTGCAAAGGCATTGTGGGATTTCTTTCCCTAGGTGCAAAAGTTTAGCATACATGACAAGTCCTTACATGTTGATGTGCATCTCTAAATACATAAGGCCAATAATAGCCTGATCTTAGAATTTGATGAGCCAAAGCATCAACAAACCCATGACCTATTCCATGCCTTCCATGAAACTCAGAAATAACATGCTTAGCCTCTTGCTAATCCAAACAGCATAGGTAAATTCCTTTAAAATTATTTTTGTAGATAGATCCCCCTTTAAGCATGCAATGACCACTCTTCATCCTCATTGCTCTCCTTTGAGTAGCATTTATTCCTTCTAGACATCTATTATTGAGGAGGAAGATAATTAAATCTGTATACTAGGGAACCTTAGTGAATGATTGGACAGTGTACTGTTGAAAAGTAATATTTTTGTCCACTTTTGTCATTTCTTTTGACAAACCTTGGCCTCGAATGAGTTTCATCAGGTGAATTTAAAAGTCAAAATACTATAAGATTTCCATCCACTTCCCTCTTCGTTCTCCCAATTCACTTTGCATCAGAAGGGACTTCATAGCTAGATCTGGAACTATGGCCATTACTTGACTTCAAATTATGTAATTTTGAACTTCTTTACTACTCATACTAAAGCAAAGGCTTGTTTTTCTAGTGGTGAATACCTCACTTCTACATTCTTAAATGAAGAGCTCATAAAGGCAATAGGTCTTTCCTCACTCTTCTCTTCGCTATGTTAAAACGGCTGCACATGAATGGTTAGATGCAAAGGAATAGATATAAAAAGGTTTAAGATAATTTAGGCTTGTCAAAACAGGTGCCTCAGATATAGACTTTTTAATTTGCATGAAAGTAGATTTAGCCTCTTCACTCCACTCAATTTTTGCATCTTTCTTCATCATTTCATTGGTTTAACAATCTTTTCTAACCCGATTATAAATTTCCTAACAAAATTGATCCTTACAAAGAAGGGCCTCGTTTCTTTCTTGCTACCTGGTTTTGTCAATTTCAAGATGGCCTCTACTCGGTCAGGCTCTATAGATATCCCTTGCTCTGATATAATGTGACCTAAGATTTTCCCTTCAGATACTCCAAACACACATTTATTTGGATTAAGAGAGACACCATAACTTATACACTTCTTAAGAACCTTTTCTAGATCAATAGCATGGTCTTCTCTATTCCTAGAGAAGATGGGTAAATCATCTACGTAAATGATTATAAATTTTCCTATCAGATCTTTGAAAGCTACATCCATTGCTCTTTGGAAAGTAGCTCTAGAATTTATGAGACCAAATGGCATCCTCCTATAGGGAAATGTGCCCCATTTTATGGTGAAAGAAGTCTTCATCCTATCCTCATGACTAACCAAGACCTGATTGTATCCAGAATAACCATCCAAGAATGCCATCATCTGGGATCCATTAACCTTTTGTAATACTTCATCAAGAGAAGGTAATGGATAATTATCTTTCTCAGAGGCCTTGTTTAGATTCCTGAAATCAACACACAATCTAATCTCAATATTCTTCTTGCGCACAAGAACCAAATTAGCCACCCAGGTAGAATGTCTAGCCAGAAAGATTATTCTAGCAGATAAAAAATTTTGTACCTCTTTCTGGATCAAGGGCTCAATTAAAGCATTGACTGAGCGTTTCTTTTGGTGAAAAGGCTTGGCTTCTCTGTTGAGAGGTATGGTGTGAGTGATCACTGAAGTGTCAAAAGTTTTTAAACCATCATAACTCCAAGCAATAGCTTCAATGTTCTACTCCAAGACCTTGATTATCTTGTCCTTGATTTTCTGAGGACAAGTCTTTCCTATAAGAGCATTCCTTTCTAGGCCTGAGTTAGTCAAATTAACAGATTCATACTTACCTCCCTCACTCTTTGTAGGCACCCTTTGATGAGCCTATGGGTCTGAGTAAAATATCCTCTCCAAAGCAACCATCCCCCTCAGAATGCTATTACTTTTGAAATCCAATATCCCTTTTGGATCCTCTTTCTCAGGAACCCAATCTCCCTGATCTCTTTCAGATTCATCTATTATTTTCCCTTGAAAAACATTAGAACTTTCCAAAAAGTCCAATATATGTTGATCATCATCAAATACCTGAAAGTGTTAGACATTATCTGGGACAACTTGGACTGAAATCAACTCAACTGAAAATCTCTTTAGATCAGAGTCTTGCATGGGTTCCAAAGTACTAGCAGCAACAACAAGTGCATCTACAATTTGATTGGCTTCTCTAGGGATGAGACTAATCCCAAAAGCATCAAAGTCTTCAATTAAATTCCAAACTCTATTTTTGTATGCAACTAGTATTTTGTTATGGCATGTATATTGGCTATGTAACTATTTTACAATCACCTCAAAATCCCCCATAACTATGAGAGTAGTAACCTTCTTCTTATGAGCGAACATAAGACCTTGAGCAAGTGCTTCATACTCAACCACATTGTTTGTGCAACCAAACTGTAATCTACAAGAAGAAAGCTAAGTGTTTCCTTTGGACTGGTTAGTTCAATCCCTACTCCACTTCCTGCTTTAGATTTGGAACCATCAAATTTAAGAGTCCACAATTGGTCTTTGGCTGGAAGTACTTTCTTCTTAGGGGCAACAGGTGATGATTTATTGGAGATGTGTGGCAGCTTGGACTTTTGCTGGTCATGAAAAATTGACTTCGGGTTAAGCTCACTTGAGGATTTTTCTATGTTTTCAGCCTGCTCCGGAATCACTTCATGAACAATTTCTTGAGTTAAATTACAGTCCAACTCATCTTTCATCAATGCCTTAGGCATTGGCAAAGCATCTGGGGCATGTGTATTGAATAGGAATTGGGAAACCTCAGCCTCTTCTTGAATTATAGAACATAAAACCTAAGTCTTCTCTACTTGTGGGGAAACTTCCTCTTGAAAAAAATAGCCCGAGTAAGAATGGTTGCATCCTTAAATTTGAAACAAATCTCATTCATGGGGGTTGGGAGTTATTCTTGACATAATTGTTGGGGCTGATCTACATGACTTAAGATATCTAAGCATGATTGGCATGTTAACTCTAAATGATTATGATAATGAACCCTACACCAATTAGGAAGTAACAAACTACTCAAATCAGTTTCATCTCCTAAAACCAGCTTGTCTTGTTGCAACTTCCTTATTAGAACTTGTTGATTGATGTATATCATTGGGTCACTGTGTTCTAATGGCAATGTATCCCCAGGATTAAGCATAGAGAAAGTAAGGAATTCCTTTTGTTTGTAAACTCCTATCTCAGTCTTAAAGTATGCTACTTCATTTGAAGCATCATACTATGTGATCATGTGCTTGAGTCTTGGTTCACTTTCAATCCTTATTTGTATTGCAACCCCTTTCTAGGGCAACCACATGTGAGAGAAATCCAAGGACATATATCCCCCTATTCTTTTCATTAGCTCTCGACTTAGGAGCATACCATATATTTCTAGGATGTTAGCCACTTGGATATCTATGTAGGTCTAGATCCTTGGATCTTATCCAACCTGCACATGCATGTTCTTTAGTTCTCCTACATAATTGACTTCAGTTTTATCCAATTGAATCACCTTCTTATTGGTTGGGATAGGACTTAATCCTAACTTCTTTCATATCGAAAAAGGAATAACATTTTCCGATGCTCCAAAATCCAATAAACAGTTGTACAAATCCTTTCCAGAAATTCTTAAACTTAAAAGAAAAGGTGGGGTACTGGTCTTACCTGTATAAATGGTTGTATTTGTCTCCTTTGTTGGAGTCACTTTACCTTGTCCCTTTAAGTGATCTGCTTCTTCCAAAGCCTTCAATATGACTTCTTATTGAGTTGGGCACCACTTCATGATGTCAAAGAATGACAATGATGTCTTCTGCCTCTATAATTTTGCAATAAAATCATACTCTGAATCATTGCTAATTTGATGTTTAGGAAAAGGAGGTGGATTACCTCTATTTTGAGAATTAGAAGGTCCCTTAGGTGGTGGAGGATTATTATTTGCATTCTAGTTAGGTGGGACCATATTGTTTGGAGGTGTAGATGTAGTAAATGGGCCCTTATTCTAATTTCTTAGAAAGTGATCACCATTAGACTGAAAATCTTGGGCATCATATACATCCTCCTCTGGCCTATTGTCTCCTTGCATGGGGAATTGATACTTCACTTCAGTTGTCTCATAAGTCATAGCAGTACGTATTGGCCCATTATCCTCATTGGAATTTCCTGCTCGAGGATGGGCATTAGCTTGTGCAATCTTTACAATCTTCTCCATTTCAGGGTAGTTAACCTTAGAATGTATTGTAGTATCATGTAGTCTACACCAATTAGTCATGAAATTGACGTCAACTACATTAGCAGTATGGGGTCTCTCCTCTCCTGACTGATAGTTATGGGGAACTCCCCCATTGTTAGGTCTAGTAATCCACTACCTATTATTGTTGTTGTTGTTGTTATTGAACCTCTGGTTGTATCCTCTATTCTGATTTTGGTAATTTTTGTTAGAGGAATTTTGACTCTGAAAGTTTTGGTTGGTGTTCTGATTCCCATTCTGATTGGAATAATTTCCCTAGCTGTTGTAACCTCCCTAATTCTGATAATTCTGGTTTTGGTTATGGGGAGGATTTTTCCTAAGTTGTTCCATGTCATTAGACATTTGAGATAGAGCCTTCTTGAGAGTTTCTAGCTCACTATTCAATTGAACAGTTTGTTCATTTTGTACATTTTGTACTATGGTTGGGGAATGAACATGGGTTGATCCTCCCCCTTGTTTTTGTTGGCTTTGAGGTGTTGGGTAGAATCTTGCATGCCATTGCCGAAAAAGGGCATGGTAGGTGGAGCCTATAACTTAGACAAAGGTCCATATTGGGAATAAGACATCCCTGGGACTGTGTTGTACAATGGTGGGTTAGGCATCTGATAATTCATGGGAGGAAGAGTTTCTCCTAATCCTCCTGACTGTAGACTTATCTGATATTGCAACTTGATAGCTAGATGATAAACTTTAGACAAAGAGTTAATCTCATCAAGCTGATAAGTTCTCTATAAGAATAGGCCCATCAAGGGATCAACAACCCTTAAATATGCATGCATGACAATATTCTCAGCTACTAAGTAAGGGTCTTGCAACCTATGAAACATTCTTTGGAATCTAGTATTGAACAAAGGTAGTGGCTCATGATGCTCCTTTCTTCTAGTGGAAAATTGGCGAAACAAGATGGCAGGGTCCATATAAACTTGAAATTGATTAATAAATGCATTTTCTAAATCTATCCAACCTAGGATAGATCCCCGGGGAAAATTTAAATACCAGTTATATGCCATATCTCCTAAATAGTAAGGAAAAGATCTACATACCACGTTTTGATGAGCAACTTGTGCTCGTGTGCAAGCATCTTTGAATGCTTGTATGTGCTCCTCAACACTTCTTGATTCACCATGTATGTACTTAGGACAAAAATTTTATGGGTTCTTTGGTAAGTCATGGATTCCTCCTGGAATAGTCCCTAAGGGATAGGGATTATTCACAAAGTAAGCCATGGGTGGGATTGGTTGAGCAAGTGGTGATATAGGCCGAATTGGTGGAGACTCGGGCCTATTTGGTGGTGGTGATGTAGGTAGAACTATTGGTGGTGTGGGTGGATTTGAAGAAAATCCAGGTTGAGTAAGTGGTGGTGGTAAAGTAGGTATCAATATCCTACAAGCATGGGATCTAGGTCTGACCGGGGTTTGAAGTTCTTCAAATGGTTCAGGATTAGGAGAGGATCTCAGAATCCTCCTATATTTCTTCAGTGAGTAAGACACAATGTGAGCTAGCTTTTTCTTTCGAGCCCTCCTTCTAGCGCTATATTTTTTGATGGTGAAAATGATACAAACATTATTAAAATAGAATATTTCTACTCTATTTCTCTTGAAAAAGAAAGACAACATATAGTAGCCTAACTCCCAAGGTCCTGGTAGTTGGTTCTAAACTATCTCGTGTCACTCAATCAGTCCATGCAACTATAATGTTCAAGGGTCCTATGTTGGTAACAAAGAATACAAGCAATGACTTGTTCATCAAGCTATTCTTCACAAAGAAAGGAGTTTTTTTAAATAAAAGAAAAAGATAGATCAAAGGGTAAATCAGTAAACATGAATCAAACTTATCTATTATTCGGACATATATCTTCAATAATGAATGTTTTCCAATAGATCAAGAAAACCAAAGCATGACACAATTTACAGAATAATCCATACTATTGCATGCATCTAATGTGCTTATTTTAACATCCCAATTCGCATATCACAAGTATTTCAAAGATTCAAAATAACATACATTCATTCATTGCCAAGATCATAGATCAACAAACTTCAATAAATTCAATTCACTGATAATCTAATAAGATAATCCTTAAATCCGGCTTCTTCTAATGACTTTCATCACATAAGAAACAATCATGCTTCAACACAATCACTGGCATATAGATAGATTATAACTCATCAACCTTATCAAGTAGAACTTAATTCTACTACCATATTGCATAAACCTATAATTTTATTTAACTGTAAAAATTAAGTAACAATGTATCTTTGTAACAACTATGAAAAATTCGATCTCCTAATATTAGGTGGCCAATTCTATTCTCTATTAGCCGAATCTTACAATATGATACCCGAATGGTATTTATAGATATACAAAATCTGAAGTCCTCTTCTATTTTAAGTCGACCCACCCTTTTAGGGATCACAATTATCTTTGGAAACTTAGTTAAATTGGAAGAAAAGAGAATAGGAGAGAAGAAAGCCATGCGCTTCAAAAACTGTCAGTTCTACATGCAACATGCAAAGAAGAGAAGAAAGTCATTCATGCATGCAAATTTTTTTTGGCTATGTACTCATCAAAATTGGAGAAGAGTTGTTGTAGTATGTCCAATTTAGGCCCATCCCAGTTGTCTTCAAACTTAATTCTTTCCAACTCCACTGCAGCAAACCTTCTCATATCCTTCAGCTTTGTTAATTCTAGCTTAGCTTCCCTTATATCATATTTTATGTCCATCAATTGATCTATCAACAGATCTTCACCATCATCTCCTCTCTGCATGACCTCTTTAAACCTTTCATTCCACTTCTCATTTATTTGGCTCAAAAGGTAGGCCTTCCTTTACTAGTACCTCCACGTTCACAATGATAGCAATGATGGCTTCCAACTCCTCAAACTATTCACTCAGATCCTTAACGGAATATTGAACTTCATTTCTATGTTTATATAGAAAATCTGATCTAAACCGAAGTATGCAATAGGTCTTTTCCAAGAAATATTTACTATCTTTCTCAAGTATCGACTATTCTAGAAGAGTGGTCTTAGGCAATTTATTAACTTCTTTCAATTTCTAGTTGTACACTTTGTACTCCTCTTTTTCTTCGAATGTTTTAACATATTGATTCATTTCTTCTATCAGATCTTCTTTCATTTTGTAGATCTCAAAACTGTCTTCCAATACTTTATTTATTTCTTGATTCAACTTATCAACCCATCGATCCAACATTTATGCCTTTCCCCTCACCTGTACGAAATCATCTACTTCCTTCTTACTTAGCAAAATTGGGGTCTCAATAGTAGCAACCTATTGTGATCTTGGAGCAAAATTTTTTTTCAAGAAAACATGCAATTGATCTAACTGAGCCTCAAGCTCATCCTTCCTTTGTTCATCCTTTAGCATCCTTGACATAGTTGAGGATGCTACCACATCAATTAAATTAATTTGTTGATCCTTGGTAGGTCTTCCCAAATTAATAGTGCTTAGCTGATAATTTGTCAATTGCATATCTCTACCTCCTTGTCTATCATGGGTATAGCATATTCTGCCATAATTTCTCCTTTGTCTAGTAGCCTAGTAGAATGCAGGATCCATGCCTTATTTTTAGTTCATTCTCTCTCAATCTCCTTCATCATATCCTCCCAATTGAGAGGTTGAGAAGGTGTCGATGCTCTCTTTTGAAGATCTCATTTCAACCAAGTGGGAGCACTTGGAGTAACAGTCATCATAATTGAAGAAGACGAGGCAGTAGCTAAGGGATGTTGCACATTTATTTGAGGTTGAGAATCAACCCTCTATTTCTGTTGCTGCTCTTGTTCCACAATTGTGTGTGCCAACTTTTCAGCTTCCTCTTTGTCTTTTGTTCTTGTATTCTCTTATCTTCTTCCTCCTTCAACCTTTCTTCTTGTAATCTTATTTTCTCCAATAACTGTTTCCTTTCTTCCTCTAAAGCTTTAAGCTTTTCTACATCTTCTCCTTTTTCACTTATTGCTTTTTGATTAGTTCTTCTGCCTCTCTCCTTTTGCAATCATTCTACTTTCTCTTTCTTTTTGTGAGCTTCTTCAGCAAGCTTTAGCTTAGCTACCAGAACTTCCCTCTCCCTTCAATGTCTTGACTTTTCCTCCTCAAGGTCATGAATTTTATGTATCAATTCTAATTTATCATTCTCTTTCTTGACCTTGAGCCCATGTTCTTTTTTCCTATGTTGCTACTCTATTTCATCAGCCTTTGACTTATCTTCTATGTGTTGTTGCTGCAGTATGACATCAACTTGTACCTTGGCATCAATTACTTTTTGTTTCTCTATTGCTGCAGCAAGTGCTTGATCATCAATAGCCTTCTCGGCTTCTTCAAATAACGCCCATTGATCCTCCTTTGTCAACACCTATTTAGTATCCTCCTCTAGAGGCATATTTTCTTGCACATCCCTCTCTGATAGAGTCTCATCAGATTCTATTCCAATATCATGAATTTCTACCTCTACTTCTTTTCCCTTTATGGATTCAACAATATTATAAAGAGTCCCTTTCTGCATTTCTTCACTTTGTTGCTTTGAAAGTGGGACTTGAGTAGAGGACCAACCTAATGTAGGTGTTGAAGCAATTGGTCCTATTTTGGCATCTCCCTCTTGTCTATGGTTCCTCTTGAGCTATTGCTTCAAGCTCAATCTCTTCAATGTCTGGAGGAAAGAATTCCAAGGGCTCCTTGGAAGGTATCTTTCTTTTGATGCTTTTATATCCTTTCCCCTTTTTAAGAGATGGTCCTTGAGGATTTTTGGTTCTTAGAACCAACCATTGAATTCTTGTATCCAAGACTACTCACCCTATCTACTTAATATCAACGGTTTCCTCACTGCCCCAATCAACTGGATCCAAGTTCTTAGTCCCAATGTTCAATGCCTCATATGACAGATCTAATTCCACTCCATCATCTAAAAATGCATCAGGGATATCATCTTTGATCCCAAGCTCCACCATGAGTGAGACGAGTAACCTCTCATAATTCTTCTTCCTAAGGTCATACTCATCTTGCCGGTCACTCCAAAAATCTTCCAATAAATTGATTTTTTTATCAAAAATAGAGGGTCGCAAGGAATTCATTTTATTCTTCAGGTCAAAGTACTTCCAAGTTGTATACAAACCTAGTTTTAGATTTATCAACTCACTACACACTACCTTTGCTCCCACTAAATGTTGATAGTTGTATTCACCCAGCTTCTTGGGGAACTTATGACATTCTATTTTTTGTTTCAATGCAAATTGGGCATTAACCCCCAGAGCTTGATAAACAAATTCCATCAACACTATCCTATTATTGCAATACCTTGGCAGCAAATGTGGATAACCTTCAAATATAGCTAGCCTAAAGTATGTGAACTTGGGGTATTGGATGTACGAACATCCCCATTCAATGATAAATGCCATAACTTCTTGGCTCAGTCTGTACCCAGCATCTCCATTCAGCTAGTTAATGATCACATATAGGAATGCATCATTAACCCTTCTGAATTGAGTCTCGGCAACCTATAGGGATAACTAGTTATAATGATCCCATAATTTCTTTTGTCCCTCAGCCTCTCCTATTATCCCCACTCTGTTCATACCTGGGAAGATACCTACTCTTTTTGTTGCATACAAAATATAAGAAGTCATGAAAAATCATTTACTTTCCCTAATCCTGGTCAATTGATCATGAATGGCATTTGAAACAATCACTGGCCAATCAAATTGTTGGGTGCCATTTAAGATAATCTAGATGAAGTGAAGCATCCATTCCTTGAAATGAAAGGCATCTCTCTTCCCAAAGGCCCTAGACAACATCAATATTAAATCTGATACTTCTTTATAAAAAATTTCCCTCTTTGGTTGGTCTGAGAGCTTGGTTAGAGACTTCTCTATTTTTAACCACCTTTTGTTCAAGTGAGCCTTATTGGATTCCTTGTATTTGCTAAATTTATCTATTGCGTTTGCCTTAGTTAACTGTACCAAGTTCTTTGGATCTGGGACACTAAACATAGTTTGAAACATTTGAGGAGTGAGATCAATGATTACATTATCTTGTCAATCCATTCATTGTTAGGTTCCTAGACTGTAAGCTCCCGTAGCTGTCATGATTAACTCTGGGCATTGGATTGATAGAGGAAACAGGGTGATATGAGCCAAATTGAAATCCACTATTCTTTTAGTTCTAGGTGTAACATCCTCATTGAATGTGTCAACATATGATTCCTCAAAGTTGTATTGGCCCAGATTGGTATCAGTTATGTCAGACCAATCCGATTCTACTTTGCTTGTAATGGCAATGGGACTCCTGTGGTTATATCTCAAGGTATAAGGTAACTGTTTTGGCTTTATCTTCTTGGGCTTAGGTGTTGCCTTTGAAGTTCCTTTGGGAGGTTTATCTTGATGTTCCTGACATTCTTTAGCTTTCCTCCAACAAAACCTCTAGTTAAATGTTTGAATAAACATCTCAAAATATGTCTTAAAATCATACCTTTCATAGATACATCAGAGGTGGAGCCAAGCAGAAAACATCCTAAACAATCCTCTTTCAACATATTGTCGGGCTCGGAGCCAAAAAAAATTGTTATTGATATTTCACTAAGAAGAAGCAGGCTCAGAGTTGGAACTAGAATGGTAACCAGAACCGTAATGGAAACTGATTCGGTTTCTTTCAGATTTTCTAATTTTATATTCAGTTTCGGTTCCTCATCCGCTTCCGCCAAGGTTACCATTATTTTGAAATAAAGCTTCTCACTATAAGCCAAGTCGAAGATGGGATGGAAAATGGAATTGAAAATAATTATAAAACATGCCCAAAAATCTAAATCAATTTTGATCCCACTTCTGCCTAGGTTGACCATGACGTCATCAATGATTCTAATAGTTTGATGCATAACTTCATGATTAAGGACTAGGCCATTTTAAATGAAGAGGGGCTAAAATATAGCATGATAAGACCATCCCCATATGATCGAGGGGCAACTATACTTTTAGGGCATCATATTTAAAATTTGGAAACGTGAATACAGAAATGCTTCTAAACCCTAATTTAAAACAAACTCGATATAAAAACTAGGGCATGAATTTAACCCTTCTATTTTAACCAGATTGAATGCTCAAAAATCTAAGTACTAGATTTAACAAACCCTAACTCACTGTGGAACCCTAATTTAATCTACATATTTAAAATCTAAAGCAGCATGACATGATCATGAATAAAACATGAAAATGACTGTGCCCTAAAACAAAGAAACTAGATTCAAAAGAAAAAACAAAGACAAGAACAACAAACAAATAAAGAAAGAAAACTAAACATGCAAACCTACTAAAAATCATGAACCAACCCAAAGAAAAATGATCTAACATGACTAGAAATTAAAACAATGCTAAAGTAAATGAAATAAGAATGAGAGTAGGAAACCCTACCTCGAACGCAAATAAATAGTTAAAATCCCTTAAGAAATCCATGCACAACAGTCTTTCTTTCAATCGATTCACTCTAGAAAATCTCCACCTCTGCTCTAATTCACTCTTCGATTTCTTAACAATAATAATGATAACCACTCGTGTAATCCCTAATCAAGGTAAAACTGGGAGTTTCTACCTATGCATGGAAGGTATCATTAACACATTAAATGTAGTAAAGCAGAGTCAAAATTGTAGAAGAACTAGAACATCACTGCAGTGTGACTTCAGTTAAAAAAGGTCAATGACCACGAAATAGCAGGAGAAGAATCGTAATGAAAACGGATTTAGAAACTTGAGTAATTTCCCAACTCCATTCCCATTCAGGGTTCGGTTCCACTATCAAAGCATAAAACAAAAACAAACACAAAAAACAAGACAAAATATTGACACAAGAAAACATATCATAAAAAATTAATCTAAAATAAAAGTCCAAAAAGCAGAGGTGGAGGCAGAATGAGATTTGATTTTGAAATTTTGAATAAATACCAACTTAACTTCCACTCCGGATCCGCTCTGATAAAGACAAGACAAAGGGTTCAAAAGAAAGACTGTCAGGATGGGAATCAGTATGAACTTTTGAGGAAGTTTCAAAACCCGATTCAGTTCTAGTTCTGACAGACCAAACCAAAGAAAAACAAAGTGTTGGAAACAAAACTCCAAAGTTTGTTTGAAAATCAACCAAGGATAAAAAGGGGGACCCATTTTGATCAAGGAAAAAGATGGGGTGGTTATGCAAGGCATAACAATATGATGATTCGATAGAAAATCATCTATGGACCTTATACTTTGATGGTGCCAAATCCGAAGCTAGATTTGGAGCGTGAGTCTGACTAGTGTCCTCAATAGGATTAAAGACCCTCTAGGCCTATCATTTTTAGTTCTCATGCTGAAAAAATGATGCAAAATATGAAGCCTTGGTCCATGGTCTAATTCATGGAAAGTGAATGGGCTTAATAAGGATGCAAGCCTTCATAGATATAGAGCTAGTCGTGAGCTAGTTCCATGGAAAATGAATGCTAAGAATATAAGAATGAGGTCACATAGACATTGGGTATGGGATTTGATTAAGATATTTTAATATTTTAATGTGCAAGTCATTCTCCTATCCCAAAACAAAGCCATCGATCAAATGGCTTTAGTCGGTTCACAATTTGAACAAATTTCTGATTCAACGACAAAGAAGAATGTCATATAGATCATCATCCAACCAAAAATCCCTAGTAATGATCAAAATTGGCATGTGTTTTAAGATGATATTTAGATTGCCTCCTTCATACAAAATTCAGAAGGAACTTCTGACTATTCACAGTTAGGAGCAGAATCTTCTAAAGATAAATTTATCTAGTTAAAAGGGAATAAAATCCCTCGAGGTTTAATCTCCCTCAAAAATATTTTTAACTCTAAAGATGCAATAAATGACAAAAAAAGGTTCACTATTGATTCAAAGGATTATGAAGAGCTCGATGTCAAAAATGGAAAAAAGCTAAAAGTTGGAAGGGACGTGTCACCGAAAGATAAGGAAAAACTAAGGGACCTATGTTCTAGATATGAAAAAGTTGTAGCTTGGACCTATGATGATCTTAGAGGGTATGATCCTATTATAATTCAACATAACATTGACTCGGTGGAAGGACCAAAGCTCGTCCAAAAGAAGGAAAGGTTGATTAATCTGAAGGTCAAAGTGTTGATGGTGCAAGAGCTCATGAAATCGATTGAGTCAAAAATCATATATCCAATTAAATAGTCCACCTAGGTGTCTTATCTAGTATTAGTTCGAAAGAAGAATGGCCCAACATTAGGCTTTGTGTTGATTTCTAAGATCTTAGTAAAGCTTTGCTGAAAGATGACTACCCTATGCCTTTAATGGAGCAAATCTTGCAGACTGTGGCTAGATCAAAGATGTTTTCATTGCTTGATGGTTTCTTAGGCTATGAATAGGTATATGTGAAGGAAGGTGAGCAACCTAAAATGATGTTTACCCCCAAGTGGGGAACGTTCACATATGCAAAGATTCCCTTCAAAATTTCAAATGTTGGTATAATTTTTCAGCAAGCAATGGATATTGCTTTCAGATGATTGATCCATTAGATCATTTTAATATATCTAGATGACCTAATAGTCTTTTCAAAGTCAAAATATGATCATTTTTATCATCTAGAGAAGGTTTTATAGAAGTATCAATGATTCAATATTTCCTTAAATCCCAAAAATGTGTTTTCGAAGTACCACAAGGTAAGTTACTTGGTTTTGTAGTCTTCAAAGAGGGAATAGCAATGGATCCCAAAGGGTGAGATATTTAATAGAGTTACCCTTAATAGTGAATCAAAAAGGATTGCAATCTTTTCTAGGAAAGGTCAAATTTGTTAGTTAGTTCATTCTAGACTTTGTAGGCATCACAAGCCCTATCACATTGATTCTCAAGAAGAACCTAATGTTCTAGTGGACCCTTGAGGACAAAGCCTCTTTTGAGTTGATAAAGATAGCTATCTTCATCGCTTCGGTGTTGGCTAACCAAAACATTTCCAAATATTTTATACTCTATGTATACAAAAACCAACATATCGTAGCTTTTGTACTCACTCAAAAGGATGAGGAGAATAATGAGGAGAATTCTAGCAGATTTCTCTCAAGAACTCTCAAGGGTTATGAAACCAGGTATAAATTTGTTGACAAGAAATATTTTTCCATTGTTAAAAGCCTAAAATGTTTTGACACTTGGTGTTAGCCAATAGAATCACCATCCTAGTTGCTCATTATAGTGTTCGAGAGTATATTACCAGAGGCAAGATAATCAAGAAGAGGGCCAACTAGATCACCAAGATCCTAGAGTATGATGTGGACATTAGACCAACCAAGTTGGTTTGGGGAAGAGGTCTGTGGGAATATCTTGCACAACAATCAAGTTTTGAGGCTGAGAAGGAAATCGATCAAGTCTACTCAAATCAATTTGAGTCCGATGAGTCTTGGGTGGCAGATTGAATGTAATCTATGCAAAAAAAAGGTTAGTACCCAACCTACCTTCCATTCCACAAAAAGTGATACTACCAACTACAAGGCACTAGGTACGTATTGATTGAAGGGATTTTATTTAAGAGAAATTATGACAACGTCTTGCTCCAATGCTTAGATAAGCCATGAGTAGAAAGAGTCCTCAATGAATTCCATAGCAGTCTTGAGGGTGGATATTTCTCCACCAAGACTACCACCTTGAAAATCATACAAGTTGGATATTGTTGGCCCTATATGTATTTTGAAGCACACCATCTGGTGCAAAAATGTACTAAGTGCCAATTCTTTGTTGGAAAAAGAAAGTATTTTGTGTTTCCCTTGAGTCCAATTGTAACTAAAGAACCCTTTTATCAATGGGCTTTGGATTTCATTTAAATGAAAAAATCCTATTTGTAGTGCTAGCCACAAGTGGACCCTTACAGTGACTGATTACTTCACAAGGTGGACGAAAGTCATCGTGCCCTAAAAAATTCTACAAAGGGCTAGATTGACAACTTCCTTGAAGAGATGGTAACCAGATTTGGTTCACCATAAACTATCATATCTAACAATTCTCAATATTTTTTAGGTTTGAGGATGCCATATTTCTCTATCAAAAATGGGATTCTCCTTAATGCTTCATCAAATTACTACCCATAAGGAAATGGACTAGTGGAGTCGACCAAAAAAAACCTCATTAAGTTAATCAAGCACATCGGGTTAGAGAAACAAAGGGATTGGCACAAGCACCTGCGAGTAGCTATATGGGCAGCTTGAATTACACCAAAGCATATCCTTAAGACCTCTCCTTATGAACTAGTATACAAAAAAGAGGTAGTGTTACCTATTTCCATAGAAATTCGTCCTTTGCAACTACTAAAAGCCCTAGAAATTGAAGAAAGCAACGAAAAGTAAGTACGATCAGCAGAGCTCCTAAAACTTGAGGAAGATAGAGAAAAGGCCTTTGGAGCTATGATCGATAACCAATAAACAGTTAAACAATGGTTCGATAAAAATACCTCCAACCCAAATTTTAGGGAAGGGAGCCTAGTGCTAAAGTAAGATGGGCACACTGTGAAACTAGGGAAAGATACCAAATTTGAAGTGATATGGAAGGGACCCTTTTGAATTAGCACATACAAAGAAAATAATGTGTATGAACTTGAGGATATGGAAGGAATTGTTTGGATATTCTGGTGAATGGTATTTATCTTAAATTATTCCATTAAAATACGTTGTTTTTTGAATTTTTTGAATAGTTATGTACTATACGTAATTTTTTTTGTAAATATGATTTAGTTTTAATAATAAGTGAAGAGAAAAGCACCAAGGAAGTAGTAAAGTACTGTATTATATATATTCATCAAAAATTATAGTGTAATACAACTCGAGGCTCAAATTTAAACTTAAAGCTCTCTCGAGAAAAACCCAAAAAGAGTCCCGAAGTAAAAAGAAAAAAAATGAAGGCAACATGCAAAAAATGGTAAGGGTTAGGCCTCCAGCCATGGTTATGTAGGAAAAATACCTGTATTCAGTTTCTTCTTCTTCTTCTCCTTCTTTGTTAGGGGAAGGGAGCCAGAACAACACACAACACTTTGTAGACCTTAGTTTCTTGTCATCGTTGTTATATGCTAGAAACTCAAAGTGTTTCCTCAAATCAAGCCCAGGAATGAATTCCACACCATACTCCTACAAATAATAGGTGGTCGTTGGTAGAGACAATGAGTGATGACTCTAAAGGTCCATGGTGTGGAAGTCGGTAAGAAAGGGTAACTAAGGCATGTCTATCCCATGAAAAACATGCCTATGGAGCTCCATTGCACTTGGAATATTGACACTAGGGATAGCTACTTGCACAATTTCACCAAGCCCTTCCAGAAGTGAAGTGTCAAACATCCAGTGACATGAGTCAACTATCATGGGATTAGCAACGTTCAAGTTGAGGAGGTAGGCCATGATGTGAGAAACGATGTTGCAGTTGCTTCTCATTTAGTTCTTGTCCTCAATAAAGTCTTGACTAACTACCCACCAAAATGCAATTACATCAAGGTGGTCGCATTTCTTCACTAAATGCTTAACTTTGTTAGTAGTGACCTCCCCTACAAAGGTTTATTGTGGCCTTCATGGTAGCAGATGAATGGGAGTGCCTAGGCTAGTTGACATGATGGAAAAGCAGTAGATAAAAAAGAGAAATAGAAATAGAAAGAAAAGATTGCTAAGTTTAAGGAGCTATTTTTTCTAATGAATATTGAAAGACGGTGGTATAGCTATTTATGGAAAGGAGGTTTTGGTGAACCCAATCAATAGAAAGTCTATTTTTGGTTGGACGACAATGAAGAAAACATCGAAGAAGCTATAGGGTAGGAGACGAATCATATGGAGATGTAGACACTAAAAAATGTCCTAAAATCTATGAGCAACATTTTTCCTTAGTCGTCATCCTCTAATAATTAAATAATTTTAATTACTTAATCATTCCTGATCAAATCCCTTTATTAATTAAATAATTAAATAATTATTTAATTAATTCACTTTCTAATCTCTATTCTATCCTGATCAATTAAAATAAATTAATTGCGTCACTAATACCCTTTTCTTCAATAATTAAATAAATCATTATTTATTTAATTATTTATCTTTCATCACATGTCTGTAGTGAGAAAATAATTATTATTTGACCTTTTATTCTTCTATAATTAAATAATTGATGAAATTATTTATTTATGTGTCATTCTTCTCCTTTAAATAATTGATCCAAATCAATTATCCATATTTAATTTATATCTCCTCCTTTAATTAAATTTATGAATTTAATTAAATCTCCTTTTTCATTTTCTCCAAATAAATAATTTAAAATCCCTCCATTTTTATCAAAGATCCCCTGCCATTATTTCATGTCATAGCCTACATGTCTTGCATGTTTGTCATAGCCATCGGTGTCATATTATTTCCATGCATGGCATATTCTCATTGCATCAATTTTAAACCATAGATATTTTCATCTTTCTAGAAGCTTGATCTTGGCCATCCATTTCATAACTTCCCTCTCATGAATGCTCATTTGTTGATCTTAGAATCTTTCTAGAAGATCAATCTCGTCCATCCATTCGAATGGTTGTCTATAAAAACAACCTTTCTCCTCCATTTTTGATTGAACAACTAATTATCTGCAACTTTCTTGCTTACTATTTGCAGATATTTGCACAACTTGAACAAAAAATCTAAGGGCAATATTGGCATAAGAAGAAATAGGAGTGACAAGAAAAAAATTCAACTTCAAAGGGGAGTGCTTTATTTCATTTGCTTTCATTTTGATTGCTCTTTTTGTTTGTATTCTCTTGTTTAGATTGAGATTTTAGTTTAGATTTGTGTTGGTTGTCACTTAATCTAATCTATTTTATTTTCCCTATCTTACATTGGTGAACCTGACATGAATCTTACAATTTTGCAAGGAAATTTGGTTGTTTTCTTGTTTGTTCTTGTTGTTGTGCCGGTTACAACCAAGAATTCATATTAAATCTCGTCATATTCTTTTAGGCATACAAATAAGGGCACATAAAGTCTTTTAAAATGATCATTTAGGTTTTTTATCCCTTGTTTTCAGCTTTCCGAAACTTTAAACGGTTTAAAATTTCGTCAAGATTTGAGAAAGTTATGGTTGTTTTAGTATTGTTGTTTTTTAAGTTTAGTTGTTAAAAGTCGTGTTTTATTTTGCCTATAACATTTTTTTCATGCAGAATCTTGGAAAAATAATTTATGGGTTTTGAAGATTTGAGTTTTAGCTTTCCATAGATTCAAACGATTTAAAATATCATCAAGTTTTGAGAAAGTTATGGTTGTTTTAATTTTCTATTGTCACTAAAATTTTCTTTTGAGTTACTAATCTCTTATTTTTAGCATGTGGCACAGCTTGGAGGGAGTCTAAAAACTGTTTCTTTAGAAACAAAAATCAAGCTATTTCTTTAGGCATAATAAATTTTGTTTGTTTTTAACAACTACAACAAATTTCATGCACACTCATTGGTTAAAATGAACATGGATTTCATTTTATGAGATTAAAATGAACACAATTTGCATTCACACTCATTGGTTAAAATAAACAAGCATTTCATGTCATGGGTTTAAAATGAATGCAAATTGCATTCACAATCATTGGTTGAAATGAACATGCATTTCATGTCATGAGATTAAAATGAACACAATTTGCATGCACACTCATTGGTTAAAATGAACATGCATTTCATGTCATTGGCTTGAAATAAACTTTTCTTTGTTTCACATCAAGTTAAACTTTTGAAATGAACAAAGTGTCTTGTGTGTCCTCCTCACATTATCATTTGGTAATTAAAGTTTACAAGTGTCTTCAATTTTATGTCACCCTTTGATGCAATAATTGAAGTATCCTCTCCCCTTGCGCATTCATGCGATCCTGGGTGTAAGAGAAATGGTTATCACCTCTAGAAGTCGGGCCTTCCTTGGTGGGAAAAAGTACTCACCCCAAGGCAACTTAGATCGGCAATGAAGCTCTTTGGCTGAGCAATCCCTGACTGATATATAAATGTGAATCCTAAGGGAAATCCTAGGATTATGAGTGTGGATGTGTCATATGGAACAAGTAGTACTTCCCGAAATGAACATAACTCTTTTATGCTGGAGTGCCTCCTAAAGAAGCTTAATCTTGTGCCCCATGTATTGCCACTCGAAGGGGGGTCCCGAACTAAAAAACTTTGTGTAGTTTCCAAAATCCTTTTATTTGCTAGCGCAAAAATGGTCGTTGTGAAGGCATCCACATTCTCCCAGTTCTTAGTAGAGGTGATCAACCTACCATGGGAGTTTTATGGGGGTTGGAAGATTGGTTGGCCTAAGAAGTGAGTGCAATGTAAGGTGGAGCCTATGCGATCAAGCTTCTCAATTCACACGCTAAGAATAAGTGCGGTTGGGCAAACCCAGGTGCAATCTAGTGAATATTTTCCTTGCGTAAACTAGGGTTGTGCTTGTCTTCATTGTGCATGTTTTCAAATTTTCAAAGATAAGATATTGTGTTTGCCAAGTGTTTTTCTCAAACATTCAAACAAACAAAAACTATTTCACAAATCTGGAAACATACACATTCAACTTGAAACAATTCCAACTTTTGTAGTCTAAAACCCAAGACCAAACCTGTTCAATTTGATATCAAACAACCTCTATTGAAAACTAGAAATAAAATTGCACAAATATTCCATTAGTGACATCTTTACTTTGTATTTACCCATAGGCCATAGGTTCATCCTTGCATATCATATCCTTGGTAATAGGGTCATTATCATTCCACCATTCCTTAATCTTGGTCTTAGGTACATTGGCACTTTGCATCCTTATATCCTTGAAAATCACAAGAAAAAAAAGCATAGTTTCATATCCATTTTGCATTGGAACTTTGCATTATCATCCAAAGGTCACAACTTTTATATGGTCCTCACTAATTTTTCCTTATCCATCCTAATCCAAATTCATGATCATGTCTTTACTCTACCTTGATCTTCTTCGTAGTCAAACTGAATACCAATCAATCCTCAATCATAAATACCAACCACTCACATACCCTTCTTACCAACAATCCATAAGCTCTATTCCTTCATCCATCTACCCTCACTATCAAGAGTCCCTTAGCACAATCCATGTCAGTGATCCACAACAAATATTCAGTAGTCATCCCTATCCTAACTTTGACAAGGGAAACCAACCTTCCACTAGTCCATTCCAATCCTCCACATCCTATCATAATCCATCATCTACTAGTCCATTCCAATCCTCCACATCTTATCCTAGTCCATTATCCACTAGCCCATTTCCATCCACTCCATCCCAAGCTACATTTGGTCAGGGTCTCCAAAACCACATCACATTTCCTACACCTTGGGATACATGTCAAAATAAAAGCCCAAAGCATGACATCATAGCTTCACCTTCATATCAAGATCAAAGTAGTCCATCCCATGACCCCATCCTTAAGTCCATCCAAGAAGTCCTTCTAGATAATCATGGCTTCCAAAATACACCTATCCTTTCTCAAGATTCTATTCACAACAATGTTGTCCAAAATACACCTATTTTTTACCAAGATCCTACCATTGAACAAGAAATCCAAAATGATCCTCTCATCAACCTTTATACCATCCATGACCAAACATTTGAAGATGGTCCTATCCAAAATCCAAACTCCAAACACCTCCATTTCCCAAAATGAGACACTTGTCTCCTTTGGACACATAGATAATCAAATGAATGATATGGATAACATCAAAGAAGAGCATAAATCAACTAATATTGATCAACTCAAAAGAGAACACACAAAAGATACTATGGATCAAGTCAAAGAAGAAGATATAAAATCTACCACAAATCAAATTGACATCCCAAATGATCAAGAAGAAACAAGCATGATGAATGAAAAATCCAAAATATCCTATAAAATAGGATCATCCACCTTTGTCGAAGCAAGCTTTCTTGTAGATGAGAAAATTTTGAGTAATGGTTTCTAGCTAAATAGTGATGGGTTTGCATCTTGCTTTCAAAGTAAAAAATACCCCATCACAAATAGAATATTTCAGAGAATGCGGCATAAAGGAAGAGGACTAGGCCTACATGATCAAGACATTATAGAACCAGTACAATTTTATGCAAATCCTAGACATCAAGATGTTGGTGATTTTTTAATCAAAGAATCAAATTATGTTAGTGGTGCCTCCTCGATATTGGGGACAAATTTATCTAATACAAACATCAAAATTGGGGCCATGAGTATTCCTTGTCATAAGGTTGTTGTCAACACTCCTTCCATCCATATCATAAACCATCATTCCAACATGAATAAATCTTCCATTTGGAACCAAAAAAAAAAGAAAACTACTATAAATCCAAAGTTGAAAATCAAATTTCAAAGGCCATTGAATCAAATAAAATTACAAGTGAACAAATGAAGTTAAAATGGATCCTTCCATGACTATCCTCATCCATCATTCCAAAAATTATACCTCACAAATTCATCGCATCTTGAAAAAATTTTTTTGTCATAAGGACTCCCATGGTACTCTATCATGATGTGCATGCTTCGATAAGGCCAGACCTTGTATCATAGAGGATCACAATGACATCAATCAATTATATGCAAGTGTTATGATTCTAAAAAGACAACTACTCCATCAAGGTCACTATTGACATATCATGGCACTGGTATCTACATCAACACCATCAAAGGATTCAGAACAATCAACGATCATATAAAAAATCAAATCGATATAAAAAAACCAAAAAAATTGTCACCTTGATGAAAACCTTGCAAACAAGCATCTTTTGTGACATCATCAAAAAAAAAAAAAAAAGTAAAGAGAATTTTTTTTCATCCAATAGTGAAAAGCATTTTTATGGTGCTTTGGATAAGTACCATGATAAAAACCTGGAAAACAAGCGTCATGTGTAAAAACAATTATCTATGTGGACCATTATACTTGGGAGCAAGTTGTCTCATCTTTCATGCCTTTCTCATGACATTTTCATCTATCTATCTAGCCCTATCATTTCCATCCATTCTGCCACCTACCTTGATCTTGATAAGAAATGGGGCACAAACATAAATCATGCTTTGGAAAAATTATTGACATGTCTATCCTTTGGTCATATACTACCCATGAAATATCATGTCATTGTCTCCATAGAATTTATCCAAAACCATATCTTGGAGAAAATAAATTATTCCTATGTGAAATAGTCCCTAGAGATCATATCCTAATTCTTCCATCCAATAATACTCATGTCTCCCATCCTTTACCAAAGTCAATTCATTATCTTTTCATACATATTGTTAGAATCATTTTCCCTTGTCACTAGTTTAAGTATTCTAACTCACGTATCCAAGTGCCCTCCATAACCCCATCTGGTCCTAAGATTAGTCATTTCCAAATGCAATGAGTCTAATCCATACAATTTTGCTATGCAACCTAGTGCATCATCCAAAACATTCTTTGGCTTTGTTCCTAGCCTTGCTGCAAATCCTGATCCTTTAGTCACATAATCATTACACTCATGTTGTTTTGATATGTGTCCTTCCCCTATCAAACAATGTTTTCATCATCATCACCTATCAATTGGTTTTCATCTTGACTAGGGGTAAGATCATGTTTGTCTTTGGATCCGTGTGCATGCCCTCTTGGTTGATTATGGGTATCTTTCACATGCATTTTCCATGATCCTTATAGTTATCATCCATAATAAATTCTCATTCATTTGTAATAAAGTGTCATCCTTTCCATGGACTAAAAACCATCGACTTTTAGCATCCTTCGCTTTCATATCCACCCGTCACATTCACCGCTTCCCATTGCGCATAATAAATTTGTCCTATACTTGACTAGGGGAAATCCCTTGACTTGCATCTTCATGGGAAATAATACATGGTGTCAACCCTTTAAAACCTTCAAAATCCGAAAAAACCATAAAATGTCCTAAAAAAATCACAAAAAACCATAAAATTTCATGAAAAAATTAAAAAAACCATAAAATATCTTGAAAAAATTCAAAAAATCATAAAATGTCCCGAAAAAATCCAAAAAATCATAAAATGTCCAAAAATTCAAAAAAAAAAAATCATAAAATGTTTGAAAAAAATTCAAAAAAATCAAAACTCCAAAAAAAAAAAAGAGTCTAAATCTAAGTCTGAGTCTAAATCGATTTTGTTAGTCATGTCGAACTACGTTGCCTCTGTGCACTTTTCTATGTAGGTGGGGCTCATCTTAAATGATCCCCTAAGGCATTAGGTTAGTCCCTTTAGGTTGTCCAAATAAAATCATGACCCAGTATTTTGTCGAATAAGACAAAGTCAAGTTGTGTTGAACTATGAGGTCTTTGTGCACTGTTACGTAGGCCAGACCATCTATCGATGAGCCCCTAAGGCCCCCTAGGTCAAGTCCTTTAGGGTTCATCGATTCGGGTCGTGTGCTTGAGCCAAAAGAAATCACCATTCAAACTACATCAAGAAACAAAAAACAAATTAAATCTTTCATCAATCAATTATTTTATCATCAACTAAATTAGGACACTAGTCTTATATCAGAATGGGGAATTATGTCGTTTGTCTCATTCAGTCTTATCTCTTGTCTTTATCAAGATACACCCTTCTTGGTATTAGACTTTCTCAACCTTGTCATTCACCTTAAGCAAGATGTGTCCTTGCAATTAGGTGTCGTGTCAACACTTGTCACTTGGTCAACTTTATCAGATGTGTCCTTCCTCTGGTTGGGTATCATCACATCGCTTGTTTATAAAAATCTTGTCAACTTTTCCAATCAATCTTGCCTTGATCAAGATGTGTCTTTCCTGAAATCAAGCGCAATCAATCAATCTTGTCAAATTTTTCAATCAATTTTGCCTTAATTAGGATGTGTCCTTCCTGAAATCAGGCATTATCATTATTAATCAACTTTGTCACACCAATCTATCTTATCAACTTGGTCAATCAATCTTTCCTTCATCAGGATGTGTCCTTCCTAAGGCTAGGCATGATCAATCAAAACACTTTATCAATCATTATCAACCTATCAATTAACTCGGTCATCTTGGTCAACCTAATGAAAGAATCAAACAATCAACATTATCACCGAAAAACACTATCTTGGCAAACACTTTGTTGGTTTGGATTTTCTTATCTTTTCGATTGGTTTGGGGCCAGTTTACTATTCTCCTTGAGGATGTCCTATCAATGGATTTAGAGGGACAATGATGGATCATGGCCTCTTTTCTTTGTTTTCTTCCCGTGGTTTGTCTTGGCAAAAAGACTAGGACAATCGGGTCCCCAGTATGAGCTAGGGCATTCCTTGTCTTTTTGACTATTTGTCTCTCCCAAATGATCACCTTTCACACCTTGGTTTATGTCATACCATGGTTTTTGTGGTCCATTTGTGACACTTTTTGATGCCCAATGATGATAAATATAAAAATGTAAGCATGAAAGTTGGTTGCCTTATCATTTCTTGTCTATCTTCTTTCCCCTTTTCACGCTAACATCCCATCTCCCTTGTTTTCTCCCTCATGCTAATAGTTATTCTATCTTTCATCCTCTAGTCTTATCTTTCATTTCGAGAGCACATTCGTATTCTTTGAATCTGCACATCCGCTCGAGGGGGCATACCACAACCCTCTTGGTCATCCTTCCCATTTCTCTTTACACCGGGGCATATTTCAAAATTAAATTTCTTTGACACAACATGATGAACTACATTATGTCAAAGAGGGGGAAAATGTAGACACTGAAAAATGTCCTAAAATCTACGAGCAACATTTTTCCTTAGTCGTCACCCTCTAATAATTAAACAATTTTAATTATTTAATCATTCCTGATCAAATTCCTTTATTAATTAAATAATTAAATAATTATTTAATTAATTCATTTTCTAATCTCTATTCTATCCTGATCAATTAAAATAAATTAATTACGTCACTAATAACCATTTCTTCAATAATTAAATAAATCATTATTTATTTAATTATTTATCTTTCATCACATGTCTATAGTCAGATAATAATAATTATTTGACCTTTTATTCTTGTATAATTAAATAATTGATGAAATTATTTATTTATGTGTCATTCTTCTCCTTTAAATAATTGATCCAAATCAATTATCCATATTTAATTTCTATCTCCCCCTTTAATTAAATTTATGAATTTAATTAAATCTCCTTTTTTATTTTCTCCAAATAAATAATTTATTTGCCACTTGTCATCCTCCTCCATTTTGAATAAATTATTTAAAATAAATTATTTATCCCTTCATTTTGGTCAAAGATCCCCTATCATTATTTCATGTCATAGACGTAAGGCATCATAGTCGTCGATGTCATATCTTTTCCATGCATGGCATATTCTGGTTGCATCAATTTTCGACCGTAGATCTTAACATCTTTCTAGAAGATTGATCTTGGCCATCCATTTCGTAACCTCCCTCTCATGAATCCTCATCCGTTGATCTTAGAATATTTCTAGAAGATCAATCTCATCCGTCCATTCAAATGGTTGTCTATAAAAAAAACCTTTCTCCTCCATTTTTGATTGAACAACTAATTATCTCCAACTTTCTTGCTTACTATTTGTAGGTATTTGCACAACTTCAACAACAAATCTGAGGGAAATATTAGCATAAGAAGAAATAGGAGAGACAAGAGAAAGAATCAACTTCAAAAGGGAGTGCTTTATTTCATTTTCTTTCATTTTGATTGCTCTCTTTGTTTGTATTCTCTTTTTAGATTGGGATTTTAGTTTAGATTTGTGTTGGCTGTCACTTAATCTAATCTATTTTATTTTCCCCATCTTATAGGAGGATCTAACATACGTTCTTGAAAATTAAATTTGGGCATTGGGAGTAAATTTTCACACAGACCAATCATCGACATGTGTTCTTTGCCATTATCATCACCAGCTAGCTCACTTATGTGAAACAAAATGGATTAATGCATTAATATCTAAAAAATTAAATAGTTGTTTCCTTTCAAAGGTACCTTGGATCACTTAAGCATGTTTTTCATAGCTAAAAGAATGATCTCCAAGGCAACAAGCTTATTTGTGAAAAGATGTGGTGCGGAGAATGTACTAATTCCATTATCACGATATTTTTGTCATTGTCGAGGGATACAAATCTCAAATCCACACGTATCGCCTCATTTGAAACATTTAATGGACCAGCGGTAATGACATAGCCTTAACTACATGTATGTGCTAAGGGAATTAACTACACCAAAAAGATGATTTTTCTAAGTAGAAAAAGGAAAGTGGCCATTTTCATTAAAGAAACTCTCTACAACTTCTTGAAATAGCCATGACAAAGCCATCAACGTTTGGTAATAAGGTTGGAGATTCATCTAAAAGGCATGGTTACACCAATATATTTGGTTGGAACTCATTCACCAATGCCCCAATACTTGAGGAATGACCATTTGAATTTTGTAAAAAAGTACAAGTAGATAGAAGTATTAGGAGAGAGGCAGTGCAAGATGTTGTTGAAAATATTTTCGACCCAAAGTTGGCAGCTAACCCTAAAAACCTTAGAGAAGGGGCATTCCAAATAATGATAGATCATGGGGTCATTTGAGGGTTTTGCATCTCGGCTCTAGAATTGTGGGCTGCCATACTTCATGTTGCCTTTCATACACCAATGCCCGAAGTTGGTGGAAACATGTGCAAAAATATTTAATAAGTAGACAGGAGCCATTGTGGGCAACAAGATCAAATTCATGATTTATTCTGAACACATACGAGATATGTTGTTTATCCCTACTACTTGGGGCACTGAACCATTTGATGAAGAAAGGATGGAAATTTTATGGGAAGAAGCAACCGAGAGGGAAAGTTTCTATGAGGGTGAGATGAACGAAAGACCACTGAGAGGTCATTTTGTTTTTTCTCTGGCACGACGAAAGTTCAAGAAAGACACAAAAAAACTATCTTCTCAATGTTGGTCTAGATTTATGACCTTGATGATGATGAGAGAGTCTAGCCCTTCTAGATGGGCCTTGCCTTCATGCCCAAAAAGGAGAAGAGTCATAAATATTAGAAATTTTTTGATGCAGTAGTCGAAGGCATGCTAGAGAAATTGAGAAATTATCATACCGAGGATAAATTTAGGTGTTCATCTTTCTTGGTTCACTTGATTTTGCATCAAAATTATGAGTTTCTAGAGAGAATTTTTCTGGTATCTAGGCTTGATGTAAATAGTTCCTATCAGCTAGTTTCAATGTGGAATTATGTATTGTCAAGAACATGCAATTATTATTGGTTTGTGGACCATTTTTTGAGGCCAGTACTCCAGGATTTGTTGCCATGTCCTATAGGCCATTTTTCTTTTGAGGTATCATAATGGATAAAAAATATACCGACCCCAATGAATTATTTCCTAGGGGAGGATTTCACGTTTATCAAATTTCATGGTTTTCTTAGAGATCCTTTCCAACTCCCCAAACTTGTAACAGATAAAGTTTTTGTGTTGGAGGTATGTTGTTAGGAAACCCTTGTTGACAACACCTATGGCACCAAAAGAAACAAGATGAGGCTATACCTAAGTCGAGTCTCTATATTTCCAATAGTCAAGTGACACTAGAGAAGTGAAAAGTGGAGGGTGAACTTACAAACCTTCAGGTTTCCCAAGGATTAAACCTCATATGTGACACATTGGGCTACAATTTGATAAGAAAATTCAATTTGAAACATGAGAGTGAGGAGTATTTTGAGTCAAGGAGGAATTTGACTCAGGAAAGAGAAGAAGTATACATTGACTTGGCTCGCATACCAATCAAATGACCAAAATGGATGAGTTTCTATACACCATAGGTAGAGTATCAGAGGATGGTTAATAAGTAAATCCCTCAACACATAATTAAAGAGAAAGGGATGGTTAAAAATTAAAAAAGATAGACTTTTGGAGGTTCCGACAAGAGATGAGGTGCCTCAATGAGTTGTGCAAAGAGTTTTGGCCACATGATGAAAGGTTTGAAGAGATTTATGACCAAGAGGTTGATACCAACAATATAAATCTAGAGACAATTCATGAGATTGAAGAGGAGAAAATTATGCATCATACTTCCCATCCTCAGGAATCCAATAGAAGAAGAGGCTCAAAGTAAAAGGACTCACAAGCCACGTCTTTTGCCAGTGCTCAATGCAAAGGAAAAATATTTTGATGATCCCCAAGAAGATTCATTGTGGTTGAAAAGGGATAGGTTTTGATGGGATAGATCACCAAAGGATTAGAACATGCTAGTTCAGACCATGCAAAAAGAAGACGAGTCCAAGATCTAGGTGTTCTGCAAAGTGTTTCGACCACTACTATCCATGTAAGTCATACTCCCTCTCTTCTTCCTACATTTGCATTTCTGGTTACTCCTTTGACCCCATTTGTAGAAAAGAATCATACTTCTGTGGACCCTAAGCTTTTGGTCCTTAATGAACCCCGAACTATTTTTTGCAATACCCCTTGTGAAGTACCCTTGTGCACCGAGCAAGCAACACCCACTTCGATTTCTATTGATTCTTTGATCACCCTGTCTAGGGCCCCTATTGAAAAAGATGAATCATCCATGTTGTCGATTACCTAAGGTCCATCCTCATCTAGGAAAATTATCTCCTTCTCCCCATTTCATTTTTTACCCCATTTGGTTTTCCCCTGCCCAATCCCAATTCGACATCCCACAATTTTCCATGATAACCATTTTCCTACACATGCTCATACATCCAAGGTTTCTCCTTCTGTTACTCTCTTTTTTCTCCCTCTTGGTGCTTCCATTACAATACAAAGCATTGACACCCTGCAGAGTCTTCAAGATAATTTCAATGCAACCGAACAATTCTAACAAGATAGGAAGTATAAAAAGTTGTTAAAGAACATTGCACTACCGACTACCAAGAATATTGAAGCTTACTTCAATTAAGAGAAAAATTCTCTGTTGATTACTACCATGAATTTTCTCATGTGTAGTCCCAAAGGAAAAATTAAAATGGAGGACTACAACATTAGGGCCATGGGTCTGGATTTGAATGAAACTTTCCCACGCAACAAGGTGGTCCTAGCTAAAGCCTCCTAGAAATTGGTTTATGTAGATTATGAGAGGTTGGACAAGAAATTGAAGAAGCACAAGGAAGAGTTAATGAATGTAAAGGAAACAGTGAATAGGATACAAATAGAAATCAAGGCTAGAGATGTTGAAGTGACCCACATAAGGAGAATACATGATCAACAAGGGGAAGTAGAAAAGTTTTTTATGAAGACCCAAGGTGAACACGTTCAGTTGTATGCCAAAATTGAAAAAAATAAAAATTGAGCTTGCTGATGAGCGCCAAAAAAACATAGAGTACCAGTGTACTCAAGAAAACATAAAGAGAGAGTTGGATGATGTCTAATCTCAGGCTTCTGATAATCTAAAAAATGCTTAGGTGGAAGTAGAAAAGTTAAGGCACAACAAACAGGAAGTTGAGTCTGCTCTGTAGGCTTGTGATCAAGAGATTGAAAGATTAATCTTTGAGCTAGCAAATGTCCTCTACGAAAAGAATCAAATGAAGGAGAATTCAAGAGAAAAGGACGCTTAGTTATATCAAGAGCTAATGGTTGCACAAGGGTCTATGACCCTTTCAGTGTTGAAAAAGATGATATCCATGCATTGGGAGTGAATCATAGTTGTGCTCATTATCCTCATACCAACTCTATCGTTTCTAAGTGATGCTCAGGAATTAAATGAAAAGGTTGGCCCACTAGCCAACCAAATTCTCCAAGAGTATGCTCCCTAAGTAGTGGAGTCTCAAATTTTGATTTATAGGTTGCGTGTGGCCATTGATGAGGCCCTAAGAAGTGCAAGAATCCTAGATTGAGGGGTCATCTCTAGAAAATAAAATGAGTTCATCGACTAGCACAAGGTTGCAGAAAGAAGCAAGGAGCACCAGGTAGTGTTGAAAAAGAGGGTCGATAAAATCAAGAAAGATTTTAGTTTTAGTGTCTTGCATAGTGTTATATTTCCTCCCTTTCTTTCACAAGATGGAGATGTGTTATTAGTTGAGCATATTATGGACGCAGTCAAACATAAGGTCCAAAATTCTATAGAACTCCCAGGATTGAGTGCAACGCCCACCTTTGATGATGTTGAGCATGGGATCCTTTTCTTTCTCATCTCTATTATCACCTTGGGGCTATTTTGGCAAGATGGGGATTCTTTTCCTTCAAAGAAGTGTTCAAGGTCGATCAAGCATACAACATTATCTACAATCTTGTCCAACCAATTGAGGTGGATTGGGAGATGCAACATTTTACTTTCGTCAAAATCCAAGAATTTCTAGAGGTTTAAGTTCATGCCTACACAAACAAAGGCCCCCTGTGAATCACCAAAACTATGAGTCCTTATTCTCTTTTGATTTTTTTCTTTATAATTTTTTAGCTTCGGGATGATCCATGCATAAAATAAAAATTGGTTTCGAAAGGCACACAATGCACTACATGGTTGTTGCACGTGTTTTATCTATCACTTTCCTTTTGGGAGAAATTTGGGCCACGTGTTAGCTCAACGAAAATTTTCTCAAGGATGATTTTCACAAATTTGAGAATCCCTACCCACTTGATGCGTCACCTCTTCACTATGAGTAGGTTGTACTTTTAAGGATCCTTTTCTTTGGATTTTTTTGGTGTATGCTATTTTGTTTGTTTTCATGATGAAACTTTAAGTCGACACTGCCGAGCCATGTTGTTGGTCAACAAGACTTTTTCTAGGCTATTTTCTAGGATTTGAGTATTTATGGAGGGTAATCTTTCCGAAATATCTAAGGCCTATTAATTCAATAGTTGAGAACTGATTAGCAAATATTCTCATGACCAAATTAAATATCTATGATCGGATCATCAACTTTTAGGTGTAGAAATTTGGCAACAATTACCTCTATGTGGTGGTGGAATTTATCCCTCTCTCTTTTTAGCTGTAAATTGAAGGTGACAACAAAAACAAAGGGTTCCTGAATTTTTCCCTTTTGGAAAGAAATTCTTTAGTTTTCCTTAGTTATAGGAGTATTTTCATTAGAAGTTAGCAGAACACTACTTCTCTCTAGCATGCTATATTTTTTTAACTCAAACTATTGTTAGATTAGCATTTGACCTCTTTTTTAAAGTTCATTTGATATCTAAGTACGAACTATTTGGGAGAAATATTTAAAACTATGTATGATATGGCCTTTTTCAATGTTTCCTTCTTTATATTTTTATTTAGAATAGAACACTATGTCTAGTTTAATTTGAGTAGTTTTATTACTTGATTTTCATGCTATAAGGTTATATGATAAAGTAATAGCCTATAGAAATTGCATTATGTCCTTGAAATTCTCTATTTTCTTTAAGGTTTATTGTTTCTTCATGTTATGATGTATTAAGAGGAAGGGTTTATGCAACTTTTGAATGTTTTTTTATTAACTCTTTCAAATTTTATGCTTGATTAGACCTTAATGAACACTTCCCACGAGGAGATTTGAAAGAATGCACAGTGCTTGTATCTAGCCTTTACTATTCGTTCTCTTACCAACAATGAAGGGTTGTGGAATTTTTTGTCTAATATATATCATTCATAGAAAATAATTTAGGTTTTGAAATGTTGTAAAAGCATTGGTGCATTGTCATTTTCCATGTTTTATGTTTACATTTCCTTCTACCCTTTTTCCCAAACTTAGAGAAGAGTCGCCTTTCTATAAAAATATTAGAGGTATTCAGTGAGGTGCAAATTGGTCCCCCACTCATTGAATTTCCCATAAGGCTGTCAAAGAGGCATAATCTATGATTATCAACATTAATCAAATCAGGGATCATATACCATATTAAGCACTCCAGTTGGGTGTATAATCTGGTAGCAATTTGGAAAAAGAATGGCAATATTAGGCTCTGTGTGGATTTCAGAGATTTGAATAAAGCCTCACTAAAAGATCACTATCCTTTGCCATCAATGGAGAAAATCCTACATACTGTGGCGAGATAAAAAATGTTTTCATTGCTTGATGGTTTTTTGGGTTATAACTAGGTATATATAAAATAATGTGACCAACATAAAACAATGTTCACTACTAAGTAGGGAACATTCAAATACTCAAAGATTCCCTTCAGACTTTCAAATTCTGGTGTGACTTTTCAGCAAGCAATGGATATCGCTTTCAGAGGATAGATTAATCATATTATTTTAATATATCTGGATGACCTAACAATCTTTTCAAAATCAAAGGATGATCAATTTGATCATATAGAAAAGGTTTTCTAGAAATATCAATGGTTCAGGATTTCCTTGAATCCCAATTCTAATTAAGGAAAAAAATCAGGTTAGCATGGAACTAAATGTATAAACAAAATCCTAGCTAAACAATGAAGTACAATGGAGTAAAATAGCATAAAACAAAGGAATATTTCACCAACTAGCCTTCATTCCCTCCATGATTGACCTTCATTTCCCTTCTCCATTTGCTGCAAAATGATGTTTTCCCTCAGATTTTGATGAGAAACTATTGACCTATGACAAAGACCTAAGAAAATATTGAAGGATTGTACTACCCAACAATTGCAAGTATGCAAGTATGAATCAAGCCTAAAGTATGAAGCATGAAACCATGAAGGGAAAAGATTAAGAGATGAAGTGATAAAATGAGGTCAAAATTTCCTTTTTATAGAAAATCCAATTTTGGATGAATGGAAAAGATTTGAAATTGAGAAATTCTCTAAGATCAAAGGCTAAAATTAAATGTGAAAACCATCAATTAGGTTTAGGGAAACATTAGGGTAAAATTTGAAATGAAGGGTTGAGATGTAATTTTAGAAAAATCAAATCAATGGACAAGAATGCATGTGACAAGGAAATATTGGGCATGGAAAAAGAGGCTAGTGGAGAATCAAATAAGAAATTTAAAATTATTTAATTCAAGAGGTGGTATTGACACTTTGAATTAAAAATCAATTTAATTGAAAAGTGGTAGGGTCATGTGATAGTAAATAATTATTTTAAATTATTTACTTGGTGGGAAAATAGAAAGTGGGTAATTTTAAATAAATAATTTTATTTAAAATTAGAAGGAAAGTTGATGTGGACAATAAGTAAATAAATTATATGGATTTATTTAATTATAAGAATACATAAGGATTTAAATAAACTAGAGGAAATAGTAGACATATAATAACTAAATAAATTCAGGAAATTATTTAATTATAGAGGGACATAGGAAATTAGCTATGTATTTAAATACAATAAATGTAATTTGTTTATTTAAATAGTTGGGAGGAATAAAAGGTATAAATTATTTAAATAATTTAGAATTATTTAATTAATAGTTGAATTCAGACTATAGGACATAATTATATATTTTAATTATGTTGAGAAGAAATATGGGGAAAATAAAGTTTGTAGGCCTAGGCCAATTTTAGGTGTCTACATTTCTCCCCTCTTTGTCATAATGTAGTTTATCACATTGTGATAAAGAAAATTCAGTTCAGAATATGCCCCAGTGAAGGTATGGAGTATCTATGCCCCCTTAGAATTTTTTTTTGAATTTTGGCCTAGTGTCGAAAAAATTTGGAAAGTATCTCGATAAGTCAATTTGATAACCAAAAAAAATGGCATAGTCAGGTTTGAGTTTCAGCAGGTTTAAGGTAGTCAAAAGGTTGATCAAACATGGTCAAATGTGCATCCAGTAATAACTCTTTAAGAAAACCCTAATTTTCACCTTATAAATAGGCTTGATTTGGGTAAAAAGCTAATTCATTTTCACTTTTTCCTTTTGGAGATTCAGAGCTCAAAGATAGAGGATATTGCACAAAGATGGTGATTCTAGAGGCAGATCATCATGGATACTGAGTACACACCTATCGATGGCCAAAGGGCGTGAACCCACTAGTATGTACCATATACCCTATACCTATATGCCCATTGTCTAGGAAAATAGGGGCCTATTGACAACACTTGCGGAGAGATAGCACTCTGAAACTTGCGCATTTCATTTTCTGACATGAGAGGCCACAGTTACACTTGAGGATGTGTACAAAATCCTGCATATTCTTATCATTGGAGAGCATGTTTTCTATGATCCACGACAGGGATGACATGCCATCATAAATAGGGATTCACAAAGATGAGATTAATTGGGAGTTCATGGATGAGAATTATAGCAGATGGGATTCTCTGTCGTGCATTTTGATTACCGGGGTGTTGATTCCAGATATCCACGGTCATGGTTTCCCTATTGGATGGGGGGATGTACTTATCAGGATGAGGTAGGATAGGAAAATATTTTCTCGTGGGTTTGTGCTTGCTAGGAATGTTATATCATCAACTGCATGATGTTGCATATTGGGATTCATTGAGTATCAGTTGTGGGATGACACTTGTGATGATCTAGGCATGGGAGCATATTCCCATATTTTGACCACTATTGTAGAGATAACTAGATGATTGTATGCCTTGTGTCCACTTATATGTGGGTTCAATAACATAGACTCATGTGGGAGATATAGGGTACTAACACCATGATATTGACACTTTGGTAGGATTTGTGTGGAGGCCATACAAGGACTGTGGACAATGGTTGGAAGAAGAGAAGAATTTACCATTTTGTAGACAGTTCAGATATCTGATTGGTCGAACAATATAGTCTTAGCTGATTATAGAGATGTACCTATTCCAACAGGTATTGAGAGAGTTTGGGGAGTTGTAAGATGTTCTTGTAGGCACTACAAAGTATGCTCGATCCTCATGGGAGATAGTGTGGGTAATGCCCATAGAAACTATAGTGGTTGAGCAGCAGATTGACAACTTGGTTGCACAATATTGGGTATGGGGTGGGGCACCATTAGATGTAGGGACCACCCTGGGTTATGATGTATGGTGGCATACTCATAGGCCACTTCCATTAATAGATCCAAATATGCCGACGTAGGTGGATTGGCGAGTAGTAGTACCACGGGTGTGCTGAGTAGGGAAAGGAGGCAAGGATGGAGGTAGGGGGAGAGGGAGGGATGGTGGGAGAGGTTAGAGATAGGGGATGAGAGTATAATAGTGGGTCAAGAAAGTACTATTTTCACCTATCCCTGAGGTAGGAGATGAGGAGAGGGAGGAGAGCTGACAAGAGGAGGGATGCCAAGAGGAGGTTGGGGAAGAGAGAGAGCAACCAAAGGGACCTCGGCAGGAGGAGGGATGATAGGAGATGGAGGATGTAGATGTGGGTATCATCAAGGAGGATGATATAGGGGGAGGAGGAGATATATGATGTAGAGAGACAGATCAAAGAGTAGATGGTGGAGGGTGAGGAGGATATAGCGATGAGTCCACCATTTCCATGAGATTCTATAGTGGAACAATGACTAGAAGATATGCAAAGTAGGTTGGATGAGGTGCTCGCTCGTATCAGGACATTAGAGGGCCAACTGGAGGTGACCTGGGTGGAGAGGGACAAAGAAATGGTTAGGAAGCAGGAAATGTAGAGTTGGTGTTTGGAGTTTTCACAGTTATGTACTAGGCCGATGGGAGAGGTGGCTAGAGAGCTAGTGAGAGTTAGCGCCAATCAAGCACATTACATGATGTTATATCAGAGGGTAGTTCCAATAGAGCAACGAGATCCTAGCCTCTCACGGTCAAGTAGTAGGATAGGTAGTGGTTCCAATGGTAGGACTCACAGCAACCAAAGCCATAATAGTTTCAGTGCATCCATTTCATCTAGGCATTCTTTAGGACACAAATCACACCATAGCCATAAACATTCTTCCAGCCATAGGTCTAGCCATAGTCAGGCATCATCAAGGAACATGTCCAGTCAAAGCCATCCATAGGTCATTGTTTTGAGATCATCGTGGAGTCACCTAGTTGTGTTGGAGCATGTGCCATCAGCTCTAGAGAGGGAGCATTATTCACCCCCTCCCTCACCTCGAGGGGATGAGGAGAGCATTGTCTAGGACATTTTTTTTTGTACTTGTTATTTATGTTTGAGACACATTTATATATTGACTATCGAGCCTGTGAGCTCTATTTTTGGGATACCTTGAGACTCTATCCTATGAAATTATTTTGAGATTATGATATATGATGTATTTTTCGTGCAGATTATATGCTATATGTTGTGTTATGATGCCTTATTATTTTATTATGTTGTTGTGATATGATTTATGATGATGGTTCTTATGATGGTGCATTTTTTTTTATGGGATGTATTCATTTATGATGGAAATCTATGATGAAATGTGCTAATAATAATGTTACTTTATATATGATGATGGTTACTTTATGATGATGATGATGATGATGATTATGTTCATTATATGATTAATTTTTTAATGCTAATGGATGCATTTTTATGATTATTGATGCATTGATGCATGATGGCATATGGATTATGCGACATATGATGTTTTATTTTATGATCTTGAATCCATATGCATTAATGATATTGATGATGTATGAAAAATGTTTAATGCACTTATATGTTATATTAATGCAAATGGATTGATTCAAATGGATCGATGCAAATGATGTATTTTCTGCTAATGATGTAAATGAAAATATGTGAATGGATTAATGCCAATGTTTAATGTACGAATGAAATTTCTATATATTCAATCATGTATGCAATTATATTTTTGTATGTCATAGGATATCATTAGGAGATAAAATAAGAAAAATCATCAAATGGGAGGGGATGGATGTTAGTGTGGGGAAATAATCTTTCAATATATTGCTAGGGTACTAATAGGTGTTTCTTTAATCATCATTGGGAATATTATTGTAATGTCCAAAAAACACCTTGATATGACATAGATCAATGGTGTAAAGCTCACACCATCACATAGAACAAGTAGTCGTAGACAAGGATGGTCATGATGCATACGAGGAAATCTGTTGCCCCAGTATTTTTGTCGCAACCAACCACAAACAAGAAAGACAAGCCATGAAACGTCATTTCTCCTCTAAATCCTATGAAGGAAATCCTCAAGGAACTAGTAGTATGACCATTTGAAAAGACAAGATAATCATCATGATACGTCATTGCTCCTCTATATCCTGATGTCAGGACATCCTTGAGGAACTAGAAGCATGACAAAAAATCAAATGAAAAATGCTAATATTAAAAATAGTGTTTGCCAAAGTGTTTTCCAAGTATGTTCAAATGTCAAGTGTTTTGATGTCGAGATGTCAAGTTTGACGAAGTCTAGGTTTGTGTTTGATAGATGTTGAGTAATGCCAAATTTAGGAATGACACATCCTGAATGATATCAATGTCGAGAGGATTGATCCTCAAATGTCAAGAGAATACCTCAAAATGCTAGATGACAATGCAAATTCTTTAGAAAGACATATCCTAAAGCATAAACATATGATAGGTTGACTTGTTATGATATTATTTTACCAAGGTTGACTGAATGACCAAGTTGACTATATATTGACATTGACATGCTAATTTAGTTGAAATGTCGATTCAATGATTATCAAGGTTTCTTTAAGAGTTTCCATATTTAGGACATTTGTGCAAAAAGGAGAATTGACTATGAGTGACAAGATTGAGAAAAAAATATTTTGGTTTATTTGAAGATATTTGACGTGTGTGAGAGTGAATGTGATGAACCCTAAAGGACTGACCTATTGCAGCCTCAAGGGCTCATCGATTGATGGACTTACCTACGTCATACATTCAGAGACCTCATAGTTTGATATGACCAATGACTTTGTCTTGTTGACCAAATATTGATTCATGATTTTATTTCAAAAAAATTGAAAGGACCAACCTAATGTCTCAGGGGCTCAAAGATGAACCTTTCCTATGTAGAAAATGCACACAGACAACATAGTTCGATAGTGACAAAGACTGATACAATGAACTTGACTCTATTTTTGAGATTTTTGAGAAATATTTGGATATTTTTGTGCTTTTGACATGTTTTGAGTTTTTGGATTTTGGATGGATATTTGATTCTTTTGGATTTTTTAGGTATTTTCTTCAAGACTTTTTTTTATTTTCTTTGTATTTTTTCAAGAATTTTTATGATTTTTAAGGGTTTTCTGAATAAACGAGACCATATGCAATATCCATTGTAGTAAAATGATAAAGGTGTTTCCCCAAGGAAGGTCGAGGACAAACCGAGATGGACAAGATGAAAAGGGACGAAATGTGGGTGACACGTGAGGCCTGATGTCAACCATTTTCAGCATGGCAAGAAATAAGGTTTTATTACATATTGAATTTTGATGATTTATTATGGATGAAAGTAGATGGAATGATAGTAGATGGTGAAGAAAATACTGCCTATGCATGACGCTTGTTTGCCAATTTTTCACCATGGTACTTAGCCAAAGCGCCACTAAAGTGGTTTTCACTATTGGGTGGATTATTTTCCTTTACAATTTTTTTGATATTATTTTATTTTTTTTGGTGCCACTAAGATGCTTGTTTGCCAAGTTTTCATTAGGGTGACATTTTTTTGTATTTTTCAAAAAAAAATTGTATTTTTGTGGTTTTCAGCCAAGCTCTCTGATGTTATGTGTAGAATTAATGGAGATGAAAACTGTTGATAGGTTCTATCAATTATTCCCCATATGGAGTAGCTAACTAGTAAGCACCATAACTGAATGTGGTAGTGATGATGTACAGACCCAGCCAATTAGGTTTAAACTTACTAGGTTTCTCATGATCAACTTGATTCTTTGGGTTTTGCATTAAGACCAAGTCGCCAATGTCAAACTTTTAGACCATAACCATTTTTTTGTAGCTTCAACAAAGGTGATTATGATATGCCTATAAGTGTGTCAAGGCATTTTTTCTGCATTCTTCTAACAATTCCAGTTCGTGTAATCTAGACTGCCAATATTCTTCATCATTAATTAATCCCTTCAAAGAGACTTGTAAAGAGGGGATTTTGACCTCGATGGGTAGGATGGATTCAGTTCCAAAGACCAAGGTGAATGGGGTGGTTCCTGTAGGCATGCAGATGTTGGTGTGATAGGCCAATAGGGTGGGATTAAGTTGCAGATGCTAGTCATGACCAATGTTATTAACAATATTCTTAAGAATTTTAATAATTATCTTATTGGATGCCTCAGCTTGATCATTACCTTATGGGTAATAGGGCGTGGAGAAATGACGTTGAATGTGGAAGCGTTTAGAAATCTCATGGATGTCTTGATTTTTGAAAGGGTGGCCATTGTCTATGATGATGGATTGGGGAACACCATACTGATAGATGATATAGTTGAGGATGAATTTGGAAATTTTTTTCAAGTTATATAGGTAAGGTGAATGGCTTCTATGCATTTGGTGAAATATATAGTGGTGGTAATAATGAATTTATGGCCATTGGATGAGGTGGGATAGATTTTACCCATGAGGTCAAGTCCCCATTATGTGAAGGGCCACAAAGAAGTGATTGGTCAAAGCTCTTGTGTGGGTGCATGCATAAGATCATTTTGCACCTAAAATTGATGATATGTTCTTACAAAATGAAGGGAATCATTTTCCATGGTTGGCCAGTAGTACCCAAGTCTCAGAAATTTCTTAGCTAAGGTTGGGTTGATTGAGTGAGATCCAAATATACCCTCATGTACCTCATGCAAGGTTATTTGTGCTTCATCCAAGTCAAGACATCAAAGAAGGGTATTGTCAAAACTGCGTTGGTATAGGGTGTCACTAATAATGGTATAGTGGATGACTTTGTGGATAAAGGAATTTCTTTGGTTGTTGGAAAGGTTTAGCGGGAGGGTTTGGGAGTGTAGGTCATCATATATGTCCTGGTACCAAGGGGGATTGGGACCAAAAAGCTCACAAACCATTTTTGATTCTGGAATATCATAGGCAGGAACCAAAAGTTGTTCCACCAAGAACTCAAATCATGTCACATTACTAGGAATATCTAAGAGTGATCCAATCGTTGTCATAGCATTTGCTAGCTTGTTTTGTGTCTTGGGAATTTGTTCAAAAGCGATCATATGTAAATATGTTATGAAGATATACACCATGCATTTATAGGGTATAAAATTTTCATCCTTGGTTTCATACTCATCATTGACATGGTTGATAACTAGAAGTGTCTTGATTTTCCATTTGATGGAAATTCGCAGTCCTATTACTAGTGTTTGATATTCAGCTACATTATTAGTGTAGGGGAAGGAAATTTGAAAGGACTTCAGAATAGAATCTCCTTGTGGTGTGATGAAAAATATGCTTGCACTTGAGCCATGACCTATATGGGACCCATCAAAATAGATTTTCCATGGTAAATTAGGGCCTAAATGGAAGATAGATTCATCTAGGAAGTCAACAACCAAAGGGTGACCACCTTGGATGGGTGAATCAGTGAGTTGATTCATGATAACTTGTCCTTTTATTGTCTTGTGTTTCATGTACTATATGCCATACTCACTAAGTATCATTACCCACTTTTCCAATTGTCCTTCTAATGCTACCCTACTTAGAAGATACTTGAATGGATCTATCTTTATCACTAATTAGGTCTTATGATTCAGCATATAATGTCTTCATTTTTTAGTGGAAAAGACCACTGTGAGGTAGACTCGTTCAATGGAAGTGTAGTTGAGTTCATATCCCACCAAGGTGTGACTGATGTAATATATGGCTCTTTCTTTCTCTTCATGGTCATTTTATGCAATTAATTCCCCCAACATAGAAGTGGTTGCAAAATGGTACAAGATCATAGTTTTTCCATCAATGAGCAATATTAAAACTAGTGGTGTCAAAAGATAGTTCTTGATTTGTTCAAAATTTGTTTGACATTTTTCAATCCACACAAAGGGGATGCCCTTATGCAATAGGTATTGAAAAGGTTGACATTTGTCAGCTAACTATGCAATTAAGCATCTTATGGACCTACTCTTCCTTGTAATGTTTTGAGTTCGTTGATTCCATTGAAAGGAGGCATGTCTAAGATTTATTTCAATTTAGCGAGGTCCACTTTGATGCCCCAATGAGAAACTATGTGGCCCAGGAGCTTACCCGAGGTCACACAAAAAACACACTTCTTAGGGTTGAGACACACTTTATACTCTTCTATCCATTTAAATATCTTATCCAACACTTTTAGGTGATCTTAACATGTTAAGGAATTTTCTAAGAGGTCATCAATGTATTATTCCATTAGCTTGTGCATGAGATCATGAAATATTGTGGTTATTGCTCATTGATATGTAGACCCTACGTTCTTTAGGCCAAAAGGCATAACATTCCAATAGTATGTACCCCAAGAAACAAGTGAATGCTATTTTTTGCTGATCTTCCGAGGAAATGAAAATTTAATTATATCATGACAAACCATACAAGAGGGAAAACATGTTGTATCCTATTGTAAGATCCACAATGATGTTTATGTTCAAAATTGGAAAACCATCTTTCAGACATGCCATGTTCAAATCTGAAAAATTAGTACATATGAATATTTTCCCATTTGGTTTCATGACAAGTACTAGATTCAAGATCCATTCTACATAATCTATTGATCTTATGAATCCTACATCTAGTAACTTCTTGAGTTCAACTTTGACAATCAAGGAAATCTGTGGATACATCTTTCGTAGCTTCTATTTGACAAGTTTAGCCTTTGAAAGTAATGACAAATGGTGTAGCACTAAGGCTAGATCTAATCCTGGCATATCAGAATAGGACCATGCGACATTGATCTTTTGTTCTATAAAGAAGTATCTGAAGTAAAAATTTCCCTCTTCTATCAATGAGGCTACAAAGAGGATCATCTTGGGATTTTTTGGTGTGGCTATATTGACTTATATGGTATCCTCAATGAGCATGGATAATTTTTCATGAGTCACAAGAAGAAAGTCCAATCCTCCATCCTTGGGTACCTCAAAGAGGTTTTCACCCTCAAATATGTCCTTTATTTTTACTTTTGTATCATCAGAAGGTGCCTTATGGTTTTCACCTAAAGACGTATCTTTTTTTGTTTTACTTTTAATTTTGCAACTAGAGGATTGAACTATCTCCCTGAAGTATGCTGCAAAATAAAGATCTATAGAAAATCTAGCTTTATGTTACCCTCTTAGTATTCCTTCATGGAGTCCCATGAATTCGAAAATAGCTTCATCATTTTCAAAGATGTCCATAATAGGCGAGTCTTGTCATTCCCAATCAATGATTTGTGGGTATATAAGGGAAATTCCATCATCAGTTTTGACAAAAGGTGGAGAGGATTCCATCGAATAGTCATATTCATTAAGCTCAGGAAGGTTGGACTCATGGTCAAAATAGGGGACACATATAGGAAAATTGGATTCATGGTCCAAATAGGGGTCAAAATCAAGCAAATTGGACTCATGGAAAATAGGTTTAGGTGGCAGTTTAGGTTTCTCATCATCCCGAGTCCAAAAGAGTTGTACCTAGGCTTCTCTTTTCAAAGGGACTTTAGGAGGTTCGATAGAAGGTGAAACGTTAAAATTTCTACATAATTGTTCATCAAAAGAAGGCTCACCTGGTTCTCGAAACATTTCATCAAGATCATAGTCACTCATGGACCTTCAAGAACCAAATTCACACCCGTGGGAGTAAGTTTCATTACAAGAATCCTTGGTTGTCTTGACACTTTTAGAAGCACTTACAAACTCACTAGAAATTACATGGGTACATGGACTGTCAATCTTAATTGGCTCAAACCCTTACCCTAGATTCTTTGGTCTTCTAGAAGGCATTATAGGTTCTCTTCTATTGGTCTTGTTTATACCAAGGCCTCTAGTTCCATCATAGTCTTTTTCCTTCATTATCTCATAGCCTTTTCCATACTATTGTAATAATAATAGAGGTAGGTATTCCATGTCTTTATAGATCCGGGCCAAAATGTCTTCAATATATTCTTTATCTACCTCTCCCCATTTTTTGAGAGTCATTGTAGGAGGAACCTTAAAGATCACTTTGGGATCTAGTTTGAAACAATGCCTACCATAATATTTTAGAGACTTGGGTATCAAATTGATACAATAGGCGGTATGTAACTTGTATATGTCACAACCTTCATCCTAGATCTTGATGTTCGAGTTGAAACTAGGAGTAGTGGAAGTGGATGGTATGATGGAAGTCGAAGGAGTGGATGTGGATGGTTTAGAAAGTGTGCATGGATTGATGTATTTGGAAGAGGTGGATGTCAAAGCTTCACAATTTATAGGCACTTGTTGCTTAGAAATTCCCCTCAAGTTGGTGCAATATTGAAAGGGGTTAGGGTCACTAGGTATGGTAATTTTGGTTCCATCGAATGGAAACTTCAAGCATTGGTGGTAAGTGGATGGTACAACCTTCAGTGCATGAATCCAAGTTTGACCAAGTAAGTTTTTGTAAGGTAATTCAAGATCTAGGACTTGACACATGGAATCTAAAATTAGTGTCCCCACATGGATAGGAAGCATAATACTTCCCTTGGAGGAGCATTCCTCATTGTCATATTCCTTTATGAATATGCTTTTGGTGGCATCTACACAGGCATCAGAGAAGCCTAGAGCCTTGAACAATTTTAGAGAGCATATTTTTAATCTTGCTCCACCATCTACTAAGATTCGTCTAACCTTTTGTTTATGGGTGAATTCTTCAATATGTAGTGCATAATTATGAGATGGTTTAGGCGAAGAGTAGTCTTGGTTAGAAAAGGTGACATGATGTGAAGTGGCCAAATATCTGACCATGGCTTCAAAGTGGTTGAATTCAATTTTGGTAGGTACGAAAGACTCCTTTACGGTTTTATCAAGTATGGCTTTGTGTCTAGGAGAGATGCGTAGTAGCTGAAGTATGGAGATTTGATCAAGAATTTTTCCCAATTGGTGAATAAGATTGAATTTTCCTTTCGGTTGTGACAATTTGGTAGAGGGACTAGGTATTGTGATCTTTGGCTATCTAGCAGGAGGACCAGGTATTGTAACCTTGCCTTGACGGGTGCTGACATTAAAATTTAGAGCTCTTCTAATGGTAACGGTATTAACATGTTCATCAGTAGCTCAGAGGTGATTAATTATAGATCCACGTGAGTAGTCAAAAGTAGTGTGAGTGTAATTGGCTCGATTATTAGTCTTTGGACCTCACGGAGAGGGGTTACCTGAACCATGATCCTATAGTGGATTTTTGTGAATGGTGTGGTCTGAGTTTGAAGAAAAGTATTGACCATCTATTTCAATAGCATGGTTTTCAATAATGTCATTTATGAGATTTCTCAATTGTCTATAGGAAGAATTTTTATGCCCTTTTATTCGTTGATAATCACAGAAGGAATTATTATCCCACTATGATGGTTTGAATTTCCATGGGTCATATAGTTTAGCGTCTTCCAATGTTATGCCATTTTTTTGGATGAGCTTCTTGAGGAAAACTTTGATTGGTTCACCTAGGGGGGTGTATTGCATCTTTTGGGAAATTGTCTAGTTTGTCATGGTTGCCCTTGGTCTTGATTTTTTGGATGGAATTTGTTGTAGGCGCTGGTGTGGTCAAGGGATGATCTTGGGGTTGACAACCTCTAAGCATGATTTTAGGACCTCTCATGTTTCCTACTTTAGCGTGAACAACACCATCATTGGTGATATGTTTTTTCTTCATCCAATATTTGTTTTTATTATTGGGTGGATTTGGGTTTGTGTTCTTGTTGGCATATTTGATTTTTCCTTTTCCAATAAGATTTTTTCAAGTTGAACTCCTTTCTCTACAAGGTATATGAAAGTGGTGGTGCAACAATGGACTTGTAAATTATATCTCAATGGGCCAACAAGGTTTTGAAAAAGTATGTAAACTTTCTCCTTTTCTGGTATTTCAATAGGACATTGACTTGCTAGAGCCCGCCATCTTTGGAAAAAAAGAATGAGTATTTTTCCAGTGTCCTCTTGCATTTTCTTACATAATGTGGAAATGATAATGCTAGTGTTGATGTTGTAGGCATAATTTTACACAAATTTATCAGCAACTTTACCCCATGAATTTATCCCTTTGGTCAAAAGAGTGAACCGATCAGGTGCAGGACTTGCGAGACTTATAGGAAAGAGTCTCATCAAATAGGTATATTTGTATACAACATCCACACAATTGGTCATAAATTATCTTATGTGCTCAAGGGGATTAGTCTTCCCTTTGTATTTGGGAGAAGTTGGGTACCACATATCCTATGGGTAATGGTGGCATGTGTAAGCTCATGTCGAAGGGGTATGGACATAAATCATAAGATGTGCGGGTCTTCCCTTTTTAAAATTGCATGTCCTCCACTTAATTTTGCAAGGAAAAAAGTTGAGCTATGAGTGCATCTACAATAGGGATTTTTGTAGCATCACACATGCTGGTAATGGATGTCCCATGAGTTCCCATTTTTGTGATGGTATGTTCAGATTTGAGATGTATTGGTGTGGAATGTATGATAAATTTTGGGTTGGAATTTGTTCGTATTGAGCATTTTGAGTGGGTACATGTTGTTGTGTATGGAAATGAGATGAATATGTGGGAATGTGTGTTCTAATAGTGTTAGATTTTATTTGTGAATTTTTTTTCCCATGAATGTTTTGATGACCAAGTGGAGTCATGTGTTGTGTTACTTGGTTTCCTTGTCCAAATTGGTAAATGGTGCCATGTGGGACATTTGTATTTTTCCTTTGGGGGACATTAGTGTTGGTATTGATTTGTGAAGAGGTATGGACATTGGGTTGAGTTCCTTGAATGATAACTCATATTTTGTTCCTCCCAAAGGGGTTTGATAAATTTGTTCCCATAGCACTAGTTGAGGACCCAAGTAAAAGGTTTGATGATATCATTTCCATAACAATAGATGAATATCCAAATAAAAGGTTTGATTAATTTGTCCCCATTCTATTGGAAAGGACCCAAATGTATCCCCAATAGTTTGTGATGAGATTGTTGATATTTGTGGGATTGATTGTGATATGGTGTGTGCTATGGTTGATGTTCCCACAATATATCTCATATTGACTGTGTTGGTTATGTTTTGAGTTTTAGTGCCAATGGAAGTAGCATTTTGTGTGGTGACACTAATGGAGGTATTTTTTTCATTATGTTGTGGAGTTGATTGGGGTTGACTAGTTTGTGTATTATGGTGTGGAGATGCTTCTCTCAAGGTATTAATATCAAATCCTCATGGAAATTTATCCCCTTGGTGTATAAGTATAGGTAGATATCATTTTGAATCTTGTAAGAACAATTATTTTACAAAGAAATCCACCTTAGGGTTTTGGGCAACAACTTACACATCTTTCATGAACACTTGTCTATTTTCATCTCTTTGTATAAATTGTTCAAAGGTTTTTTGTGAGGAAGATGCAATTTTCATGTCACTAAAGGGGTTGATAAAAGACATCCCCATATCTATGTTTAATTTCATGTCATTAGGAAATTTGTAAGGGTTGTTGCCTTGTCCAAAGGGGTCCATTTGTCTTCTCTTTCTCTATAGCCTAGTCTCAACCATATAAGATTTTCTCAAATGAGGGAGGATGAATGGTAACCAAGTCTATGAATGGGAATGATATGGCACTATGTTTTCTGGATTTTTGGAATAAGGAGTGCAATAGTGATGATGTTGTCTAAAGGGAATGTCAAATGCAAAGTGATAATGAGGACTAAATATAATGGTGGAAGACTAAATTTTTTTAAGGTATGCTATGAAAAATTCAAGGTATAAGGAAAATCTAAGGTGTATTCAATTTTGGTAGACTTTTGGGAAAGGTTTACTAACCATTCAAAGTTTGGTCAATGTCTCAATTTTTATTGTCAAAGGACTATGTGTAGGACTAAGTGAAATGACAAAATGACAAGGTGAGGTTTCCAAACTAGACTTATGAGTTAGAAATATCTCACATAAAAGGAGAAAGACTAAAGGATTTATTTTGACTTAGTCCAATGACAATATACTTTTGAAGGAAAAGGTTTCACAAAGTATGTAAAGTTTTCCTATTCTAAAGTCTGCAAAATGAGGACCTAAGAGTTTGTCTATGCTGAAAATGTTTGTGGTTGTGAAGATGCAACTAAAACTTGCAATGGTAAAACTATGGTAAAAGATAAATGAAAACTAAAATGTGCAAATATGGATGATTTGAGAAAATATTTTTCTAGTTTTTAAATAGAGACCACCAAGGAAGGATGTTTAGAAACCGATTCATAATTTTTGGTTTCGGATTTAGACAATGACAATGATTTTCCTAAATGACAAGAAAATATGTCATTTTAGTTAGCAATTGCATTGTAGTTCACAAATACGTTATTCCATATAGTGACTACATCATAGGATAATAAAATTCATTGTTTTGTGTAGAAAATGCATTGCAAAGTAGTTAGATGCATTTTATAGAGGCTCGGTTGAATTTTAATTTGAAAAATTTTTAGTTTTCTCAGAATTTGGACAAGATTGTTAGGTTGTTTCAACTTGATTGTGGTTTCCAAATTTGAAAAAGGTGTCCTATGTATTTATTGTTTCAGAAAACACTTGGAAAACACATGATTTTGTCTTGAATTGTTGGAAACACGCACATAGAAAACAAGGAAAACCCTATGGATGGCAAGGACTATATTCACTGGATTCCCACTTAGGTAAGAAAGCCACACTTATTCTTAGTGGGTGACTTAGAATCTTGGCCAAATTGGCTCCCCCTTACATAGAACCCACTTCTCACGTCAACCAAGCTTTGATTTCTCATTAATCTCCCATGACAAACTCTTCATCTCTACTAAGAACCATGGGAATGTGGGATGGCTTGGCAATGACCATTGCTACGTTGTTACATTGCTGCACTAGCAAATAGAAAGGATTTTGGAAAACTTAAAAAGAGGGTTCTAGTGAATACTTGGGGACATGGAACCTCATGAGCATCCAACAAGCCACTTAAGGATTTAATCACTCTACTAGGGGCTCTTATACCTTTAAAATAAAATGTAGCTACCCTATTTTGAATGACACTATACGGCTAAGTCCTACATACCATGAGGACTTGATGATTTAGTCTCATCTATTTATATACCGACCCAAGCAAAAAACTGATTGGAGTCATTCCCTCTTTTGAGGTAGGCCCCTTTAAGGTTAAACAAAAGTGAATTGAAAACTTGTTTTTTGGTCATCCAAGATCACACTAAGGCATGAGGATATTGCATACACAAATCTTTCAATCCACACTCACAAGATTATTCATTTTAATGCTCAAATTGAAATATGTGGGTGGCAAAGTAACAACCCCTAAGTGTTTTTGTTTCTCAAGATTGCAACAAGGCACAAGATAATTGCATACACACTAAAGAGTTATTAATACACCACAAGACACATCAAACACTCATTCATTTTAACCCAATCTTATTATCAGACAAGAAAAAATATTTTTAAGACAATGTTATGACAATGCAAGTAAGTTTTAGCCTTGATGATTTTTAATGCAATTTGTGTTCATTTTAATCCCATGAGTGAATGCATGTTCATTTTAAGCCATGAAGTATGAATGCAAGTTGTATTTGGTATTTGTTGTTTGTTTGTTGCTTTAGGGTTGAAAAATATTAACAAAATTATCAACAAACAATGGTTAGTATCTCCTTCCAGCTTGCCACATGCTGCAAACAATAGATTAGTAACTAAAGATCCCTAGCCTATTGCAATTGAAAAGAGAAGTTTGGAAAGTATTGTCAAAAATCAAAAGTATACCTGCAATAGGAAAATGCATTGTTCTACCTGTCAGATCCATTGCAACAATAGATGCACCATTCTAGCTAGCGAATGTGGTGCAACAGATCAAATGCGTCATTCATGATGTCAAATGCGGCTTGGTACCGTGGATGCATCAAATACGACATAATTGTTTTTGTTTTTGGTGTTCTGTACCTATACCTGCAAAAAAGATGAAAATTTTGTATGAAAATATGTAGAAAAGTGTTTTTGGCGTCGAGTTCACCAATGTAACTAAGGCAAAAATTTAGGTTAGCATGGAACTAAATGCATAAAGAAAAACCTAGCTAAAAAATGAAGTATAATGGAGTAAAATAGCATAAAACAAAGGAAGATTTCACCAAGTAGCCTTCATGCCCTCCATGATTGACCTTCATTTCCCTTCTCCATTTGCTACAAAATGATGTTTGCCCTCATTTTTTGAGGAGAAACTATTGACCTATGACAAAGACCTAAAAAAATATTGAAGGATTGTACTACACAACAATTGCAAGTATGCAAGTATGCAAGTATGAAGCAAGCCTAAAGTTTGAAGCATGAAATCATGAAGTCAAGAGATTAAGAGAGGAAGTGACAAAAATGAGGTCAAAATTGCCTTTTTATAGAAAAGCCAATTTCGAATGAATGGCCAAGACTGGAAATTGAGAAATTCCCTAAGAGCAAAGGTTTAAATTAAATGTGAAAACCATCAATTAGGGTTAGGGAAACATTAGGGTAAAATTTGAAATGAAGGGTATATAAAAATCAAATTAATGGACAAGATTGCATGTGACAAGGAGATGTTGGGCACAAAAAAAGAGGTTAGTGGGGAATCAAATAAGAAATTAAAAATTATTTGATTCAAGAGGTGGTGTTGACCTTTTGAATTAAAAATCAATTTAATTGAAAAGTGGTAGGGTTGTGTGACAATAAATAATGATTTTAAATTATTTAGTTGGTGGGAAAATAGAAAGTGAGTAATTTTAAATAAACAATTATTATTTAAAATTAGAAGGAAAGATGATGTGGACAATAATTAAATAAATTATAGGGATTTATTTGAATATAAGAATACATAAGGAATTAATTCCATATTTAAATAAATAAATAAAGTTTATTTATTTAAATAATCAGGAGGACATTGTAGACAAATAATAAGTAAATAAATTTAGGAATTTATTTAATTATAGGGGGACATAGGAAATTAGCGACGTATTTAAATACAATAAATGTAATTTATTTATTTAAATAGTTAGGAGAAATAAAAGGTATGAATTAATTAAATAATTGAGAATTATTTAATTAATAGTTGAATTCAGACTATAGTGAGAAGAAATATGGGGAAAATAAAGTTTGTAGGCCTAGGTCAATTTAATGTAACTACACCAAAATATGTGTTTTCAGAGTGCCCCAAGACAATCTACTTGATTTTGTGGTATCAAAGGAGGGAATAGTGATAGAACTTGAAAGAGTGAAATCTATAATGGAGTTTCCTTTACCAGTAAATCAAAAAGGGCTGCAGTCTTTTCTAGGGAAGATCAATTTTGTCAACCAGTTTATTTCAGATTTTGTAGGAATTGCGAGACCTATCACACTAATAATAAAAAATAACTTAATGTTCAAATGGACCCCTGAAGGAAAATTATCTTTTGAGCAGATAAAGGTAGCCATCTCCACCGCCCCGGTGTTGGTTAACCCGAAATTTGCCAAGTATTTTTTACTCTATGTATACAACAACCAACATAGCATAGCTTTGGTACTCACTCAGAAGGATGAGGGAAATATTAGTGAGCATACTATTGCATTTAACTCTAGGAATCTTAAAGGATATGAAGGTAGGTATAAATTTTTTGAAAAGTAGGCTTTTACATTTGTTAAAATCCTAAAGAAATTTTGACACCTGGTATCGGCCAATAGAATCGCCATTCTCGTTGCACATCCCACTATGTGGGAGTATATCACTAAGGGTGAAATAACTAAAAAAGAGGGCTAATTGGATCACCAAGGTCCTGGAATATCATGTGGATATTAAACCAACCAGGCTAGTTCGAGGAAGAGGTTTGTACAAATATCTTGAAGAAGAACCAAGTTCCTTAGTTGGGAAGGATATCGATTAGGTATACACGAACGAGTTCGAATATGGCAAGTCCTGGGTAATAGATTGAACATAATATATGCAAAAGGGAAAGTACCTAACCAAATTTCAATCTCATAAAAGATGATACTATCAACTACAAGGCACTCGGTATGTACTAATTGAAGGTACCTTATTCAAATCAAATTATGATGGTGTCTTTCTCTGATGCTTGAATAAGCCATAGGTGGAAAGAGTTCTTAATGAATTCCATAAAAGTCCTAAGGCTAGGTATTTCTCTACCAAGAATACTTCTTTGAAGATAATGTGAGTAGGATATTATTGGCCTTCCATGTTTTTCAAAGCACACCATTTGGTGCAAAAGTGTACTTAGTGCCAATATTTTGTTGGAAAAATAAAGAATCCTACCTTGCCCCTAAAACTGATTGTAATTGAGGAACCCTTTGATCAATGGGGTTTGGAAGTTTTTGGGATGATAAATCCTATTTCTAGTGCTGGCCATAAGTGGATCCTTACGAAAACCAACTACTTCAGAAGGTGGATGGAGGTTGTCGCCCTAAAGAATGCTATAGAAGGCAAGATCATCAAATTCCTTAAAGACTTGGTAGAAATATTTGGTTCACCAAAATCCATCATATCTGACAATGCATGAGCTTTGGTCGGTTTGGGGATTCATATTTTTCTCTCAAACATGGGGTTTACCTTAAAAATTGATCAAATTACTACCCACAAGGAAATGGGTTAGCAGAGTCAACCAACAAAAACCTAATTAGGTTAATCAATTGCATCAGGTTAGAATGACAAAGGCACTAACACAAGCAGCTACGAACCGCTCTATGGGCAACCATATTAGGCCCAAGAATATCTTAAAGGCCTCCCCTTATGAATTAGTATACGAGAAAGATGTAGTTTTACCTATCTCCATAAAGATCCCTTCCCTGCAACTGTTAAAAGCCCTAGAAATTGAAGAAAGCGACAAAATGGAAGTAAGGTTGGCAAACCTCCTAAACCTTGAGGAAGATAGGGAAAAATATTATGAAGCCATGATCGGTCACCAACAGAGTGTAAAATGATGGTTTGAAAAAAAGGCCTCCAACCTAGATTTCAGGAAAGGAAGCTTGGTACTAAAGTACAATGAGCACATTGTGAAACTAGGACAACATACAAAATCCAAAGCACTATGGAAGGGACCCTTCTATATCAGTGCATGAAAGGAAAAGAATTTGTATGAGCTAGAAGATATGAAAGGTAATTTTTTGGATATAGTGGTAAACGGTATTTATCTAAAACTTTTACATTAAAACATGCAAGTTCTTTTAAAAGTTTCGTAGTTACGTACCATATGTTAATTTTTTGTAAAATATGATTTAATTTTGAGAATAAAGACATGCGAATAATGCTGGAAGAAACATAAAAGGCACAATATTATATTCATTGAAAAATTTACATTATAGTATGAGCCCGAGGCTCTAGGAGAAGCTAAAGCTTCTTTTGAAAACCCAAAAAGAGATATATTGTGAAAAGGTAAAAAAGAGAGGCAATGAGAAAAAATTAGTAAAATTCATAAGTCTCTAGCCATCGCTAAGTAGTCAAAAGTATCTCTTCATCGGTTTCTTCTTCTTCTTCTTCTTTTCTTTCTTCTTTTTATTAGATAGGGTGAAATGGGGGTCAAAACAACACACGTGGGCCGAACACACTAGGAACCTCAGTCCTCATTCCCATGGTTGTACAAAAATAATTCAAAGTGCTTTTTCTAGTCTTTCCCACCAATTTTCTCCATGCCAAACTCCCTTAGGAGGAAGGTGACCGTAGGATGAGACAATGAGTGATGCCTCTCGAGATCCATGGTATGAAAATCAATGAGAAGACGTAGCCAAACCACGTCCTCCCCATAGTCAACATGCCTATGAAGGTCGATAGCACTCGAAATACCACCACTAGGGATAGCCACTTGAACTATTTTTTTGAGCCCATCTAGGTATAGAGAGTTGAACATGGCATGACGTGGTGTAATTATCTAAGGATTGGATATATCCAAGTCAAGAAGGGAGGCCAAAAATTATGAAACAATATGGAAGTTACATGATTGGTTCTCATTCTTCACATAGTCCTTGTCGAGCACCCACTTGAATGCCACAATGATGAGGTGGTTTTTCTTCTTCACCAAGCATTGATTCGGTTGTTGGTAATTTTTCCCATGAAGGAGTATTGTGGCCTTCATGGAAGGAGCTGAATGGGAGTTCCTAAACCAGACGACAAGATAGCAGTAAAATCTAAGGCTAGAAAAATGGGAAATAGTAGGCAAATCTTGCTAAAATAAAAGGCTATTTTTGAATGAATATTGCAATAAGGTGGCATAGCTATTTATAGAAAAGACACACCGATTGACCCAACCAAAGAATAATCCATTTCTCGTTGGATGGAAATGGATAAAATATGAAAGCAGTTAGAGGGAAAGGGGTAGATCATATGAAAAATTTGGCAAGAGGCCATGATAAATAAATTTAGATGTTGGGAGTAAATGCTCGCATTTCTTGATCAAAACCATGTGTCCTTTGCCATCATCAACAATAGCCTTCTTGTTTATATGTAAAGATGTTGATTAATACATTAAGTTCTAAAAAATTAAATAGGCACACCTTTTCAAAGCACACTTCACATAGCTAAAAGCATGCTTTCCAACACGTTTGGCTTATTTGTGAAAGAGGCAATAGGGAGAATGTACTATTTGCATTCTCATGATGAATTTGGAATTCTTGAGGGATACAGATCCCAAATTCACATGTATCACCTTAGTGTAAACATTTAGTTGACTAGTGGTAATGGTATAACCTTAACTACATGTATGTGCAAAATAATTAACTGTATCCGAAAGAAGATTTTGTTAAGTAGAAAAATAGCAAGAGGACGTTTCATTAAAGAAACTCTTTGTAAATTCTTGACACAATAATGGAAAAAGTATCAACATCTAGTAGAAAAGTTAGAGCCTCATCCAAAAATCCAAGTTACATCAATATTTTTGGGAGAGATTCATTTTCCAATGCCCTAGTGCCAGAATAATGGAATTTTGATTAACCAAATCAATGCAACTAGACAGTCATGTTAGAAGAGAGGCGGTGCAAGATTTTACAAACAACAATTTTGATCCAAAATTGGTAGCTTACCCTAAAAGCCTTAAGGAAGGGGCATTCCAAAGAATGATGAAATATGGGTGACTTGGAGGCTACACATCACAACTTTGGAATTGTGGTTTGCCACATTTCACGTTGCCCACTATACACCCATGCTCGGATTTGGTAGACACATGTGCTAAATGATTTGACAAGAAGGCAAGGGTTATTGTCGGCAATAGGATAAAAGTTATAATTTTTGTGGTTGCCATTTAGTTTATGTTATATATTCCTAAAACTCAGGGCTTTGAGAATTTTTACGAGGAAGAAATGAAAGGATTATGGGAAACCAAAAGTAGGTAGGAATAGTTTTAAGAGGATGAAACAAGGGAAATGTCAGAGGGAAATCAATTTCTTTTCCCTTTGGTGCGCAAAAAATTCAGACATGATACATAATCAATTTTCTCAATGCTTTCTTTGGTTTATGGTTTTGATGATGATGAAGAGGTCCATCCTTTCCAGATGGGTTTGGATTTCATGCTTAAGAAAGAGAAGACCCGAAATTACTATAATTTTTTTGATGCAATAAATAAAGCCATTCTCGAGAAATTAAGGACTTACAATACTGAATGAAAATTTATTTATTCTTCTTTCTTGCTCCACTTAATCTTACACCAAAATTCTAAATTTCTATAGAAAGGTGTGTCATTATTTAGGTTTGATGTAAAGGGTTTATACCAACCAATTTCGGTTTGGACCCATGTGCTTTCAAAGACATGGGATTACTATTGGTTTGTGGATTATTTCATGAGGCCAGTGCTTTTCAACTTGTTCCCACACCCTCCAAGCTATTTTTCCCTTGAGGTCATGCAATGGAAGAAAGGCTTGCCAATACTAGTGGATTATTCACTAGGTGAGTATTTCACTTTTATCAAATTCCATGGCTTTTTCATGGAGCCTTTCAATCTACCTAAACTTGTAATAGATTGAGCTTTCGCTTTGGAGGCATGCCAACAAGAAACTATTTCTGACAACATTTATGGCTCCAAGAGACACAAGACATCACTTTTTCTGACCCCCTTCAATATTTCCAATAGTCGGGTAACACTAGAAAAAATAAATGTGTAGGAGGTACTCACTAAAAAACTAGCGTACTTAGGCTTAGTCCTTATCTGCAACAAATGGGACTACAACCTGGCAAGGTACCTCCCAACTTTGAAACATGGGAGTTGGGAGTATTTTGAGTTGAGGAGGAAATTGACCTAGGAGACACCAAAAATATATGTTGATTTGGAACACATACCATTCAATTGACCACCATGGTTGAACTTCTATTCCTAGACTACAAAGTATCAGAGAAACCTCCTAATGGGAAAATCGCTCAACACACAATTAAAACATATGGGATGGTCAAAGAGAAAGAATGCAGATTTCTAGAGGTTCCAATAAGAAATGAGATGCCCCAGTGCAATGTTTGGGGAGATTCAACCAAATAATGAAAGGTTTGATGAAATTTAAGACAAGGAGTCTAATACCAAGAATAGTAACCCTAAGACTAGCCATGAGATTGAAGATGATTCCACACCATGCTTCCTAGCTACAAGAACTAGATAGAAGAAAACGATCAAAACAAAAGGACTCATAAGTCACATCCTTTTCCAATGCCCAAAGTAAAGGAAAAAGAACTTGACGGTCCCCAAAGAGGTCTATTGTAGTTACCGAAGGCTAGGTTTCAACAGAATCATCCACCAAAGTATCAAAATATACCAATTCTAATTAAGAAAAGAGGAGGAGATGAGTTAAAGCTCTAGGTGGATCTAGTACATTAGTTAGAGGAGAAGAAGATGTAGAGTCTTCTCTACAAAGTTTTTCAGTCGCAACAACTCAGGTAAGCCTTGCTCCCTCTCTTCTTTATGCCTCTACATCTTTAGTTACTCTGTTCTCATCTATAAATAAAGGTCACCCATCCATGAACTTTGATCTTTTGGTCCAGAATGAACCCCCAACCATTTTAAAAAATGAACCTTGTGAAGTAAACCCATTCACCAAACAAGCATCATCTATGAAAACTATGATTGATTCTTCAATCGCCTTATCAAGGGCCCCCATTGAAAGAGATAAAAAATCCATGCTTCCCATTACTCTAGATCCACCTATTTATGGGAAAAAATCTCTCATTCTGCCCAATTCCCTTTTTACTTTGATGGGTTTTCCCTCTGGTCAATCTGCATATGGTATCTTTCTATTTTCTATGATAATGCTCCCCTTTTCCTCTTTGTAATCCCACACTTTTGAGGGTTATCCTTTCATCACCCTACTTCGTCTCCCTCTAGGTGCGTCCATTTCCACACAAAGAATTGACAATCCACAAAGTATCCAAGGTCATTTTGATGCAACAAAGCAGGCTCGATAGGATAGGAAATAGAAACTATAGATAAAATCCACCAAGCAAACATCTACTAAGAGGATTGAATCTTGCTTCAATGAGGAGAAAAATTATTCGTTGATCGCTACCATGAAGTCGCTCGTATCCAAGCCTAAGGGAGAGATGCAAATGGAGGATTACAACATCTGAGTCATGGGTCTAGATTTAATTGAAACTCACCTGCATGACAATGTAGTATAGCTAAGGCCACCCAGAAAGTTATGTATACTGATTACAAGAGGTTGGAAAAGAAGTTGAAGAATCGTGAGGCAGAATTGATAAATGTAAGGGATACAATGAACATGCCATAGACTTAAATCAAGGCCAAATATGTCAAAATGGCTCACATAAGGAAAGTATAGGATCAATAAGGGGAAGCAACTAATTTGCTTGAAGAAGCCCAGAATGAGCAGATTCAGCTGTATGCTAAGATTAAGAGATTAAGAGTTGAGCTTGTTGTTGAGTGCTAGAGAAACATAGAGTAATGAAATATCAAGGAAAACATGTAGAAGGAGCTAGATATCATTCAATCTTAGGCTTCCGAAAATTTACAAAAATCCCAAGTGGAAGTAGAAAGGGAAAAAATAGAGAAATAGGAGGTTGAGTCCACTGTATAAGCTCATGACCAAGAGGTCAAAAGATTAAACTCTGAATTAGCGAATGCCTTCTAGGAGAAAGGCAAGATGAAGGAGAATGTGAAAGAAATGGAATCTTGATTTCATCAAGAATTAACTTCAATCCAAGGATCTAGGGTCCTCCCAACATTGAAAAGATTGATATCCTCACACTGGGAGAGGATCGTGGTCGTAGTTGGTGCTCTAAGTTCATAGTCTTCTAGTTTCTGAGGGATGCTCAGGAATTAAACAAAAAGGTTGGCCTAATGGCTGAACACATACTATAGATATGTGTTCCTCGAGTTGTGGAATTTGAAAATCTGATTTCTAAATTGTGCAAGACCATTGAAGAGATTTTGAGAGATGAAAGGATTCTTGATCAAAAGGACACCTCGAGATTGGTAGGTGAATTCATCAACTTCCATAAGGCCGCATCAAAAAGAAAGAAGCACTAAGTGGCATTGAACAAGAAGGTGAACGAGATTAAAAGGGAGTATGTGTTGCTCGATTTTGGGTTACCAACCATATTCTCACCAAATGGAGGATTATTGTCAATTGAGCAAATCATAGACATAACTAGACAACAATCCCAGGCCTCTATAGTACCCCTAGGCTTAAGCTCAACACCCACTTTTTATGAAATTCAAGAAAGAGATCTTACCCCTTGCTTGGATCTATTACCACACCAAAGATTTCATCAAGGTGGGTGGGTTTTGTTAGTGTAATTAATATTTAATTACACTTGTATAACTTTACTTAGGTTTTTCTTAGGTAATAAATAGTTTACTTAATTAATAAGTAAGCTTTATTTAGTTGAGCTTTTTTTAGGTCAACATTAGGGTTGCATACATTTTATAAAGCAATTCTCTTATTGTAATTTATGAATTCCTCAATAATATCAATTTCCACATTTCATGCAAAGCTCTGCTTTTTCATTGTTTTTCTCTTTTGTAGAAGGATTTTAGATTTGCATGTTTGATCTTGGTTTCTAACATGGTATCAGAGCCTTAACATGCAACCCCTTCTTAAATTCTAGAGAAAATCATTACAAAGTTCGTTTGGGGTTCCTCAAGGGTATCATGCCTTGAGTTCATCTATGCAGCATCTTGGATCAAATTGAGCATTTCCATTGGATTCAGAGTGCTGGAAAAAGTCAAGAATGACTTATTTTTTTGATTTTGGTCATCGTTGAATAAATTTGTGAGTGTTTCAAGCTCGGTGATTTTTTGCAAGCTCTAGAGGTAGCTAACTTTCGGAAGCATCTTGGAGCAAAACGGACACCACCATTGCATTCACAGAGTCCCAAAACCCTAAGATCACCCTTTGTTTCATCGATTTTGGTGAAGTTGATCCAGAAGGAAAAAAATTTTTGCCAGGGAGGTCGTACGACCTCCCTAGCATGCATTCCAAGGCAGATTTTTTCATGAAAATCGAGAAAAAAATAAAAAATTGCATTCATTTTTGCGTCACTCGCATAGATGGAAGGTGCCACCCGATGGCCACCAGTCTACCACCACTATTGGTGGCTCTCCCTACCTCCACTGTCGACCATAGATCTGCCCCAATCTGTCCCCCTTTGCACAGGTCGCGGTCCTATGGGGGACTAGGTGCTATGCGGCCAGCCCCCGACCGGCCTCCCAGTACCTTCATCAGTCACATGGGTTACCAGGGGCTTCACCCCAACCCCTAGTCCATGAGCCCCTGGTCACGCACAAGACCAAGGGATTTTTTTTTTTAAGCTCCCTGGGCTACCTGCAAGCCATATTGCCTAGCTTGGAGCACCTTTGACAAAATCGGGTGTAACTTTTGCATATGGTGTCCTTTTTTGCAAACAAGATACCATTGGAAAGTTGGTTCTGACACTGATCTAGTGGTGAAGGTAGTTTTCTCTGATTTTTCTCCAATTTCATTTTGTAGTTCCTTGAACTCAAATGTTTTTGTTTTCACTCCGGAGGGCATATCTTTTGACTCAGTGATCCTTTTTCGCCATTCTTACAGCATTGGAAAGTTGGTTCAGTCCTCTACATAGATCTGAGGTCTATTTTTATTTTTTGTTTATGCATGTTTAGGAATTCTCTCCTTTTGCAATAATTGGGTATTGTAATAAATGAACTGATATAAAGTTCCATCAGGGGGGTTTCTTGCATAATAATCTGATTAGAGTGTGCATGCACTTTGATCTTCATCTTGTTTTGATGACAACTCACATGGGTTGTAATCTAGTTTCTTAGTTTCTTTTGGCCATATTTTGTCTTAGCTTGACACATATCAGATTCATTTTAGATCCATCTCAGTTTGAGGGCCACTAAATTTGTGGTTAATGTTCTTGAGTCTTTATGGTACTTTTTCCCATGGAAACATTTTAGTCTCAGTTTAGCATCAGCATTGAGATTCACAGCTTCCAGAGTCTATCATCATCATATCATCTACTATTGCTTCATAGATTTGAGGGTTTTTCCCATTTGGTTTTTTCAAGTGTTCCATGGCATCAGGTCTTCTATTGCATTATTATGATTCCGATATAGTTTCTTGTAGATAGAATTATCTTTCCTTGCTTGTCGGATTGTGGTTCCAGTGTTACTCCACAGTGTTCTTCCAGAGCTTCTTTGCAACAGTCATTTCATTGTAGGGGAGTTTGTCCCACCGGGTTTTCCTTCTCTACCTTATTATTGCATTTGTACATGGGTACCTGATCAGGCCTTGTTTCCGGGACCCATTCATGCTTTCTTGCATTCATCTTAGTTTTAGGTGCATGCTTTTTTAGTCTCCCTAAGTTGCACTTATGGGGGGTGTTAGTGTAATTAATATTTAATTACACTTGCATAACTTTATTTAGGTTTTTCTTAGGTAATAATTAGTTTACTTAATTAATAAGTAAGCTTTATTTAGTTGAGCTATTTTTAGGTCAACATTTGGGTTGCATACATTGCTTTTATAAAGAAATTAAATTATTGTAATTTCTGAATTCCTGAATAATATCAATTTGCACATTTCATGCAAAGCTCTTCTTTTTTATTGTTTTTCTCTTATGTGGAAGGTGGTTAGGTTTGCATGTCTGATCTTGGTTTCTAACACGTTTTTATTTTAAGGAAATCTTTGAAATTGATCGACCATATGAGATTCTTCACACTCTTATCCAACCCACTGATTTGGAATGGGAGGAGCAACATTCCACCGTCCTCAAACACTAGGAATTCCCAAATCTCTAGATTCGTGCCTCCGCAAGTGAAGGCCCCTTGTGAGTCACCAAAACTACAAAGCAATTTTTTTCTTAGTCTTTTTTTGGTTTTTGACTTTCTTTTTCAGCTTCAAGATGAATCCACGCTTAAAGAAAGGGTTGCTCCAAAAGTGTGCAATGCACCATGTGGTGGCTGCACAATTTTTTTTTATCATCTTCCTTTTGGGAGCAAGCCAAAGAATATGTCAACTCAGCATAAATTGTCTCTAAGGCCATTTTTTTCACAAATCTAGGATCCCCCACCCACTCGACACACCATCTCTTCAATTTGGGAAAATTACGCTTTTAAGGAGTGATTTCTTTGGATGGGGTTTGTCGGAGCATGTTGGGTCTTTCTTTCTTTTGGGGTGGAAACTTCGAGTTGACATCATAAATCTATATGGCCAATCAATTAGATTTTGCCAAGCTATTTTCTAAGATCCATTTTTTTCAACTGCAATCTTTGTTAAATATCTAAGGGACATTAATGTGGCAGTTGAGAATTAATGAGCAAGGATTTCCTCATCTAATCAAGATCTACAATTGGATCGTGAGCTATCAGCTGTAGGTATTTGGTAGTATTTTCTTCTGGAATGTTGGTGACAGTTTTCTCTTTTCCGGCTATAAATAGATGTCAACAACATATGCTAAATTTTTTTGGAAGTCTTTAGGAATTAAGTTTTTAAAAAGGTTTAGAAGTTAGAATCTTTTTCCTTCAACTGAAGAAATATTTTACAATAGAAGGCTTTACAGAATACTACTATTCTCTAGTATATTATATTGTTTTAACTTGAACTATCATCAGATTGGCATCCAACCTTTGTTTTAAGTTCATTTGATATTTAAATACGCTTTGTTTAGAAGAAATCTTTGAAACTGTGCGTATTATGGCCTTTCTCAAGTTCCTTCTTTACATTTTTGTCTATGATAAAAACACTATGTTAAGCTTATTTTGATAGTCCGAGTAGTTGATTTTCATTTTGTAGGCTTCTATGAGTTAATGGAATCTTTAAGAATTTGGATTATGTCGATTAAACTTATCCATTTTCTTTAGTTTTTCTCTCATATTATTTTTTATCAAGAGGAAGAGCTTTTGCAATTTTTGGATGTTTTTGTTAACTTTTGGAGCCTTTTTTATGCTTGATAATACCTTAATGAGTGCTTCCCATGGAGATATTTGAAAGACTAGATGGTGATTTTATTTAGCCTTTGTTGTTAATTCTCTTTCCGACAATGAAGGGTTGTGGAATTTTGTGTCTAATATATCATTCATAAAATTGAATTAAGGTTTGAAATGTTGTAAAACCTTTGGTGCATCACCATTTTTATGTTTTATATTTTCATTTCCTTCTACCTTTTCTCTCAACTCAAAGAAGAGGTATATTTCTATAAAAATCCCATAGGTATTCAGTGAGGCACAAATTGGTCCCCCACTCACTAAAATTCCCATAAGTTTGTCGGAGAGGCACAAGCTTTAATGATCAATAGTTCCTAGTGTTATATGTATGAGAAATGATATTGTAACTCGGTTGCTATGAAATATTATCATCATCAATTTTCCGTTTAGGTGATTCTAAGATAGGCATGGGTTTATCTTGAACTTGAGGTTGATGTGAGGGTGGGTAGATGGTAAGAAGTGGCTCAGGATTACACTTTAAGAAATATATAATGTGCATAACCTCAAAAGGCTTGTCCTTATTTTCATGATCTCTTAGTGAAGGGGAGCATAATATCATTTCATTATCTTCATCTAAGGAAGTCTCATTATTATTACTATAATTTTCTTTCACTGTGATATCTTCTTATAGTATTGAAAAATATCATTTGTTACATTTTCACACTTGTCTAGGACCTTGTGAACTAAATGGACCTAATTGTGCCTTATTTAAGGTGTTGTTAAGTTTTTTCTTACACTTTCACACTAATATAGGGTTTTCATTAATAAATTGGGCTTCTTTATATCTTATTTTGCATCTACAAGCCATAATTAATGAATCTTTCTGAGGATGATCCTAACATATATGTAATGACCAATCAAAAATTAATGTTTTAGGACTGTGTGGCCTAGATTTAGTGATCTAGGACTCATACACCATCTTGGGCATATGGGTCCCACCTAAGTTTTGGGGCCCCAATCTAGATTTCACATAAATTGAATCTTTTCTTAAAAATATGTCCCATAGCCTAGGCTAATGGGACTTATACACCACTTCTAGTGTATGAGTCCCATGTGGCTTAAAATTAAATTAAACTAAAAAATTTATAAATATTTTATCCTCTTAGATCTGATGTCGGCTTGTAATGTTGTAATTTTAGGAAATTTGGCATAAACAAGTATAAATACAAGGTTATTTCACTCATTTTTAATCTAGAAATCAAGTGACCTGAATCTTTCAAGTATTCATGCATTATAGAAAATTTTAGTTGACAAGAGAATTCAATAGTTTACAAGAGAATTTAAGAGTCTTCAAGAGCTGATTAACAAGTGTTTTGGAGCATTATTCAAGTATCAAGAATAATTTCAAAGTCATCATGCATCATGTTTGTTTTTTAGCTAACATTTGTGATGTAGGGTTTTATGATTCTAGCAAGCATTCAATTCAAGATCCATATCATTAAACAAAGATTCAAGATCTACATCTATTGGAGCCACTTCATACATGTTTGCAACACTTTGTTTCTAGGGTTTCGTGAGTTGCAACATATAATTTTTTTCATTCATCATTCCTCCTTTCCATTTTATTTCATTACAAGGTTTGATTACCAAAATGGGGTTTGACCAAGGAAAACCACTTTCCACTAATAAAACAAAATTTTCCCCTCTCTTTAGTGTTTTATTTGTAGATCTAGGTTGAAGACATATTGAATAAAAATATTGGAGAAAATTTGTTAAAGTTACAAATTTTTCCAAGTTGTCACCTTGTTTAGAAGATCATTAAAGGACCTCTATAGAGTAGAATTTAACTATTCAGATCTAAAAATTGGGTTGAGAAGACAAAAAAAATGTTGAAGAGTAGATTTAGATCTTGATTATTCTAAAAAACCAAGCATGATTGATATTCCATTTCTGGCGTGAGTCCTAGTATAGTCAAATTTATAAATTTAAGGTGTTCTAGACTTGTCATTGCCAAATTTCTATTCCTACCTAGAAATCCTTATCTGGGACTAAATTGCCTAGCTTGGCATATGAGTCCCAGTGTGCATTAAATTTAGCATTTTCATCATTTCAGGTCTTCAACCAAGATGCTACATATTTCTAGGTGACCCTTTGTACTACTCTAGTTTTCTGTTCTATTTTACATTCATTTCTAGGCCATTTAGTGAATTTTTTTATATCATTAGGTTTTGAAATTATGTCTTGTATATTTCTTGTCATTGCAAGCACTAGCTTGGTGGTGAACCCCATTTTAGTCATTAATCAGACCCCAAGACACCCTTTTTAGATACCTTTCCCTCATTCCATCCTTGGATTGAGATCTCTAGGGTTTTTGTTGAATGAAAAGAGAAGAAACCTTGTTGTTTTATGTCCTAAATTATAGAGCAACAATTTTCCATCTTTCACTTCCCTAGTAGGAGAGTTTTTAAGAGAGAAAAAAACTAGATGTTCATGACATTAAAAGGTTAGTTCTTCTAAAATTAATTCATCACAAAAAGGGGAATCATCAACGGTTGGATTTTCTTGTTGATCAATGATGGAATTCTCTTGTTCAATAATGGTTCCACTAGGATTCTGATGACTCTCATTGATCGGATCTTCTAACACTAGAATATATTATTCACAAGTAGGAGAAGGCCAAATTTAATTGTTATGATTGTCTTTGATTTCATCCTCTATGGTATCATTCTCTTGTGCCATAATATCTACCCTAGTAGGAGATATTTTAGGAGAGTAACAAACAAGAGGTTCATCACATTCCATGGTTAGATTTTGTAAAGTAACTTCATCACAAAAAGAGGAGGCATCAAGATAAGAATAATTATTATTTCATGTTTACCAATGATTCTATCCTTTCGTTCAAATAGATCTTTCAAAATTTCAGAGGAAAAGGGGGTTCTCTTGCACTTCTAGGGTTTTCCACCTAAAAGGAGAGAGATCTTCCACCCAAAACTTGGAGGTTCATTGAAAACTAATGTAAATTTAATTGAAGTATACTTAAATAGAATTTCTTAGAGATGCAAAGAACTGAAAATGGAAATGAACTATTGATGCAAAAATAATGAAATGTACATTGTTTGAAAACACATAATGATATGCAAGAAGATAGATTAAAGACAAAACAAAGCAAGATAGAAGGGAAAATAGAAAGAGTGTACTTGGAAATGAATTGGAGTTGAAGTGAAGATTGAAAATACCTCTAGAATTCTAGAAAATCTAATTTTCTGGCCAACTGGGACACTTATGCCAAGCTAGGCGACTTATTTCCAAATTTGGGGAACTATTCCAGAGCCTGTTTCAGCCAACTGGGTATCTAGATCTCCAAAAATCTCTGAAAAACATATGTAGTCAGACTAACTCACCACAATTTTTGACTTAGTTTACTCTAGCATTTTGGGAAATCTGAGAGTGGAAACGAAAGCCTACAATTTGCATTTGATTTTCTAACTGGAATCCAGATCCAAACCTTCCAAATCATCTGTAAAATAGAATATAGTTTGGTTTATAATGGGGGGTTTTCCTTGGTCAAACACCTAGTTGGTATTTAAACCTTGAAAGAGATAAGAAATCTGCATAAAAACCTAGACCTAAGTGTATCTAAGACTAAAAAAACCTGAAGTTTGATGCAACCTGTTCTTATATGCAATAATAAGATGCATAAAATGAAACTAGAAGAATACAAGACTCATTCCAAGAGACCCTAAATCACATTAGAAATAAATCTTTATGACATACAAACCTTCGTTAGGATGAAGACAAAGAGAAAATGGAAGATGGAACCACTTTGAAAACAAGTCTTTAGGGTTGATTTGATGGCTAGTTGCATCTACTTAAGCTAGATTTATCCATGATTCTCCATATGTATCCATGATCAACCATTTTCAATGGGATAGCTTAGGGGTATGTCTAGGATCATCATGGAAAAAACAGGCCCTTAAGTGGCAATAAAATTCAGAAAAATTAGAGTTAGGCAACTTGACGTAATTTTTTTAATAAGTTATCTATTTTATTTCAAAAATATGTAAGAATAAAATCTATAGAAAATTCAAATTAGTTTATAAAATAATAGGTTTAGTTAAAATAAATAAAATCTATTTGGTGAAAATTTGTAATTTCAATGCAGTAGTACTTAAATTTTAGGGAAAAAATAAGAAGTAGGTGTTTGTCTAACCACCCTAACCACAATAAAATGATAATATTTTTTTATAATATTTTAGATATAAGTAGAGGACCCATGTCCCGATGTGATGCATATTTTTTTGTAATTTTTTCCAAGTAAATAATTAATTATGATTTTTTTATTACAAATTTTTAAAAATATAAAAACTTGTAGATCTGAACATCTTAACTCAATCAAAACTTCATGAAATTCAATTTTTCATTTTTTAATCTTATATTATGTAAAGCGTAGAATGTGACACATGTTTCAAATTCAAAAAATATGATACCATTTGAAAGCTATAGATGTTTTTCAATCAGCCTATCAATCAAGACTTTATTCGTAATTCAAATAGAAAATGAATAATAATTATTTATTAAATTCAAATTAAAGAATAATTTATATTGGTGGAAAGTTGAGAATCTCCTTTAAAAACCCTTTTCATTTCATCAATTTTGGGTAAAAAAAAAGTCATCAGTCACATGGGCCATCATATCACTTACATATCGCCACTTTTTGGACCATCATGATCTTGCACATACCCTTAGACAAAAAGTGAGCTTGAAGACTTGTAAGAACCCTAAATTTCCTCCTTAAGCTTCAACTTTGTTGTAGATAGACTAATGAATCTTCTTGTGGAATATGTTCACCACTTTATTCTTGAACCTTCTTGTGAAAAATGACTAAAGATTGTGAAAAATGACCTAAAAAAAGTATTTATAAGCATCAATACCTAATTGTCGCTTATTTTGTCGTAAGAGGCCAACATTCATCAGAAATTTTGATTAAGTTGGAGATTTTCCCACTCAAAATTGTAAATTACCCCAAAAGGGACTAAGTTGCTATTTTGGGTGACTTAGTCCCACCAGAGGTTTTTGAGGTTGGATTTATGGAATTTGAGTAATTTGAATGTTGTTTTCCAGGACTTGTATGATTTAAGAGTAAAATTATCCTCAAGGTCCAAAATAATGAGTCTTAGGGGCCTATAAATGTTGTTTTGAGGGGTGATTGATTCAAGGGTGTCTAAAGTAGGACCAAATTAGGCACAAAATTGTCTCTTTCTTCAAGACGATAAATTTTTTTGTGAGACATTAGGAAGGAGATAAATAATTTTATAAATCTCAATCATTGGATCTCTTAACACCAACATATCCTCTACACAAATGTGATTCTCATGATCATCCATGATTGTGTCCTCTTTCACTAAAGAATTATCACAAGTAGGGGAGGTGTTGGGAGATAAATGGAGACTAGGTAAATTAGTGTCAATTATCTCATCTTCTTATGTCATAATATCTTCCCAAGGGGGAGGAGGAGAGGGAAAAATAAGACTTTCATGATTCTCAATGAATGTATCTTATTTCACCAGGATACCTTCGTCACTAATAGGAGAGGTATCAGGAGAAGAACAATTATGATTTCATGATTGTCTACACTTACATCCTCTAATGTTATGACATTATTACAAATTTGATAGATACTAGGACGATATCCAACATGCTTATGAAAGGTTTCATTTTGTTTTCCTAGATTATGCCTATGAGTAGGGAAAATAGAATCATACAAGCCATGTGATACTCTATGAACACTAAATGCTTGAAAAGAAAACATGCTAACATGAAAAAAAACTATCTAAATTATGGAATACTTCTAAAATGTAAAAAATTGTCCTACAAATCTGAAATTTTTTAATACTGAATGATTTTAAAATGACTACACTAAATGGATGATTTGACCTAGATACATAAAATATAAATTCCTAAGAATTTCCAAACTGATACAACAGGTTACCAACAAGCCTAGGAAGTATAAAAAATCACTAGAAAGCTCATAAAAGTTGGTTTTTGTAAGCCTCCAAGGACTCATTCACCCAATGGCGAATAGGTCTTGGTATGTTTTTTTGGGAAACTCTGAATCTAATATTGAAGCTTAGGAATTGTGAAAAATTTCTACCTTTGTAACCCTAATAGGGTATCATTTTCCCAATGGTGAATGGGTCCTAGATTATTATTTTTTAAATATTTTTTTACTGATTTTCAAGCCTTTTTTTAGCGATATTCAGATTCAGTTTGCTATACTAAGTTTTAGGTTTAGATATCAAGTAAATGCAATATGAAATTTGAGTGCAAATTGTGACAAAATGATGACCTAAAACACATAGTTTTATATGTAATTTTATTTTCAATTTTCAAATGAAATTTTATGTGATGCAAGATGATATAAAAAAATGACAATTGTTTTTGTATTTTTCAGATTTAAAGAATACAAAAATAATACAATCTTAAAAACCCTAGATGAGATATAGATTTGAATGCAAACTTAGACATCCTAAATGAGATCTAATTTAATGAAAATTAATGCAAATGAAGGAAAATGAATGCAATATCTAATCTAATATGAAAAAAGACTCCAAAATTAGAAAAGTACAATGCTCAAAACGTCAAGTTCACCAAAATGAAACAAAGGAAAAGAGGGGGCGATGAACCAAAATGTAATCAAGATGGGTAACCCCTCTTTTGACTATTTATTTCATTCAATTATGCATAGATGAATATTAAAAAATAAATCTAAATGATATACCAAGCAAAAGGAAAGTTTTAAGAGGGTAAAATGTTGTGTACCTATAATGTCACATAATTTCACCTAGGGGAAATTCCACATTTTAGCAATTTACCTAGATTTTATGACACCCAAACACATTAATGGAAAAAATACCATGGGTCATAACTTCACAATTCTAGCTCCATGTGGACCAAGGGCGAAGCAACAACAACCTAATGACATGTTTCCTAAAAACTTATTCTTTGGATTCCTACGTAGCACACAAATGTTTGTGTGGCACACTAGCATCCTGACAATTTTTTGAGTTTCAAATGAGGAATATCAAATCTTGACTCTCAAAACATGTCCAAACAGTTAGGTTTTTAGGTGTAACAGCTCTTTTTCACCCATCCTTGCAACAAAACCCTTCAATTTCTCTCATTTTTGGGGTTCATTCATTCACTCTTGAATCTCTTCTTCTCTTGACAACAACACGTCTACAAGAAAAGATCTATTGAACTGAGGTCCCTCCAACAGCCAAACCTCTCTACCAAGAATTTAATGGTGGATATGTGTGTTCAAGAGGGGGCCAAGTCCTGTTGGTAATTCTCTCTCACTCTTTTGTATTTGTGAATAGATTATATATTTGTTCATTTCCTACTCAGTGGTGTGGGTTCTCCTCCTAAAGTGGGGTTTCCTTTCACCACTCCTTTTATCCATTTTGATTACACTCTCTTTATATCTAGTTGTCTGTGGAGGTGGAAACACCAAAGTAGGTTTTTGACTAATGTAAACCCCTATACAATCCAAAAAATTTCCCTCATTCACCTTGTTTGTAGGTTATAAAGCAGAGTTTTTAGTGAACACACAAACATCTGATTGTTATTAAGTTTTCCCTCAGTTCTCCTTATGTTTTGTCATATTTTCAGTTCTTTATTTAAACATTCTATTGAGTAGAGCTTAGATCTGGGTTAGGTAGTAAAAATCTATTTTTCTCACCTAATTTCCCGAGCTCTTTGTTGTTTAGGATGCTAGAATTCAATTTGGACACCAGTGCATCATGCTAGCATCTTGAATCCACGATGTTGTCCTTTGGACAAGAACTTCTCTTTCAAAGGAAAAAATATAAAAGTTACACTCTCTTGGGATTTGAAGTAGTCTTTTTTGATAATTAATCTGTACACGATTTTATTGTAATTTCTTCATTCGACTTATGTTGAGGTTGATAATAGAATTTCATTCCCTAGGATTTTATTGAGAATGAAGAGACTCGTGTGCAAAAAATCCCCCTTATCTCATATTTTGGTGAACCTAGCGTGAAACATGTCAGATCTATTTCTACAATGTTTCAATATCTATGATAGATCTATTTCTACAATGTTTCAATATCTATGATAATTCTTTTTCTAAGGAATATTTCAACATGTTGAATGATTTTGTAGATTGTTTCTTAGAAGAATCTTCCTCTATTTATAAATCTTCCAAATAAACCTCTTCTTCGCAGGTTGAAGAGTCAGTAAATGTTGTAGTGATCTTTGTGGCTTCTCCAATCCCTCAGAAACCTATCATTTACTTGAACCTAGATAGCCCTTCTCCAAAGAAGGATCATTTTGTCTATGGAATTGCATATCATGATGATTAACTAGATTTGCACTCAAGGTTTGTAAGAGCTATGGAATTTTCTTTGTACAATGCTATTGGGTACACATATAATACAAGAAGAAATAAACAAAATTTGGATCAACAACATTTTGTTCCTACATCTCCACCTACTCAAGTACCTACTTCTTTACCACCTTCTCAACTTTGTGTTACTCTAGCTAAGATCTCAATTTGAGATTTACTTCAAATCACTTCAGTTTATCAAGAAACGCTCCAAGAATCCTTGTAGAAGATTATCTTGCCTGCCTTCGCTAGGCCGACAAATGTTAATTCACTAATGGCTCATATTCATTCAGATTAATTGAATATTATGTTTTATCCACAATAACTCTTGCCTCTCGATGTGTAGAAGCAAGCAGACCCTTCGATGATTGTTATTAATGTTAATACTATTGGTATTAGGTGTACCCTCATTGATACTAGTTCAACTCTCAACATTTGTGGTATCAATTTATTACCCAATATTAAATTCAATTCATCTTCTTTAGCTACTTCTTCTTTGTACATTTGCGGGTTCAATAATCTTGTCTGCCAAGCTCTATGCATGATAATATTTCCATTGCAGCTAGGCCTCATTACATTACCCACTTTGGTTTTTGTGATGCATATCCCTTTACCCTACAATGTTCTTTTGGGGAGACCTTGGATTCATTCTATGGGTTTCATGACTTCCACTCTACATCATTCTCTAAAGTTTGTTGCAAATAAACGAGTAGTCATAGTCAAAGTTGACTTGAAATTTATTCACCTTTGTGAACTAGAGTCTACTAGTCAGGCTTTGATTGTTTCCACTTAATAATTGTATTTAGTCTTTAACTTCTGATGCTATGACGTGTTTTTTGGTGATATCCTCCATGGAGGTTGTCCCCAAAGCGAATATTGTTAGAGACTAACCACCTAAAGTAGAAATTCCTAAGTCTTCCCCATCTACTTATTCTTCTAAAGTGAATGCATTGCTTGGTGATAACTGGGGGTGCTTGGAATTCTCTGTATTCTTTATTGGAGAATACAAATTGATTCCCACTCATCTAAAACTTCCAATAACCTTGAATTAATTTGATGAAAATGTGGACAACACTTCTGTTGAGGAGTAAAACTATACTCGTATTCAGGAGACCAATCTTTCCCCTATTCAGGAGGATAGTTCTACTCCTACAAAGGAGGTTAATGTTAGAAAATTGAGTAAAGGAGAAATTTTTGATCTCATAGATGTGTTTGATGTTCGCTGGTGGAATGAAGATGTCTATGTGGAACCATTGACTTTTGAGGCTTTGCAGAATCACTATGGTTCTAGATATAGACTCGCTTCTCAGTATGACTATGGGAAAAAAATGCCTTGGAAATATTGAGCAAGGAATCCAAGTCCCTATCTAGTTCAAGCCTCATAATTTTTATCTAGGTTTGGGATGCTCTATTGAACAATCTAAGCATAAACCTTGGTGGAGTGTTAATATGATTTCAATTGAACCACTTATTTTGGTCCATCATAAACTAATAGAGGATGGGGTACAGGTCGAGAGAGTCCCTTTAGATGTTTTCTCTTCGGATGAAGCACTTGAGAAATTATTAGGTGCCTACTCCCCTTTTCCTTATTTCCATCACAAAAGATGATTATTGTATCACTTGAATGAACAGGAATATTTTGGAGAATCTATATTGAGATTTGATGAGAAGGAACCTCTAGAAAATATTGGGGATGGTGTTCTAATATCACATCTGGGTGATCCTACAATGCTAGTTTACAATTTCTGGGATATTTTGATTTTTGTTGAAATCGTATATTTTAAAAAATATAATGATTTAAGCCTTAAAAATTTCCATTTGAAGGATTCTAATTAAGGATGATTTGATCAAACCACCTTAGATCAAACCTCCTTGGATAGAAACCTGCTAGTTTTAAACCATACCTATAATGGAGTCTCCTTTACACCTATCAAAATGATGATAAAAAACCACTTTTGGTTTACCTTTTGGGGGATCAAATGAATTCATTTAAAATTTATTTTTTGTAAGTATGTAGTCCTTATTATAAGCTTCCCAAAAAATTCTAATTTAAAATAAATTTAATTTAATTATTATATTTATTTTTTATTTCTTATGAATGTAGGTTTTTCACCAAAACTCAAGCTCTCTGTTCTGCACATGTGGAAAAATAGAAAATTATTAAAAAAATAAATTAAAAACACCAGTGCACTAGATATTTAAATCCTTGATCCAAAAAAAATAAATAAATTGAATTTTCATACATACAAAAAAATTTATGTTGTATACAGTCCACTTATGTCTAAATTGTAATTAGTTTGACTTCGAAACTTGATTAATGAAAAAATATTCAATAAAAAAATATGAAACCAAATCAAAGTGCTAGATATCATAGTTACAAATCTAAATTCAAAAAATAAGAACTTTATCCTTCATGGGAAAAAAGTTATGTTGTATACAGTGAGCATCACTCCTTAAAAATGGTGTTTACTGAAAAGACTAGTTTTTGAAGGAGATGGAGAAAGAAATGAAATTTTATTCAAAAAAAAATGAAAAAAATACAATTAGAATCTACAAAAAAGAAGTCAAAAATCACTACTTTGCATCATCTTCAAATTCATCATGGTTTAGCCGCTATAGGTACCCGAAAGTGAAGATTTAGTTAGGAAAAATCAGTTCAGTGTCCAGTTTGACCAAAAATTATAAACCATTATTGTGGGATCACCCATCTTAGAGACCATAGTTATCTCCTTAAGGGAGATGCTACAAAAGTCTCTATGGATCCTAAGTCTTTTGAAAAGGTGATTAATATTAGGAAGTTCCTTTCTTTAGAAGAAGATAAGAAACATTCCGATTTTGTACATTCTTATCCTGATAGCTTTGCTTGGAAATATGAGGACATGTTCAATATTGATGAGTCTATAGTGGTTCACAATATTTCCTTATGTCTTGACACCCAACCAATTAAGAAGAAAATTTGAAAGATTAATCCCAAGGTTGCATTTTTGGTTAGTACTGAGATATAGAAGCTTTAGAAAGCAGGCTTTATCCATCCAATCAACTACTCCCCTTGGATCTCAAATATTATTGTTGTTAGTAAACTTGATGGCCATATTCATATATGCATTAACTTTCGTGATCTTAATAAGGCTTCTCTTAACGATGATTTTCCATTAACTAATATAGAAATGATTGTGGAATTGACTATTGGCCATTCCTTGTTGTCTTTCATGCATTGTTTCTCAAGTTACAATCAGATCCGTATTAATCTAGAGGATTAGTACAAGACAACCTTCACTACCCCTTGAGGAAATTTTTGTTATGTGGTCATGCCCTTTGGGTTAAAGAATGTGGGAGAAACTTACTAGCAAGTGATGACCCTGATATTTCATGATTTCATTCATAATATTATAGAAGATTATGTTGACAATATCTTGGTGAAATCTATAACCTATTAGGATCATGTTAAAAACCTTCATCTTATTTTTGAAAGACTTCGACTCTACAAAATGAGAATTAATCCTCTTAACTTTGTTTTCAATGAAGATGCGAGGAAAATTCTAGGATTTATATTCTCTCATCATAGAATTAAAGTTGACAAAAATAAGATTGATGCAATTGTTAACATGCCTCCACCCAAGAATATTACCAAGTTGCAAAGTTTACAAGGGAAGATTCAGGCAATTTAAAGTTTCATATCGCAATTGGCTAATCACTCCCTTCCTTTCACTCATTTTTTAAAGAAATATGTTTTCTTTATATGGGATGAAGAGTTCCAAAAATATTTTGAGTTAATCAAAACCTATTTGGCCAACCCTCCCATACTAAAGCCAACTATGTAGGATAGACCCTTTTTGCTTTACCTCACAACATCATCATATTATTTAGCAACTTTGCTTGCTCAATATGATGATGTTGAGAAATAAAGAGTGGTCTAATACATTAGTCATGTCCTAGTAGACTATGAAACCCGTTATTCCTACATGAAGAAGAAATTTCTTGCTCTCATCTTTGCTATGCAGAAACTGAGGCACTACCTTCTTCATGCTGAAATGTATGTCATTGTAAAAAGTGACCTTCTAAAGCATTTTTTCTCTAGTACCAACCTTGTTAGGAGGTTAGCGAAATGCGTAATGTTTCTTTTTGAGTTTGACATAAATTTTATTACTCAGAAGTTGATAAAGTTTCAAGCGGTTGTCAATCAATTGGTAGATGCTCCCTTGTCTCGCTCCTTGGGTTTGGATTTATTTCCTAATGACAAATTTTTTGTAATAAATTATGACCTTGAATGGAAAATTTACTTCGATGGGTTGAGATATTAGACCGACTCTAGAGAGGGTTTGGTTTTTATATCACCTAAAGTTAAGTTGGTCCCTCTCTTCTTTGAATTGGACTTCCCTTGTACCAATAAAATCACTGAGTATGAATCCTTAATTGTTGGATTACATGCCATGATTGCATTAAAAATAAGACATCTCTGTATACTAGGTGATTCTAAGCTTATTGTGAACCAAATTATGGGAGCCTATCAAGCTAAGAAAAGTAAGTTGTCTCAATATCGAGACCTTGCTTTTTCCTTGCTTAAATAGTTCTCCTATTTCATAATAGATAGTGTCCCTAGGAGGGATAATCAACATGCAAATGCCATGGCAAGTGCTACTTCCCTGGTACCTTCAGATGAGGATATGAAATTATACCACTTCATGGTTCAAGTCCTTCGGTCTCCTACCATTTTTTATCAGCCTGAATCTGATGCTTTTGTCTATTCTCACATTGACTTGGGAGAATGGTTTTATAACATTTAAAAATACTTGAAGACTAGAAAAATTCTTGATGATGTGATGAAAAATGATTGCACTCATATATGTAAGCTTTCAGTCCACTATGTTATCTTTTCAGACATTCTCCATTGTAAATATTATAACAACTTTATTCTTTGATGCCTCACTTTAAAGTATAAACACCCCTTTCCCTTAAAGAAGCCCATTCGGGTTTTGCGGGTGGACACTTTGATGGTAAATCCCTGGTGAGAAAATTGATACACATGGGGTACTTTTGGAAAATGATGGATTAAGATTCCTTTGAGTTTAGTAATAAGTGCTTGTAATGTTAGTAACATAGTTGTCTAGTTCATGCACCTACACAAGAGTTAAAAAATCAGACCTCTCCTTGGCCTTTTATAAAATGGGTGTTGGATATTATTGTAAAATATCACCTCCTTCCTCTAAAGGACACACTTTTATTATCACCACTACATAATACTTCATGAAGTGGGTCAAATCTATCATGCTTCAATCCACAAATGTTGAGGCTATTTGTGGTTTTCTTTTAAACAACATTATTTCTTGTTTTAGATTACCTGCTACACTTGTCTCTAACAATGGTATGCCATTCAACAACAAGGAAGTAACTAAATTCCTGGAGAAATTTCAAATTCAACATAGACTTTCTACACCATATTATGCTCAATCTAATGGCCAAGTAGAATCATCTAACAAGAGTCTTGATATCATTCTTCCTAAAATAGTTAATAAACATGGTAAGGATTGGCCTATTCAATTAACATACACTTTGTTGGCCTATCACATGAGTGTTCATACGATGATGAGTATGAAACCTTAAAACCTTGTGTATGGTTCCAAATCTATCATATCTTTGGAGTTGGAAATTATGTCTTTGTGAGTTTCCCTTAAAGGGTTAATTGATGAAAAAAATTATTGGGCCAATAATTTGCATCAACTAGAGATTCTCGATGAGCACCGATTACAAGCCATCAATCATCTTAAAGTTTATCAATGATCATTATCCAGACAATATAATCAAAGTGTACTGACTAGATCTTTCAAGGTAGGTGACCTGGTTCTCCATTAGAATTAGAGAAATTTAAATTAACCACATGATAAAAGGGAAAAATTTAGTCCTAATTGGTTGGGCCCTTACATTGTCATCTTTGTTTATGGTTCAAGTCCGTACAAATTATAATCTATGGATGGAACGCCTATAAAAGAACCCGTTAATGCAATTCACCTTCGTAGATACTATGTGCAGTGTATAATCTGTCATATGTGTAGTGTTCACTCTTTAAGGGGTGTAGCATTGCATATGTTGACATTATTCATTAATACATTATGAATTTCTTTTGTGCTATGATGTGATCATGTGTGTGTGTGTGAGACATACATACATGTATCCTACTATGCTATGTATATATGCATTATATTATATATTTTTGGGAAGTTAGATCATTACTATATTTAATCAATATACATCCATGTGTTCTCATTAAATCATAATAACATATAATGTAAACATACATCCATATACATATATAAGATCCATAGCACCGACATACATGAAAGTAAGGAACATACACATCAAAATATACATTTTCATTCTATCAGAATCGATATCTCATGTATATATTTATAAAGATCAAATTTCATGTACATGCATCAGGCCACTATCATCAAAAAATAAGTGGTTACTAAATATGTGTATCAATGTCTGTACAAAAAATATCTACAAATATATATATCATGACTAAAAAAATGATGTACAAAATAGAGGCTCTCTATGGCTACAACATATGGCTCTCAGAGCCCTCCAACTCTGGCTACAACTATGGATGAGGCTGCATAGTGGTAACAGATTTAGAGCGGTGTGAACATGAGGCTGACATAGCCATACACATCCCACTAATCTCTCCCTAAAGGGATCATATCTGCATAGGGCCTAGATGAGATCCTACTACAACTATTGGTCACCTGTTGGGATCATGGTTGTTGGATGTCCTATGAGGTCATCGAGGTGACTTTGAAGGGCATCACATTCTTTCTCAATGACATCAACCCTTTTCATGACCGTGTCTTGCTCTATGAGTGTTGTCCATAAATCCATCAATAGCTAGCCACATTACTCTCAGAATGTGGTAGAATTAGTTGCCCTCTATACTATCTCCATGTTTGCCTCCTCATACGCAGTCCTTAGATGCACCACCAGCTCGAAAAGGTGGACATGTCATCCTATTTAAATTGGTCAATACACATCAAGGATTTGCCCCTAGATTGGCACAATAGGGGCCACCTATGATATGTGCTAGGTGAAGAACCCAATCCATCCCCAAGTATCCACTATAAACATAGAAGAAAAATACACATCAGTATCATGAAATATATAAAATTGAAACATGGTATATGTATACATGAGATGAAAACTAGAAATATTGAAATGAAACAACATAAACAATTTTTATACCTAGGTCCCCTGGCTACCAGAATGGGTCAGGGGGAGGAGGTGTGCTCGGTCCTACACCATTGGTTTTAGGAGTTGCCTGAGATTCTGGAAGGGCTAGTGGGGCCGATGGGATAGGAATAACTGGTGGAGGGGAAGACATCCTCCACCACCTCCTGGGTCTCAAAAATGTTGCTCTAGCCTCCTCAACTTGCTCTTTCTCCTTTCTGCTGCTACCTCTACACCTCTTCCTATGCCTGGGTGGTTATGGTGGCACATCCCCTTGTAAGCTGAGAACTACTTTGGGGGCATCTTCTAGGAAAATTAGGGTGAGACAATGTGCTGCCCACCACACCAGAAAATATTAGGCCACATCGATGTTGTCTAGTGTCCCCATCAGCAGTAGGTTAGCATCATCAATGTCATCATTGAAGAGATCCACACCTACTAGGGTAGGGTACAGATGGTCCTCAAGCCTCACCACACTTCGCATAGCTTGGGTGTATGTGTGAATAGGAGGGGGAATGGTTTGAACCCACCTATGTTGTTGCTTGACCCAAATCAAATAATATGACATGATAACAAAATATGTGTGCCCGAGGATGAATCATCTGTGTCACAAGTTTCAAATGAACCTATGATCATTAACCTACTGGAAATGCTAGTAGAGTCTCCACTTGATATTATCTAGTGTTAGCATGTCAAACTGCAACCGCTATAACTACAGATCACTATGCCTCCACTACCGAGTGAGCTCATACTAGTGGGCCATTAAAATAATGTAGTTCCACACCTATAGATACCCCTCTAGCCTAGTGCACAAGATTTGGGAAAAATCCCACACCTAAAGGAGTGTGTATCTAGTTAGGCTGTGATACTCATAGTGGACATACCAATCAAGCTCCTGGTAGAGGTGCATAAGAATATTGTTCCCCCATGAGAAATGTTCTATCACTCCACCATCACTTGAATGGTGTGGACGAGGCCCTTGTGGATTTGAGAGACTCATGCACCTATGGTCATCCATATGGTGATAGTAACCACCATGACATGACATAGCAGAGGGAAATGGTCTAGACCCGGTTGAACCACTAGGTGTAGATATGCGTGGTCTTATCTCTATTGTCCATCTGGTCAGAGTAGTATCAAACCCTATTGGATCATTCTTGCACTAAACTTGTTTCATTAATCACCACCCATTGGCCACATATGGGAAGCTTGAGGATATGGGATACATCCTCTAACATGATCATTGTCTCTCTAGTTGATAGCTAGAAGCTAGAGGTAGTGGCATCCCATCTCGCCATTAACACCATCAACATATGGTCATGATACAACATCTCTAGCATGGTATATACATGTTAGAGGCTAACCCACTATAGATGGGTGACCTTATCATTGGTGAGTCAGTCCCTCTAATATCATAGTAGGTGAAGCACCCACCCTTCAGGATGCTCCCCAATCTCTCAATAATCTTACAAAAAAAGAAATTTGTGTCAATACATAGCCAATTATAAAAAATACTAGTAAAAAATATTATGGGATGCATGTGTGCCACGTAGACATCCCAGTTCATCATTATTGGCATAGGGACAATAGTGCATCCCTTAGATGCTAGCACGTCTTGGATGCAAATTCTCATCTTGGATGCCAAAATGTGCTGAAGATGTGTGCATGTTCTCAAGATTCCCTAGCACCTAAAAGTCTAAAAAAGTGCAAAACATTACCAAAAAATGCTAAACGAAGAGGTTTTGAGGCCTACCTATTCAACCTCTATTCCCTCGGTGACGTCTGCACATAGTTGGTCCAACCTCAGATCCTTGTAATTATGTTTTCTGAACATTTTGATGAATTTTCTCTCACAAAAATCACAAAAATCCTCGCAATGAATAGTGAAAATGACCCTTCTCAGGGCCCACCTAGGTATATATAGGCCCCCGAGGTCCATTTTTCCTAGAGTTTGTGGCTCCCTGGTTTCTCCTGATTTTACCCATCTATCTAGGGGAAAACTCGAGAGGGAGCATATAGTCATCTCTTCAAAATAATTTTTTCTTCTAAATCACTGAATTTTGGAACTGACTCAAAATTGAATTTTACAGAATAAAATTTTGCATGTTTTTTCTCAACTAGTCTTGCACTTCTTGTTGAGTTCAATTGCTAGGGGGCAGTTATAGGACATAATAACCTTGCCAAAATAACCTTGGACAAAATAACCCGGTCACAATAACCCAAGGAAAAGATAACCCAGGGTCATAATAACCCAAGCCAAAATAACCCATGGTCACAATAACCCATGGTCAGAATATCCCCATAAGAATATAGAGAAAGGAAAACAAAATTTATAAATTACATTAGAATTTATATAGTTTTCCAATTATTATGCCAAAACATTTCTCCAATTTTTACTGCTATCTCTTAATGTGCCCAAAAGACCACAGGTTATTCTGTCCATGGGTTATTTTGACCACGGGTTATTCTGTCCATGGGTTATTGTGACCCTGGGTTCTTTTTTCCTTAGGTTATTATGATCGGGCTATTTTGTCCAGGGTTATTTTGGCTGGGTTACTATGTCTGGGTACCTTAGGGGGAGCCTTTAGTACTATTCATATTGATTTTGGTAACCTCTATGGTACCTTCTTTTGGTATGCAAATTTGTAAAATTTCAAGTTTTTTATGAATTTTTTTCTTCTCTACTTTAGTGTGGCTGATTTTTCCCAAAAGTGAGCCGACTAAAGTAGGGGAAAAAATGTAATGTCATAGAATTACACCTAGGGGAAATTCCACATTTTAGCACTTTTCCTAGCATTTATGACACCCAAATGAATTAATGACAAAATTCCCATGGGTTGAAACTTCACTATTCTAGCTCCATGTGGACCAATGGCGAAGCAATAGTAGCCTGATGACATGTTTCCTAGAAAACTATTCTTTCGATGCCTACATGGAACACAAACATCTATGTGTTGTGCTAGCATCCTATTAGTTTTCTTATTTTTAAATGAGGAACCTTGAATCTTGACTCTCGACAAATTTCCCAACAATTAGGTTTTTTAGGTGTAACAACTCTTTTCCATCCTTGCATGCAAAAAAACCCCATCATTTTCTCTCATTTTAGGGGTTCATTCATTCACACAAGATTCTCTTCAATTTCACTCTTGAATCTCTTCCACTTTTGACAAAAAACCTTCTAAAAGAAAAGATCTACTAGAATGAGGTCCCTCCAACAGTCAAATCTCTCTAGCAAGCATTCAACAGTGTGTTTGTGTATTCAAAAGGGGGTTGAGGCCTATTGGTAATGCTCTCTCACTCTTTTCTATTTACGAATAGATTAGATCTTTGTTCATTTTCTTGTTGGTGGTGCAGATTCTTCTCCTCAAGTGGGGTTTACTTTCACCACTCCTTTTATCAATTTCGTTTACACTCTCTTTCTATCTGGCTATCTATGGAGGTGGAAAAAAAAAAATGGGGGTTTGACTAAGGGAAACCCCTTTACAGCCCCAAAATTTTCTCTCGTTCACCTTGTGTTTAGGTTGCAAAGTAGATCTTGGAGTGAAGACTTAGACATCTGGTTTTTAGTAAGTTTTCCCTAAGTTCTTATATTTTCTCATAGTTTTTATTCTTTACTTTATCATTCTATTAAGTAGACCTTGGATCTGGGTTAGGTAGTGAAACTCTATTTTTTGTGCTTGAGTTCTTGAGATTGAAATCATTAAAATACCACCAAAACCATATCCCAAGGGGGGTCCTTGGGTTAAGTGAAGACCCATTAGCCATAGGGTGAATGGGTTCTAGCATATGTAACTAGGAAACACTTCATGAAATATGAAATAATATGCAGAAAGGGGGTCTTAGGACTTAGTGAGGATCCATTCACTAGGTGGAAAATATGTTCTAGGTCACTAACCTAGGACACATTCCTTGTAAAATTAAGTGTTGTGTACTATTATTTATGTTGGGTTTTATCCCTTGGAAAATGAAATTAATTAGGCTTGGATTTGAATTAAAGGGGCCAATTAACCTCAATTTAACCTGAATTAATTAATAAATCACTAGATTAGTGTGGAAGTGTAAATATGCATTTTACAACACTCTAAATAAGGCACCATTAAGTCCATTTTATTATTTATTATTCATTGCTAAATTAAGTGTGAAAAAGGGATACTCTTTTCTACACTACACATCGTATGATTCAAGAGGCTTTATAGAATATTGTTGTGCCATCCTCTATTAAACCAAATGATGTGGAAACCTTGATTGATGGTATGAATTAAAAAAAATTGACATCATCTTTCATCAAAGTGAGTTACTCCCACTTGAAATTAAAAAAACAAAACATGACGATTTTATGATATATGATCATTAATAATATGTTGATTAGATATACTCTTATTGACAATGGGTTGCATCTTGATGTGTGTAACATTGATATTTAAAAAAAATTGGGTGTGGATAAATCTCTTATTAAGCCTAGAAATATTTCTATTTGTGGCTTCAATAATGTTGGTCGGCAACCATTAGGAATAATTGCATTATCTATTAAGGTAATTCCTATGGTTTTACCTACTCTTATCCATGTCATGTTAGATTCTCTTTCATATAATATTCTTCTTGGTAGACCATGGGTTCACGTTATGGGAGGATTTTCTTATACCCTTCATCGGATAATGAAGTATACATATAATAATAAGATTAACATAATAAAGGTAAATCAAAAATAAAAAATTTATATAAAAACTTAATCAGGACATAAGATCCCTATTCATAAGAATTTTAACACTTTGATTCCATCTTCAAAAGTGGAACTTGTGTTTGAAAATTAAAAGGACATTGATGATTATGATTCACCCACTACTAAGCTCTTCGGTGATGATTGGGGACCATTGGATTCTACACCTACCTCCATTGGGGATTATTAAATCTCACCATGAAAACTTGAATTACCAAAATATATCTTAGTGATATCTACACAATTTTCAATGGATCCTCTTCAAAAATCTAATGTAACCACTTCCTCTTAGTCCTCACTATTGTCCATGTACTTTATCATTATCCATAATATTACATTTCATTCTAAAAAAACACAATAATAGAATTGATCTACACAAAAAGTAGACACTCCAAACACTCTACATAAACATCACTTTGTTTAATGGTAAAATAAATAATATTTAGTTTACACCCCATTTTCATAAAAAACAGTAAATGATTTTAATTTTATTTTTAAAAAATTACCTTTCAACATTTAGTGATAAATTTTTAAGAATATTCCACTCCAACCATCATTTATTCTTTATAATCACCATCCAAAACAATTAGCTAAGGAGTAAATGATGCTGAAAAACCACCATCCAAAACAATTAGCTAAGGAGTAAATGATGCTGAAAAACCATAAAGATCTCAATTCTATATTACCTTTTAGATCTAGACATAGCATATGCCATTTCATAATTATTTAGAAGGAAATTTATAACTTGTAAATATTGTTTGAGATGAAAATCGCATGTTTTAGAGGAGTAGAATGGAATGGAAGAATTAGGCCTAAATTTTTTATTGGAATGAATCTCCCACTACTGCCTCTAAATGTGAATTTTTACTTTCTATAGCCCCCACTAGCTTCAAGAAGAATGCTAAATCTTTGTAGAGGAGCCCATAGAAACTAAATATAAAAAAATTCCACTAATAATGAGACACCACCATAGGGGATGAGCCTTATAAATCTCTAAAGCGGTTTCTAAACGATGAAATAAATTTTCTTTGATGAAAAAAATTACACTAAAAGCACTCATCCTCATGAGAATCAGCTCCAATAAATTTCATAGGAGCATAGGTGATATAATTGATTTAAATATTTTCTTATACTAGCTTCCAAGTAGTCCGCCTTGATAGATTTTGTATTGAAATTATATTCCCTTGACTTAAGAGATTAAAAAAATTTCCTAATCAAATATCTATAATGGGTTCTTAAAATGGAATTTTCCTCTTCTTAGAAAACTGAAAGAACATCAAAACCAAAATGTTTTCATAAAGAAAAAATCTAAAATATTAGTGCAAGTGAAACTCATGAAAAACATATCTCTATAACTACTTATAACATATCGTGTTAGTTCACAACGAATAAGTAGAATTCCATTCCTACATGCAACATATGCAAGGGGGGAGTGCATTCTAATTTCATAATGACACTTGAGTGTGAGGCGATTCCAAAAATGTAATGCTAAGTGTTACAAATTTGAAATAGATTGAATAACCCAAGGATCATTTTAAGAGAAAACCAAAGTTATATAAACTAGCAAAACATAAGAATGAAAATCACGACTCTGAGAGATTATGTAGTGTCAATGTGACAATATTGCATTAAAATCTTCCAAGCTAAAAATATACATTGTAAAATATGCACAAAAGATTATCAAAGCATGAAGATGTAAATATAAGATAGGTAGTGAGTTTATATAGAACCAAGGAGAGGAAGTAGGTGAAAATTCCAACAAATAGGAATTAACCACCAAAAGTGGATATGGACCAACAAAAGTGGAGATGGCCACCAAAAGTGGAAAGTGTTCCACATTTTATGGAAGGGGAAACCACATCACTTATCTCCTAGTTATTAAATGATAAAATCACTTTATTATCCTAAGAAATCTTAATTAAGTGTAGGAAAAACCTAGGACTAAGGGAAATAAATCAATCCAATAGGAAAATAAAAACCTACACCAACAACCCCTCTTAAGCAAAACTTAAGAAGATATAAAAGATGATGGGTCTCAACAAATAAGGCCATGTTAGGTACCCATGTACATATCGAATTCCCCCGAAGGAAGAAGCCCACCACAAATAGAGAGAGAACACCCTCCGAGAATAGAGAGAGAGAAGAAAATAAGGAATAAGTATCCCCCAAGAAATCCAATGGTAGATGTTTGAAACTTGATGGAGAAGATGGTCCCTGATCATCAAACAACGTTCCACCCCTTAGGAAGAAACAAAAGCAATGATATATGCAAGCTATCTCCCAAGTCTTGAAAGGAATATATAGGAAGAAACTGTTACTGTAATTAATTAATTATTACGCTAACATAAGTTAACTTAGGTTTTAATTAATCATATTAGTCCTAAGTTGCATTTAATTATTTAATAAAGTTGTAGAGATAAGATTCCCTTCTAGAAGATGAGTTGTTTTTTCTAGAACTTATCTCCATCTTGTTATCATTCCCTAGGTAGTTTGTTAGGATTTTTTGTTGTCACATGACGTGTGATTTGAACACTTGACAACATCCTTTTCATTCTAAGTTTATCACTTGCCTATATAATCAAGCATATGCACTCTTTGTAATTATCCATCTATCAATCAATCAATACTTTTTTTGTGGTTGAATATTTCTTCAAACCCTTGTTTGTTTTCTCCATCCATTCTCTTCCTTGTGACAGGTATCCATTTGCATGCAAGTGATCTTAGAGTCTGAAGTTGGTTTTGACAACTTCTACATGGTATCAGAACTTTCCTATTGCATGCTTGTTCTTGTGTAAAGAGTTTGGAGCTATTTGGAGATACAAGAGTTTGTTGCATGCCATTTTTTATTGGAGCCATCATCATATTTGCTTCAAAAAACCAGTTCTCACTCATTTACAGGAAAAATGATTTATGGGTTTTGTAGCTAGCATCGAAATTTGAACTGGGTATCTTTTAGATTCTGCATATATTACACAGACCTAGAGAAAATCGCAGTTTAAAAAGCATTGGACGTCATTTTTTCTCTTGGCTGAAGGTTAATTTTTTATTTTTTTTCATCTTCTGCTTGTTGGATCAAAAAACGATTTCTGGGTTTTGTTTCTAGCATCAAAATATTTCTGAGTTTTTATTTTTGTCAGCAAATAGTGAGTAGATTTTCCAAAAATCAAGTTAGGAATAAACGTTTTTTGCTAGAAAATTTGTTTCCTGCAAGCTAAATTCAGTTCTTGAAAAATTCATAACTTTTGGTCACAATGTCTGTTTTTGGCAAATGAGATATTGACGGAAAGCTTGTTTCGAGCACTTCATAGTGGTGTAGGCCATTTTTTCAGATTTAGTTATCTACACAAATTTGAAGTTATTTTCATCATGGAGGCAGATGTAAACATTGGTTTGTGCGTGCACTCTTTTTTGTTTACATGCAATAGGTTTGCATTTTGTTTTTAATTTATGCATGTTTTGCATATTCTCTCCTTTTGCAATCATTGGGTATTGTAATAAATGAACTGATATAATGTTCCATCAAGGGGGTTTCTTGCATAATAATCTTATTAGAGTGTGCATGCACTTTGATCTTCATTGTGTTTTGATGACAACTCACATGGGTTGTAATCTAGTTTTAAAGTTTCTTTTGGCCATATTTTGTCTTAGTTTGACACATATCATATTCACATCGAATCCATCTTAGTTTGAAGGCCACTATATTTGTGGTTAATGTTCTCGATTCTTTATGGTACTTGTTCTCATGGAAAATTTTTAGTCTTAGTTTGACATCAGCATCAAGATTCACGACTTCCAGATTCTATCATCATCTTTTCATCTACTGTTGCTTTATGGATTCCAGGGTTGTTCCAGTTTGGTGTTTTCGAGTGTTCCATGGCATCAGGTCTACTGTTGCATTATTATGATTCTGATATGGTTTCTTGTAGATAGAAGTATATTTTCTTGTTTACCGAACTGCGGTTCTAGTGTTGCTCCACAGTGTTCTTCCAGTGCTTCTTTGTTGCAATCATCTCATTGTAGGGGGGGTTGTCCCACTAGGTTTTCCTTCTCTACCTCATTATTGTATTTGTACATGGGTACCTAATCAGGCCTTGTTGTTGGGACCCATTCATGCTTTCTTGCATTCATCTTAGTTTTAGGTGCATGCATATCTAGTCTCCCTAAGTTGCACTTATGGGGGGGTGTTAGTGTAATTAATTAATTATTACACTAGCATAAGTTAACTTAGGTTTTAATTAATCATATTAATCCTAAGTTGCATTTAATCATTTAATAAAGTTGTTGAGATAAGATTCCCTTCTAGAAGATGAGTTGTCTTTTCTAGAACTTATCTCCATCTTGTTATCATTCCCTAGGTAGTTTGTTAGGGTTTCTTGTTGTTACATGAAGTGTGATTTGAACACTTGAGAAAATCCTTTTCATTCTAAGTTTAGCACTTGCCTATATAATCAGGCATATGTACTCTTTGTAATTATCCATCTATCAATCAATCAATACTTTCTTTGTGGTTGAATATTTCTTCAAACCCTTGTTTGTTTTCTCCATCCATTCTCTTCCTTGTGATAGGTATCCATTTGCATGCAGGTGATCTTAGAGTCTAAAGTTGGTTTTGACAACTTCTACAGAAACTATAAGATGTATGAAGTCTATGAAGCTGGCTCAAGTATCCCCATGTTGATTCTAAAAGTAGTCACAATCAAATTAGGTGTTCTAGGCCACACTATTGACGATAAATAATCAGGATCTCCTTGAGACTGATGTAGAGAAAAAGACAAATAAAATGATGGATTGACAATAGCTGTGTTATGATTGTCATAAAAGAGGAGAGATAACCTTTCAAATGTTTCCTCCAAATCAGAAATATGTGTATCCACAAACAAGTTTTAAACTCCTATCGTTAGATCATCCCACAAAGTTGAATCAGAAAGACTATAGATATGTTGTAAAAATTCATTGGAATCTTTTGAAGAAGCAACTCTAAACTCTAAAGTAGCAATATTAGATGCAAGGACAAAAGAGTGGTTCTTAAAGAGAAGACGTATGCCCTCAATGATGTCATCTAGATCCAAAATGAAGGACTCTCCAAAAAAATGAAATGTTTGGTAGAAATTGGTCCCAATGGACTGGATCCAAAAGACATAAATGATATTACTATAATGAATCACTGGAGGCTCTCGAAGAAGCATCTTTGGAATTTGAAGCTGTAGGGTAAAAGTACAAAGATGTGTCACACTTTTGGTCAACTTATCAACACAACTTAATTTAAGTATTTCTAACTAAAAATCAATTTTGGTCAAACATATGATCTAGTAAGGTTCATTCTAGCTAAGTTTTCTATGTCCATAACTTTTCTAACTAAATTTATTAGATAAATACATATTTAGCACCACTTTGAAGAAAATTTAATGAAAAAATTAAATCATTTTAAAAACTTGATGCTTCGACAACTCTTAGTCATGTAAATAACTTTTTATTAAATATAAAAATATCCCTTTGTAGATCCATTAGTGTAGTTTTTAAATAATTATATAAATATTTTAACTATTATTTATAATTTATATTTTATTTTTACCAAAATAAGGTTATCAACAAAAAAATATTAGTTTAATTACCATGTCAAGAAAAATAATGAAAATTATTTTTAAAAAAAGAAAAAATATGATGCACTAGATACAAAATCTATATCAAGATGGTATAATTTTTTTTCTACTTTAATTAAATAATCAATATAAAATTTGATTTTGAATGAAAAAAACCATGTTTTAGTACATACACATTTGAATATTTATTTAAAATATATATTTATCAAAATTGAAAATAAAAAATATCCATGCACTAATGTTTAAAGTTATAAATACACACAAATATTTTGAAGGAAAAATATGAAAATTTACTATATAAAGGTTGATGTTTCATGTAACTTCATTTTTCAACATTTTATTAGCAACAAAATTGTAGTGTAAATTTATAAAAAACTATATTCAAATATTTTTTAATTTTTAAAAAAAATTACAAACATTAAATATACTAAAAAATACATATTTTATTAGTTAACATCATTTCAAAATTCAAAATATATATGCCACTTTTTAGTGATTCAAGTTTAAAATTTGGATTAGTGTTAGTTATTTCCTTTATAAAGTGTGATACAACTTTGTTCTCTTACCCTACAATAGGTGATGCCAATGTAATCTCAACATAAGGATGAGAAGCAAGAGAAGTCTCCATGTCATCTAAACATTCAAGACACACACAATAATTAAGCTCCTCTAATGTATCAACATCAAAAGGTATATTATCTGCATCATCAAGTGGAATGAGGCAATCTATAGTATGATCATCTAGGAATGAAGAAACATGATGTTCTCCAAACATCTCCCAAATCTTGATCCAAAGTGTTGGTGTTTTTTCCCACATAGGCTTTGAGATTCTCTAAGAGGTAGCCAACCTCCATAATAAAGAACAACTAAGGCTACTGGCCAACTAATGAGATTCAGTCAAAGACTGAAATCTCCTACACTTTTGGATCTATGAAACCAAGGTGGGTACAACTAAGTGTGTTCATAAGAGTGTTTTATGATTGGTAAGAACACTTGTTATAGATTATAGTTCCTATACTTGCAATGAGATAGTAATTACTCTTGGTATTGGTAAACCAAAGAATAATAATAGGTATCTTAGAGAAACGAGATTGAAGACTTCAATGTAAGATTTGCCTCTTGTAGAGAGATACGGTTTAAGATTTTGTTTTGTTCAGCTCTTAACTACCATGTTTAGAATTACAGCCCCATAGTAATCTTGAAGAAAATAGCTAGTGCCTAATCCATTGGGCAGGAGTCATACAAAACATAATCCAAATATTATGGACATATCACCATAATGCTTTACATCATGCGAATTCAAATTTTTAAAACAACAGTCCTTAGCAATCTTGAATGTATAATCATAAATTTGTAACTCATTTTCAAGCAATTTCATTAACCCATTGAGTTAAAGAAGGAAAATGAAGAACACATTCAAATATACCATTGAAAGTGAGTGAAAATATCATTAATAGGCTCATTCACAACTTATGACAAACAATTAGAGAGAAATTGTTTCAAAATGATTATCATTTATTGTTTGAATATCGGTAATTACATTAGCACAACTTTCTTACTTCATATAAAACCTAACCAGAAAAGATATTAACTAAAACCTCCAAGAAAACTATAGTAAATGAAATGACTATACATATATTTAGAACCTCTTGGATCCAAAATATGACCCCTAACAATGAGCCGTGAAATATCCTTTATAGGACATGAGAGCAAAAAAACATTAGGCTACATTGTTAATTTCAAAATTGAATTTCATTTAGAATGAAATTTGAATTCACATTCCTCATCATTAGAAAAAATTGTGCATGATCCGATGAATCAAAAAATGGTTACACAGTAAGCAGTCGGAGAGAAAAACAAAAAAGAATACCAGGAATGCGCACACCCATATCATAAAAAAAAAACCACCAGGAAAGTAACACACACTAGCCCACACTAATTCGACCCATGGCCCCAGTATAGGCGACCGCTTCGAGTTCTCACCTCAATAAGAAGCATAAACACCTTATTCCCTCCAACCACATCAGCACAACACCTAGCAACCTAGCATGGTGCCATTGCAATTATTGGTTTGACTACAAGGACCTCTTTGTTTACACCCATGAGCTCGATCAAGGCCACCAGGTAACATCGGTAATCTGAGTCTATTTCAGAACCGTTACCATCAAAATTTGATGAAATCATAATAGGGGATGCACAACACTCGGGCCTTTTGCCAGCACTTTGAGTAGCAACTTCGGGTGTTTCAAGAGTAGGTTGCTCCTTCTCGAGCAGTGACCTCCTAGCCTTTACTTTGGCACTCTTGTGCCCTTCATATTTTTCCATTGAAGAAAACTAGCTTGTAGAATAAAGGAGAAAAACCACCACCTGCAAACAAAACAACTAAAAAATGCAATGATAACACTGGGTAACTTAGCAAGCATTTATAGAGTAAATTGGTGCGAGGGATATTAATTTCTTAAATGCAATACAAGCATTTGATCAATTAGTGTCTAACATAGCCACCATAAGAGTATTCCAAGCTCATGAAGAAACGATGTACAACCCATCATCGCACTTAAGAGGAGTTCATCGTTCGCACGTAAGAAAAATAGGGGAAGATCCTCTGGAAAAACCCTACACCATTAATGAAATAATTTATAGAGCACAAAATATCATCACATGGATTAACAACACCCCTCTTTGAATTTGAACCACTGATATAGAACAAACGTGACAAATCGGATGACTCAAATTGAGTCAATGAGTGTTGACAATCCACATCAGTGCTTGGGAAAGAACACACCCAATCATAACCCATGAAAATAGGAGGTCACAACGGGACATTAGGTCCCACCTAGCCCTTTCGTTTCAAGAAAAACTCCACGTGTCACCTCCTCGCAGACCTCACAGTACTTTAGGAATATTTACTCTGATCGTGCAAGGTCTGCGAGGGACAATTATTATTAACCCCATCATTACATCCCTTCGCAGGTGAAAAAATGGCCACATGTCACTGTAGGAACCTTAGGAAAAAACCCCACTCCTCCGTACATGCCAGATGGTAGAATCTTGTAGACCTCACACTACTTTAGTGACATCAGTAGGAAAACCTACGAGGTTTGCGAGAAATAGTCTAGATCAAAACAAGTGATCGAATAGTTAGCCAAACTGCATATAGGACATGTAGAATATTCAGGTGGGACCGACTAGTACAACCTTCCGCGGTATAAATGTTTAAGCCCAGGTGGAAAAAAGAGACCAATAGGCTGGGTGAAAAGGGGCCAATAAGAGCATGAAGGAAAGGCTCAACTAGATCACTTAAGTGATCGGTTACCTTCAGTAGCAAGTCACTGTTGAAATATAACATAAGGGTTTCAAAAGTTGACAATTTATATTACCATGGGTAATATAAAACCTTGAAACCCTAGCCTCCCCCCCTTGAAATTGAAAAGTTTCATCATAAAGTGTGTGGGGACATTCAATATCTACTATAAGCAACATAGTGTAATCATCAACATGAGAACTAATTACTTTGAATACATGATCAATTCTATTACCGCATACTAATTTCCTTCCAAGTGTGTCTGGTTCAGGCATGAGCCCATAATAGTAAGGAAAATAATTTAACCATTTTTGATGGGTTATAATTCCTTTTTTCTAAGACTCATAATTAGCCTTATTCAAGATTATCATAGAAGGATGAGTAGAAAAACCCATGATACAATCCTCAAATGATTACAAAAGAACACCAAAAAATAACATCAATACTCTCCCCCTCTTTTTACTAGTATCAAATATCACCCCTATATATTACAAGGTTTTCACTTTATAATTTAGTGTGACTACAAGGCCTTTTCCAAGATACAATTCTCAATGGGCTCAAAATAGCCAAAATTACAAATTCTAATACAAAATGAACCTAAGAAAAAAAATGGAAAAATTAGCCTGATGAGTGTGTAATGCTCTCCAAGACCTTTCCAATGCCTATTTGTTTCCACAAAATAACACATTGAAGTGAAAGTTCTGACCCATTGAAGAAATTAGCAACAAACAAATTCAACCTAAAATATCTAGTACAAAGTAGCAAAAAAATATTTTCAATACCTATATGGGTAAGTGCACCAATTTGTGACACAATTTAGGTGCCAAAATGAAAAAAAAGTCAAAAAAAAAGCTAGAATAAGCCATTTGGTGCATGCCAAATGGGAAAGTTGACATAAAAGCCAAAATATGGGTTTGAAACCCTCATTTCTCTTCAACCCGTGACTTGGCAAAGAGGATTTTAGTTCTGCAACTCGTGCTCACCAAATCTCGTCCATTTTTTGCATCCTTAGCTTGCCATTTTCCACGAGGATGTCGTCAAAATGTTAGAGAGGTCGAAGATTGCAAAAAGGTACATGTATTTTTATTCTATTTATTTCAAATTTGATTTAGAATGTAAATTTAAATAGGTTTTTATAATAAAAAAATGTTCTAATTCTCAGGTAATGAATCTCCACCTCAAAACATTGAGAATTCACAATCACCCCCTCATGAAGAGCCTCCTATACAAGAACAACCCGAAACCCCTCCATAAATTCATAGGCATGCTCAAGGAACACAAGAAAATATTCAAAATCAAATTGAAAACAATAAAAGAGACATTCAACAATTAATTGGAAGACTAATCGAGCATGTTGAAACACACCCTTATAGGAGAGGGATTGTTGAATCATTGAAGTCAATTGTAACTCATGTAGGAGAAATGAGCAAGAAAATAATTTTTTGGTCAAATAAGAGGCATAAGATGAGACAATTTTATGCTAGTGGTTTGTCATATGCAGATGTCAAAAAACAAAAAATTAGCAAAGCTGACTTGTGTGCCCTATTTATAGACCCAAGAACCAATGAACCTTTGTCTCATGCATGTAGGAGGATCCCCATCTATTGGTGCCACCATGAGTTAATTAAAAAAAATTTTGGGAGTGGTGGTCGATGGTATTTGACCAACCTTCATGCAATAACCATGATGTGTCACAATATTTTTTGAGGAAACTCTATTGCGAGTTTTTCCTCAATAAAATGCCAAACTATTTTGACATCTTAGAATTTTAGGTTAGAGGTGGGGGCTTCAAACATGATAGATTTGTTGCACGATGTAATCCATAGTTGGCATTGAGAGCCTTGGCCAGACCCATGGTGGAGCATGTCCTTGTTCCTTCCATTGTTAAGGAAGGTGTAGAGGTGAACACACTAAAGTTGATTGACTCACTCACCCAAATCATTTTTATAGTGTTGGAGTCCTCTAGTAGAGCCTGGTGTGGAGGAGATGTGTAGGCCTTGAGCTCCACCCCACCATTGTGGCACTTGTGGTGTTGTTTTCACGTGTGATTATCAGAGTGCTCGTGATGCAACTACATAGCTTACATCAGTTGTAGAGGCGATGAATTTCACGGATGATATTATGAATGATACATTTGACATTGACACTCAGGTAAAATTTAGTAATTTATTTTAATAATGTTTACTAAATTATATTTTAAAATTTAAGAATAACTAAATTAGTAGAATTTTGATATGATGAAATTTTAGGGTCACACTATTCATTAGGCATGCTTTATTCCTACAAACCCTTATACATTCTCGATGATGTGTCCACAAGTATGCAACTAGTATTAAAGATATTATTATTGCATTTGAACATTTGAATGTTATATTTGAATGTTTGTCTCATAACATGCTTTGGATTTCAAACAATTTCCTTTTGAACCTTCTTCCTCCACACCTCACAATTCATATCCTCAAACAACGTACACTCAGGTAGCCTTTATTCATTAATGGTGTTGGAAAACTATGTTAGCTAGTTTTCATAATTTTGTGTATATACAAATCTAAAAAATTGATAAGAAACACTATAAATATTGCATTTGTATTCCTTGAACGTGTCACATTATGTTCTCCTAATTCACTTTTTGTTCCATTATTCCTTCCTAATCCCATACCATTAACATTTAATAGTTCACCCTATTTTCCCTGATCCCCTCTTAGCCCATCCCACTAATATCTTATATTCCATGCTATGTGTCATTATGTCCTTCTACTCCCATCTTATTTTACCCATTATTATTTCACCCTAGATGTTCCATGATCCCCTATGTCCCACCCTATGTTCCTTAATATCATCCTATGTTATACCATATTTATCCATGTTTCATCCTAGATAACTCTTCTCTATTATTGCTACACACAGGTCAAGTTTGCACTTCATGTACTATAGTCAAACCTTAGACACCTTCTAATTCACCCTATGTTGCATTATTCCCTAATAATCACATCCCATTAACCTCTAATTATCCACCCTATATTTTGTTATCCCATCCTAGCCCATCCCATCAATCTATACTACTCCATCCTATGTTCCATTAATCCCTTTGGTGTAGGGGCACCACTCTTTTCTATGGTTCTTCATTAGGTGTCTGATAGGCAAGGTGTGTTAGGATGTTTGATTTGAGTTATTGAGTCTTAATAAGGTCCAATGTCACCATTCTATTGTAATTGATCAACTTTGAGGGGCTTTTGTATTCATCTTCTAAGGTTTGAAAATCATGTGGAAGGAATTGTCAAAGTTGACAAGGGGTTTCAAGGTAAATAGGATGATTTTTTATTGAGTAAGTCATGTTTTCTTAGTTGAATAAGGTCTCATTAGACTATTTTTAATAGTTTAGGTGTTTAAGAGGGTCTAGGAAATAATAAAGAGTCAAAACTTGAAAGTGCCAAATTTGTTAGTTGCATAAATGCAACAAATTTGTAATGCAATGGTCATGAAAGGTTTAAAAAGTATTTGTAATCCATTTAGGTGTTGGTTTTATGAGGAGAAGAATTTAAAAAGGGATGACAACTCATTTTGTAATATTGGCTTGAATTTGGAAGCATTGACAATAAGAATATCTTTGTTTTTCTTCAAATTTTTTATTTTTCTTGTCATTTGTAGGCCTATACGAGCCCATATAGTTCGATTGTGCTATTTAAATAATTTTAATTTGTGGTGGAAGGTGTTATAAATATTTTTTAATAGGTTTGAGGGAGATCCATTGTGATTTTTAGTAAATATCCTTGTTTTCTTGTGACAAGCCGAGGAAACCCTGTTTGAGGGTTTTGTAACAAAAACCATGATTTAAGGGCCCTTACACCGATTGTACCTACTATAAATAGTGTATTGGGACCTAGGGAGTTTGAGTAGGTTATAATTTACATGATTAAAGTTGTGGGGAAGGAACTAAGGACATAAACCTATTGTCTTGATGAGTTTTGTGAAGAAAAACACATGAAGATGGAGCCTTGGGTCTAGGGTTTGTGGAAATAAATGAGAGTGTGGATTTTTTTCCATATTTTGAGCATATTGGAGTCATAATATATATTTCTGAGTTGGTGGCATGGTTTGGGTGATTGTGCAAGTGGGACTTTGAATAAACCCTCTTGACTTGGCATGAAATTGAGGGTTTAGATTTTTCTATGTTGGAGGTGTAAACCCCTAGGTGTTGATTGTGGCTTTAGAGGTTTGAGAGCATAGGAAATTCTGCCCCAAGGTTTCAAGGGTCTCTATTAATTTTAAATGTATGTTGCTTTGTAAATATGGCCTAATTCATTACCTAGGACAATGTTGAGGGTCTAATTTCAAGGGATTGGTCCAAAAGACTTGTATTTGGTTAAGAGATATGTTGTATAACTCTAAAATGGGTATCTAAATCCACCTTTTGAATTTCAAGTGTTTTTGGAAAGCGTGGGAGTTAAAGGCCAAAAATTGAGTTTGCACTACCACTAGGTTACATGGGTGAAAGTGAGAAATTAAACTCCTGATTGTTGTCAAGATTTGAGGATTACTCTAATAGGCCATTTTAATCTTCTTAGATTACTCTTGAAGGAAATTTGTTACTTTGAATGAGTTTGAGCCCCCTCTCTGCATCACCCTTCTATTCCCATCCCATTACCCTCTCTTATTTCACCAATGTTACATTATCCCCTCTTGGTATTTATATCAAAATGATACCTGATATATTGTTTCATTTGTAGTTGTTGACAAAAGACAACCCTAGTGATGTTTGTGGTGAAAGGAAAACAGACATTGTGGAAACACTTTCCTAATGCTAAAACTATAGAGGAGAAGTACAAAGACCAGTTTTAACACTTTCAAAACAACTGAGATGAAAAAATACAAGAGTAACAAGAAAAAATATACACTCAAAGATAACATTAGAATTATGTGGGAAAACCCTTATGGGAAAAAACCCACCAGACCAAGAGCAATCACTTTGCATTACAATAAAAGCTTACATAGAAAGTTAACAAACTTCTCTCTTTCTGATATTAGCTCACACCAATAGACTTCTTTCTTTTCAACTACTCTCATTGTTATAGTGCTTTTTTAGCATACAATGAAATTCTCCTCTCACCACCTTTCGTTACGTATTCAATGCAATCGGCTGTTACAAGTCTTACATCACATTAACTTTTACCAACCAATCAGGTGTCTTAAATATACCCATTCACCAATAAAGCAATCCAATCTTCTGATTGATCTGCCCTACAATCATACATCAGGCTGCCCATGCAATTAATTCTTCTTGCCTTAATCAAATTTTTTCATCAAACAAAATACGTCTTGCAATTAATGCATGCACTACTTGAAACTTCAGCCAATCTATCATTCATTACATGTCGTCTTGTCATTCATCCACCACTTCTAGGTGAGTCAAAATAGTCAACAAAAATGCCAAAATCCTCTTAGCATGCCTCCATGTTGAGCCAAATAGACCACCGCAGTATGGTCGTATTACCTCGATACCACTTAGCTTCTTTTCGGCCTCCATGGTATGGTAGTAGACATACCGCACCACCGCAACAAAGAAATGGAATCGCTGCAGTATGGCAGTGCCACCACCTAATCACGAGGTTGAGCAAAGCCTCACGAGGTATGGTAGTAACCACCTATTGAGCTTATTGCGCTACCTCACCCTGACCACAAGACCTCCATGATAAGGAGATAAGCAATTCCTCTGAATGCCAAAGCTTACCTCACCACTGTGACATGGCCAAAAGGTCATTGTGGTATGGCAATAAGCATCTTTCCAGACTGTTGTTGTTCACCATGGCCACCTCACCACCTTTGAGCACCCCTTGCAATAGTGAGGTAAACATCAATCTGACTGCGCCAGGCCACTGTGCTACCACCAACTCAGGACAAAGATCCCACGGTATGGCAGTGACACCACCCAACCATGAAAAAAGAAACAAAGGCCCACGGTAAGGTGGTAGACTTTGCAACCATGCCTCTAAGAAGAGATCCCAATGGTAGAGAGGTAAAGGCTAAGAAAGATGATAATTTGCCAAGTTTTTTTCAGAGGTTCAAGCCAGAAGTTGAGGCACCTATTCTCAACAAACTCCCACTTGATGGATACTTCATGGTTCCTCTTGAATTCTAGTTTACTGACGATCATAGGTCCCAAAGCCCATCGAAGCTGTGCACCATCTGAACTTGTTTGTGCTCAATGCCTTTGTTAATGCATCTACAACATTCTTCAAAGTGCCAACCTTTTCTAAATAGATCTTTCCATCTTCCACCATATCCCTAATGAAGTGATACTACACGTCAATGTGCTTCATCCATGCATGGAAAGTAGAGTTCTTTCCCAAACAAATGGCACTTTACTGTCACAACAAATTGTAATATGTCCTACATTAAAACCAATATCAAAGCACAAACACCTCAGCCAAACAAATTATTTGCAGGAATGTGTTGCTACCATGTATTATGCCTCTATTGTGGACAAAGCGACTACATCTTGTCACTTGCTCATCCAACTGATTGCACCACCATTTAACATGAAAGTCTATCCATTGGTGGATCTTCTGCCATTAATGTCCCCTACCCAATCAAAATCTACATATCCATGAATGTTGAGAGTTATTTATTATGTAACCAAGTTTCCATGGTAACATAGATCATATTCTGAAGTACCTTTCAAATATCTAAACACTCTCTTCACAACATCCCAATGTGGCCTTCCTGGGTTTTTGATAAAAATGAATCAACACTCCCACTGCTTGGGAAATGTTTGGCCTTGTATAGACCATTGCATACATTAAACTGCCAACAACACTTGCATAAGGCACCCTGGTCATGTCCTCCATCTTAGTAGTAGATTTTGGATAGTCTTCAATAGATTGCTTCATTCCCTACAAGACTGGAACAACTAGCTGCTTGCAATCATTCATAACAAATCTCTCTAGAACACTATTAACATACTTAGTCTGGATAACCCAAAGATTTCTACTTGTTTTGTCCCTGGCTATTTCCATTCTTAGAATATACCTTGCTACACCTAGATATTTCATTTCAAACTTTGCAGACAACTAAGATTTAAGAACAGAAATCATAGAATTACTATTTCCTATGAACAACATATCATCCACATACAGGGTAATAATAAGCACAAGATCATTTTCTGATTTTTAACAAACACAATGATCAGATTTTGATCTCACAAATCCCATAGACAACACAAAAGTGTCAAAATTTTGGTACCATATTCTAGGAGACTACTTCAAACCATACAAAGATTTCTTTAACTTGCAGACCAAAATTTGTTTCCATTTTTCAATTAAGTGCTCAGGCTAGGACATATAAATTTCTTCTTCCAACTCTCCATGGATAAACGTTGTCTTCACATCCATTTGATCGATCTCTAAGTCATACACTACTGACAGTGAGAAAATAATTATGATAGATGTCACCTTTGCTACAGGGGAAAATATTTCTCCATAATCAATTCCCTCTATCTAGGAAATCCCTTTGTAACCAATCCTGTCTTATATTTTTCAACACTACCATCTAGACCAGTCTTCTTCTTAGATACCCATTTACAACCAATAGGATTTCGCCCTTCAGCCAAAGGTACTAAATCCTAGGTTTCATTCTTCATCAATGATTCCATTTCTTCATTCATGGCTTCCAACTAGGAATTTGAATCAGACATACTAATAGCTTCTTTCAGAGTCCTAGGCTCATCAGTGCTAGTAATCAAAGCATAGGCATAGTTCAAATCCAACATAGAGAAACCATACCTATCAGGTTGTCATTTTTCATGTGTAGACCTTCTTACTGGTTGAGGTTGTGGTTCTTCATCTTTAGAAATCTCAGAGCTTCTTGAGTTCTCCTTAGTTTCAGGTACACCATGTAGTTCCTCTTTTTCTAGAGTCTAAGGAATTTGAACTACATCATTCTTCTTTTCTCTTTTATCTGTCTCTAACTGTGGATCAACTACTGAAGGTTTCAACTCATAAAATATTACATTTTTTTTGTACATAACCTTCTCACTATCAAGATTCCAAAGCTTGTATCCCTTCACACCAACTTGATAGCTGATGAAGATGCATTTAAAAACCTTGTTCTCCAACTTTGACCTTTTCTCATTTGGCACATATACATATGCCTCATAGACAAAGACACAAATATGTCTCAGAGAGGAATTCTTGTCAGACCATGCTTCCAAAGGTATTTTGTTTACAAGAATAGAACAAGGTGAAAATTTTACTAGGTAACATGCTATAGCCATAGCCTCACCCCATAACTTCTGCTCCAGACCAGCGTTGCTAAACATACTTCTCACTCTCTCCATTAACATTTTGTTCAAACTTTCAGAAACTCCATTTTTTTGTGGACTATAGTGTGTAGTTTTATGACTGTTAATCCCATGGTATTTACAGTACCTTTCAAAATCTGCAGAAAAAACTCACCACCATTATTTGTCCTCAAACATTTAAATTTGCTTCTAGTTTGATTCTCTACCAAAGTTTTAAATTATTTAAACCAACTAAACACTTCTGATTTACTCTTAAGAAAGTATATAAATGCCCTTCTCGAATAGTCATCAATAAAAAAAACATAATATCTAGACTTCGATAATGAAGGAACATTAACTAGTCCAAACACATTAAAATACATATAATCTAGTAAACCAAAAGATTTATGAGGACTCGAATAAAATGAAACACGGTGCTTCTTTCCATAAATATAGTGTTTGCAAAAATTGAACTCAATGTTACAATCATCAAGGTCTTCAACAAGTTTTTTATTTTTCAAGGTTTTTAAACCTTTCTCACCTATGTGACTGAGTCTATGATGCCACAACATGGTTTTCTCTTCTAGGAGTTTCAACTCCAATGTATTTGCACCCAGAGGAGCTTCATCATCCTTCTTTATAGGAGCAAATTTTCTTGACTTTACAAAGATGTTACATTGAATAGTACGTGCATCCAGATTGTACAAAGTGCCAGTACATACACCCTTAGCCAGCACCATTGCACCTCTAGCCATTTTACATCCTTTATTGGAGAAAGAAACTTCCACACCAGCATCATTCATCTTACTGACAAAAACTAAGTTACGAGCCAAACCTAGTATGTGTAGTACATCACAAATCCTTTTGATTCTTCCATCAAGGAACTGTATTTTGAATCTTCCATGACCAAAAATCTCTAGTGTTGATTCACTTTCCAGGTAGACCTTTCCACCATCATACTTTTTGTACTTAGTGAATGACTCTCTGAGAGACATCATGTAGAAAAATGCACCTAAGTTAACAAGCCAGACATCATCTGATGCCTGAGTCGCCAAAGTTGTAATGAAGGCATCTACATCACTTTGAGAAGAGTCATTGTCTGAAGAGTTATTCTTCTTTTTCATCTTCTCCCTACAATCCTTTCGGATATGACCAGGTTGCCCATAGTTCAAAAATTTCAGCTTGGACTTCTTACTAGGAGAGTTTGATCTCCCTTCAGATTTAGATTTTGACTTCTTGTCCTTTTTTTGTTTCTCCTTCGATCTACCTCAAAAAACAAGGGCCTCTTTGGCCATCTCTGAAGACTTCCTCCACATCTCTTCAGACAATAGTGAGGCAACAACATCTTCCATCTTGAAAGTAGTGGTCGTACTTCCAATCACCATTACAAGATGATCCCAAGTGTGAGGTAATAAACATAATAGGAGAATGCAACGATCCTCCTCCTCTATCTTCACACCCACAAATGCCAACTAAGCAACACTCATGTTAAATGAGTTCAGATGGTCTGCAACAAATGCACTTTCTTCCATTTTTAAGGAGTACAACTTCTTCCTCAGGAATAACTTATTTACTAGAGAATTTCCTTGATAAATTTCACCAAACTTCTTCCATAATGAAGATGCAGACTTCTCCTCATAGACGTTCAAGAGTACAGAATTGGCCAGACTAAGTCTTATCAAGCCTCTATATTTTCTATCTGCAAGATCCCAATCTTCTTGCTTCATACCTTGTGGCATAGCTCCATACACAACAACCCAAATGTCTCTATCCATAAGAAAGCCCTCCATTTTGAGTTTCCACAACTCAAAGTTGCCACCATTGAATTTTTCAATCTCTATTGTACCTGATGTACTCACCATCTCAGACAAAAATCAGTTCTAACTTTGCAAGACTCCCACTAGAACAATATTAGCATAAAAAACTAGGCTCACTAACAAGGATAACACAGTTGGCCAAGCTCTGATACCACTTGAAAGGAAAATAGACAGTGTGGAAATGCTTTCCTAATGCTAAAACTATAGAGGAGAAGTGCAAAGACTAGTTTTAATACTTTTAAAACAATTGAGATCAAGAAAATACAAGAGGGTATGTGCAGGATCATGATGGGCCAAAAATTGGTGATATCTAAGTGATATGATGGCCCATGTGGCTGGCGATTTTTTTTTTACCCAAAATTGATGAAATGAAAAGGGTTTTTAAAATAGATTATAAGTTTTCTAGCAATATAAATTATGCACTAAAGTCCTGATTGATATGTTGATTGAAAAAAATCTATAGCTTTCAAATCGTATCACTTTTTTTGAATCCAAAATATGCGTCACATTCTATGCTTCACATACTATAGGATTAAAAATAAAAGAATTGAATATCATGAAGTTTTGACCAAGTTAAGGTGGTTAGACATACGATTTTTTATATTTTTTAAAAGTTGTGATAAAAAATTCATAATTAATTATTTACTTGGAAAAAAATTACAAAAAAATATGCATCACATCAAGACGTGAGTCCTATAATTATATCTAAAATATTATCATTTTATTGTGGTTAGGGTGGTCAGACAGACACCTACTTCTTATTTTTTCCCTCAAATTTAAGTACTACTGCATTGAAATTTCAAATTTTCACCAAATAGATTTTTTTTAAAAATAAATAAACCTAGTAGTTTAGAAACTACATTCAATTTTCTACAAATTCTATTGTTACATATTTTTGAAATAATATAGATAACTTATTCAAATTTTTACGTCAATGTGCCTGACTCTGATTTTCTAAATTTTACTGCCACTTAAGGGCCTATTTTTTCCATGATGATCCTGCACATACCCAAGAGTATCAAGAAAAAACATACACACAAAGATAACACTAGAATTACATGGGAAAACCCTTACAAGAAAAAACCCATCGGACCAAGACCAATCACTTTGTATTACAATAAAATCTTACATACAAAGTTAAAAAACTTCTCTCTTTTTGATAATAGCTCACAGTAGCAGACTTCTTTCTTTTCAACTACTCTCATTGTTACAATGTTTTTTCAGCATACAATGAAATTCTCATCTGGCCATCCTTTGTGACTTATTCAATGTAATCGACTGTTACAAGTATTACATCACATTCACTCTTACCAACCAATCAAGTGTCTAAAATATACCCGTTCACCAATCAAGAAATCTGAACACCTCTTACCGTGCCACCTCGTCGAGCCAAATAGACCACCGCAGTATGGCGGTATTACCTCGGTACTGCTCAACTTCTTTTCATCTTCCACAATATGGTGGTAGACATACCACACAATCGTAATAGAGAAAAGGAATTGCCACAATATGGAAATGCCACCACCCAATTGTGAGGTTGAGCAAAGCCTCTCACTATATGGAGGTAACCACCTATTGATCTTACCACACTACCTCGCCCTAACTGCAAGACCTCCATAGTAAGGAGGTAAGAAACTCCTCTAACCTCCAAAGCTTACCTCACCATCGCGACATGGCCAAAAGGCCATCACGATATGGTGGTAAGCATCTTCAAAGATCGTTTTCGTTCACTGTGACCACCATGCCACCTTTGAGCACCCCTCATGGTAGGGAGGTAAACATCAATCCAACAATGCCAAGCCACCACGTTACTGCCTGCTTAGGATAGAGACCTCGTGGTATGGCGATGACACCGCCCAATCATGAATAGAGCAATAGAGGCCTGTGGTAAGGCGGTAGACTGCACAACCACATCTCTAAGAAGAGCTTCCAACAGTAGAGAGGTAAAGGCTGAGAAAGATGATAATTCACCAAGTCTTTTTTAGAGGTTCAAGCCAAAAGTTGATGCACCTATTCCCAATAGGTAGCACGATGGACCATGGATTTGCTGCAATAATAGCCAGTTCTGATCCATTGAGAGAGGTATGAAATATATTAGTCAATTTGAGATTATATTTTCTCTTTTATGGTCTATTATAGAAAATTTTCATGATACTTTTATGTAGTTTAATTTCTATCTTAATGGTTTCTATAGGTAGTTGTCACTCCAGATCGTGGACATGGTGATGTTGTAAATGTGCATGATGACTATATGTATGTGGTAAGTGATTATATATATTTTTATATGCCATTCAACAATTCAATTTCTATGTATTAACATCTTTATTTTTTATCGTATCAGTTGAAGGTCCAAAGTGAAGAGAGGAGGACTAGTGAGCATGTTTGAAAGACAAGAGAAGCAATAGTCACTCCATCCAGTCAAATTTCAAAGGTAGCACGAGATCTATTTCCTTCCCCTAGAGAGAAATGACAATGTATTAGGGTTGATTGTTGTATGCCTATGTGGCATTTTTTTAAATATGTTTTCTACTATCGATATATACGTGACATTTTAAGTCCATATGGCTCATTTTCTTTAATAAAAGTATATACAATATATCCTAAAAACCATACTTTTATCAATATATATCATTGTATAGCCTTATAGATTTTTGGTTAAAGAAAATCTTATTTTTCTACTGTAATTCTTGAATGATGTTATCATGCGTATCATGTAAATTGTATGCTTGAATGTTGTAGGCATGGATTTTTTTTACATCTAATGCTTAATTAATTACTATTGAATGCTCAATAAGCCCCATCTAAAGCATATTGTGTAAATAAGCTCCATTCGTGGTGGTTTGTATCCTTTGGAATGTTTCAATTACTTGTGCCTCACTTATTCACATGTATACTTCACCTATATTGTGTGTATTCGTGTGTATGCTTCATTCTTCCAATGCATAGCAAAAAAAATATTTTGGCAAAAATTTGACAAACCAAAAGTATAAGAGTTTTTAAAAAAATCAGGAAAATTGTAGAACAAGAGATTTATTTTATTTTATTTTTAAATTGAAAGGTATTTCCATAGCATATAGAGATGTAGAGAGCAAATAAAATAAATATTTTAACTAATGAATTGTTAAAAATGGATTTTTGTAGTTTATATTCATATCGTTGATTACATTGCATTGCACATCTTTCAAAGTCAAATCATTACTTCACTTTGGATAACTAATAACCAGATGTTGATAGATGATAAAGTTTCAATTACAATATATTTTGTACAAATTCAACCTAAGAAGTTGTGCTATTTCTTCACATTGCATAACTAATAACTAGGAGCAGCTGCCAATTGCATTTTCTTATCATGACATTCTATAAGACCAAATTTCTTTGAGGTATTTTTTCAAATAGGTCACTACCTTGTCTATGTTACCACATTTTTCATACATGTATACTAAAAAATCTTGTCAAACATTTCACTGCCTTGTTGCTATGGCTAAAAGCCTAAAACAAGTGTTTTTGAACAAGGTATGGATGCTTCAAAAAAATATATCAAAAGAATAATAGTAAGCAATAGCATAGAAAAGGTAGTGAACTATTTGTAAAAATGCATCAAATAAATGTGGTGATGGAATGTCATAACAAGCCATAGACAAGGTAGTGAACTAGTTCAAAATATGCCTCAAATAAATGTGGTCTCATGGTGACAAAATTCCATGAAAATCAAATTGCTTTTGATTGTCATGGAATTCCATCAGCATGAGACCTCATTTTTTTAGGCATTTTTTCAAAGAGTTCACAGCCTTTTCTATGCTAACACATTTTTCATATATGTCTATCAAAGCAATATATCAAACAGTTAATTTCATTGTTGTGATGGATAAAACCCTAAAACATTGATGCGGTAGGGGAGGTCCTGCAATCTCACTAAACACAATTCCAATCATTAATCACAATCCTGAAGTCACAAATCCTCACAGCTATGGATTTTTATGACATTCCATCACCATGAGACCATGTTTCTTTGAGGCATGTTTTCAAACAATTCTCTTCCTTGTCTATGCTACCAGAATTTTTGTACATGTTTACCAAAACATTTTATCAAACAGTTCGCTGCCTTGCTGCTATGGCTAAAAGCCTAAAACGAGTGGGTTTATTGAAATTCCCATTCCCACAAATCATAACACCTTTACAATGCATAAAAAATGCTTAAAATAATCTTCACATACTTAAAAGTTCCTCACAAACTGTTGTCCCAAAGGATTTCAACCATTTCCACTCTTAAACCACTGAACTTCACCAAAACTCATTCAATTGCGAACTAGGGCATCACACCAAACCACTCAAATCACCTCCCCTAATATATAAACCATGCACATATGCTCCCTACCCCTGATTATTCTATTACATTGAGTTACAGTAGGATACAATGGGTGGAATGGCTAAAAATTTATTTTTACACACTCAACTACTTGCATTTGACAATTTTTTCCCCAAGCGAGAAATCTCCACCACAAGAAAAGGCCTTTGAGATAGAAAAAATTGAGAGAGGTTATTGTAGAGGGGTGAAACATGATACCATAGGCTCAAATAATAAGTTTCTAAGCATCCTTGTGTCCGAATATGAGCATGCTAAAGTTTACAACCATTTTGCACTTTGGACTCTCAAGGGATTCTATCGGTTCAGCATAGCTTAGAGCGATTCCACATGTTTCAGTGGGAAAGAGGACCATTCATATCATAAAATTACCCACCCAAATGCGTTGGGACAATATTTTTGGTCACACGAGTTGCATAACAAAAGTTGCACTACTTTGCAACTTTCAACTACTTGCATTTGACAACTTTTTCCCCAAGCAAGAAATCACCACCACGAGAAAATTCCTTTGAGATAGAAAAAACTAAGAGAGGTTATTGTAGAGGGGTCCAACATGATTCCATAGGCTTAGAAGAGAAGTTTCTAAGAATCATAGTGTCTGAATATGAGCATGCTGAAGTTTGTAGCCATTTTGCACTTTGGAATCTTAAGGGATCCATCTGATTGAATGTAGCTCAGAGTGATTCACATGTTTGGGTGAAAAATAGGACCATTCCTAGAATCAAAGTAACCACCTAGATGTATTGGAATAGCCCATTTGGTCACACGAGCTACAGAACAAAATTTACACCACTTTGCAACTTTCAACTACCTGCATTTGACAAATTTTTCCCTAAGTGAAAATTTGCCACCATAGGAAAATTCCTCCAAGATAGCAAAAAATGAGAGAGGTTATTGTACAGTGGCCCAACATGATCTCATTGGATTATATGAGAAGTTTCTAAGCATCACGGTATACAAGTAATAACATGCTGAAGTTTTCAACTATTTTGCACTTTGGACACTTAAGGGATTGATCCAATTGAACGTAGCTCAGAGCGATTCCATATGTTTGGGTGAAAAAGAGGACCATTCCTCACATAAAATTATCCATCTAGATGCATTGGAATATTTTTTTTGGTCACACGAGCTACCGAACAAAAGTTGCACCACTTTCCAACTTTCAACTACTTGCATTTGACAACTTTTTCTCCAAGTGAAAATTTGCCACCATAGGAAACTACCTCCGAGATACAAAAAACCTAGAGAAATTATTATAGAGGGGCCCAACGCAATCTTTTAGGATTAGACGAGAAGTTTCTAAGCATCACAATATTCGAGTAATAGCATGCTGATGTTTGCAACCATTTTGCACTCTGGATCCTTAAGGGATTGATCCGGTTGACTGTAGCTTGGAGCGATTCCGTGTGTTTGGGTATGAAAGAGGACCATGCCTAGCATAAAAATACCCACTTAGATGCATATGAATAGTCTATTTGGTCACACGAGTTGTAGAACAAAATTTGCACCACTTTGCAGCTTTCAACTACTTGCATTTGACAACTTTTTCTCCAAGTGAAAATTCGCCACTATAGGAAAATGCCTCCAAGATAGAAAAAACTGAGAGAGGTTATTGTAGAGGGGCCTAATGTGATCTCATGGGATGAGACGAGAAGTTTCTAAGAATCATGGTATCCGAGTAATAACATGCTAAAGTTTGCAGTCATTTTGCACTTTGGACCCTTAAGGGATCGATCCAATTGAACGTAGCTCAGAGCTATTTCATGTGTTTGGGTATGAAAGAGGAAAATTCATAGCATAAAAATATGCACCCTAACGTGTTGGAATAGTCCATTTCATCACACAAGCTGTAGAATGAAAGTTGCACCACTTTGTAACTTTCAACTACTTGCATTTGACAACTTTTCCCCCAAATGAAAATTCACCACCACTGAAAAATTCCTCTGAGATAGAAAAAATTAAGAGAGGTTATTGTAGAGGGGCCCAATATGATATCATAGGATTAGATGATAATTTTCTAGGCATCATAGTGTCTAAGTAATAGCATGATGAAGTTTGCATCCATTTTACACTTTGGACCCTTGAGGGATCGATCCAGTTGAACGTAGCTTAAAGCAATTTCGTGTGTTCAGATGAGAAAGAGGACCATTCCCAATGTAAAATTACCCACCTGAATGCATTGAAACAATTCATTTGATCACATGAGCGGTAGAATGAAAGTTGCACCACTTAGCAACTTTCAACTACTTGCATTTGAAAACTTTTTCTAAGTGAAAATTCGCCACCATAGGAAAATTCCTTTGAGATAGAAAATAACGAGAGAGGTTATTGTAGAGGGGTCCAACATAATCTCATAGGATCAGATGGAATTTTTCTAAGCATTATGATATTTGAGTAATAGCATGATGAAGTTTGCAGCCATTTTGCACTTTGGACCCTTAAGGGATCAATCTGGTTGAACGTAGCTCAGAGCGATTCTAAGTGTTTCGGTGCAAAAGAGGACCATCCCAGCATAAATGTACCCACCTAGACATGTTGGAATAGTTTTTTTGGTCACATGAGCTGCAGAACAAAAGTTGCACCACTTTGCAAATTTTAACTACTTGCATTTGACAACTTTTTCCCCAAGTAAAAATTTGCCACCACAAGAAAACTCGTCTGAGATAGAAAAAACTGAGAGAGGCTATTATATAAGGGCCCAACATGATCTCGTTGGATCAGAAAAGAAGTTTCTATGAATCATGATATCTGAGTAATAGCATGCTGAAGTTTGTAACCATTTTTCACTTTCGACCCTTAAGGGATCGATCTGGTTCAATATAGCTTGGAGCGATTCTGCATGTTTGGTTATGAAAGAGGACCATGCCTATCATAAAAGTACCCACCTAGATGTGTTGGAATAGTTTGTTTGGTCATGCGAGCTGCAGAAAGATAGTTGCACCACTTTGCAACTTTCAACTACTTACATTTGACAAATTTTTCTCCAAGTGAAAATTTTCCACCACAAGAAAATGCCTCTAAGATAGAAAAAACTGAGAGATATTATTGTAGAGGGGACCAACATGATATCATAGGTTCATACGAGAAGTTTCTAAGTGTCATGGTATCCGAGTAATAGCATGTTGAAGTTTGCAGCTAGTTTGCACTTTGGACCCTTAAGGGATTGATCTGGTTCAACATAGCTCGAAGTGATTCCACATGTTTGGGTGCGAAAGAGGACTGTTCCTAGCATAATAATACCTGTTCGGATACATTGGAATAGTCCATTTGGTCACACGATTTGCAAAATGAAAGTTGCACCACTTTGAAACTTTCAACTACTTTTATTTGACACTTTTTCCATCAAGTGATGAATGGACACCACAAGAAAATGAATCCAAGATAGAAAAAATAGAGAGAGGTTATTGTAGAGAGGCTCAACATAATCTCATAGGTTCAAACAGACATTTTTTAAGTACCATAGTTTATGAGTAATACCCCATCAAAGATTGTTGCCCTTTTGTACTTTGGATTCTTAAGGGATCAAGCCAGTTGAATGTAGTTCAAAGTGATTGTGCTCTTTTTTCGATGGAATTAGGTGGGAAGCATACTTAACTCTATTATATTTTTGGTTTGGTTGGATTTCAAGTGATTTTGTGAATTTTAGAAGCCAATTACTAAGGGTCGGTCTGTATACCCTATTGTAAGGGTTTTTAGTGCATTAAAATGTCATATTAAGCCTTCCACCCATTGTATGCTTTTTTAACTGAATGGAAAGGATTATTTAGGTTTATAAAACATGTGTACAAATTTTTGTGTGCAAGGGAGGTGAATAAAGGGTTTTTAGGTGATGCCCTAGATGTCAAATGGTGCATTTTTTAGTGGAAAATGGTGGTTTAGTGCTAGGGTTTGAAGAAATCTTTGGGGGTGGTGACATCTCTTGAAATTTTAAGCTTGTCGAAGTCCTCAAAAAACCGAACTACAACATTCTTAACTAGATACCTTTGAAGCCATGTTCCAATAACAACCACTAAACCTATACGATATTATATGTTTTCTCCATCTATAACTAGGGCCTTCAATTTCTTTTTGGCCTCGATACAATGACACAGGTAATAATCTGTACCCTCTTCATTTTCTTCATCTATAATCACCACATAAACATTCCCTGCATTGATATGTTTTTCTTGTTAGACATATTTACTAAGAATCATAATAAAACCTATAAGTAAGATATATTACCTGGTTGTAGTAGGTTCGATACATGATCAAAGTCAATGGATGATTGCATCTCCATGATTTGTAGAGTCGTCGGGAGCTGATAAGTATCAAGTGGGGTTAGACTTCTTACAAACCATTTGTCAACCCACTTTTTTGACTTGCAATCATTCCATGCTTGAAGTGTACATGAAGAAAAAAAGCATGTGATCTTCCACGTATGGATATTCCATGTACCTACATTGGAGCTTCTAAAATAGTGTAGCTCACTCCATCCCGTTAGTGTACAACAATCCTCATATTTTGCAATGTTAGTATCATCTACAAAATTAAAAAAATTATGAACTAAAGAATTAACCTTAGTACGTAGACCAATTTTACCATGGCACCACTTGACAATTGATATTGCATCTATCAACTTTACACTGTTTGTGTACTTTAACTCTTCTCATGCTAGGGATCTTTTGATACATGCACCTACTCCATCATGCTCCCCCTTTCCATGACCGACCTTTGAGAAGTTCCACATATATTGAAAACCATTGATCCTATGCATCCTGCTCAACTAGTAAAAAATTTTGGCATTCTTGAATTGTGATGTATAATTATCTGACCATATGATATGTTGACTAAATGATATGCCATTGCTAGCCAGATCAATATAGAACATATGAAAGCAACCTTGCACAAACTCTGTAGAATGTGTGCGATCATCACTAGTGTAAAAGTGATACTCTCTCAATACTTTCCTATTTTACTTTGTACTATCATCTCCCTGAATGAATGTTATATGGAAAAATATAGCAACTTGCATGGAGTTGTAGTATTGTAATTGCACCTCATTTTGTGACTATAGTGTATAGTTCTCAGCGAAGTCAACAACTAAAACAATATGAAGATGTGGAAATATGTCCTTGCATAACTTGAACTATGATTCCAACCATTCTAAATAAGTTAGGAATGTATTTTACAAGCTAGAGGACCCATTCCACAAGTTACAGTAGGCACAAAAAGTGGAATGGGTCGAATTACATCATGAAACCCTTCAATCCAAGAACACTATGAAAGTAGGTAGCAACAATAAAAACAAGATAAATTTCACTACACAAAGAGTTAGAACCTATAAATAGGTGAAAATGAAATCTAATTCATTAATCTACAACATCCAACCAGTTTCAAATCATCTTAGAGTCCGCACAAGCCGTAAAACAACAATAAAAGTGAGAGAAACAAGTAAATTTTTAGAAAATAACATTCTTCTTGATAAAAAAAATGCATTACAAATAAACCAAGAACCTCTCCTTTGAGTAATTTAAGGTTATTATACATATTTTTATTATATTCCAACTTCCTCCAATGCCCATAACTGTTTTAATCATTAAGACCTTCTAATCTTCATTAAGTTACACATGACAACATTACATGAATTTTGCAACTTTTTAAGTTTGACACCTAAGGACTCCTAAATAACTCAAACACATTTAATTCCCCCTATTAAAACCTTTTAGACCTCATTCTTGTACATTTATATCCAAATTCAAGGATTTTCCTTCAAAAGGCTATAAATTCAAATATTGACAATTTTGTAGCAAGAATGCATTTTTTTGCACATTTGACCACCAAGACTTTAAAATCAACCTAATACACCTTAAATGGTCTTGATTGACCTTATTCATGAAATAAAAAATGAAAATCAAAACTATTCCATACTCTATCCATCTAGACCTCATTTGTCATCATTAAAATTGATTGACAACTTTTACAATTCAATATATTTTGTAACTTACTCGTTCCTTATTAATCAAGAAAATTCAACCTAGTCTATTAGACCTTCCAAGAATCCATTTTCTTTCAATACAAGGTGTAGGCACCCCTGCACTAATTTTGTATCACTCACTCCTTAACCACTTACAAACTAGAAAACCTTCCTCATAGGATAGTCACTCATATCTAATGAACCACGTAACTTATGAATACTATAAAAACATTTTCAGATACCCTTTTCCATGGCCTAAAACATATCTCAAAAATACTATAAAATATATTGGAGAAATTAGCTCAAACTAGCCATGTTCCACTTAAGAAACTATGCCAATAAGGCAACTCTTACAAAGAGACACTCCTCTAAACACCTTCAAAGCTCTTGATATCCATGGAAGATATTTTATTAGGTTTTCAAACCTTATATTCCACCTATTTTACGGACTAGAATGTTCAATAGGGTACCAACCTTCAAAATATCACTCTAAGTTATTTCAAACTAGGTTTCCCCTAACGGTTTATTGAAACCTAGACTTCATCAACACACCACACCCAACCAATACTTGAAACACTTTAAAAATAGCCTACACATGCTCTAAAAACTTACTCCCAACCTTTAGCACTTTCATTTCCTCAAACCTTTACTTGAAACCTCAATTTTTGGTCAAGACACACAAGAAAACAACTAGGAAAACAACTCACAAAACACTCCCATCAAGTCTTCAACTCTTTAATCCTTATTGAAAATGGAAAAAAACCTATCAGCCTTCATTTCAATAAGTTCTATAGGTATCCACTAAAGGAAAAGTTCATGCATGTATTCTTTAGTGTTCAAAACCCCAAAACAGGGTTTCATACCCATTAGCACCAAAATGATCATAAAACTCATAAACCTCCATGAAATCCAATAAAACAAACTAAAAGTGAGAGGTAATACAAGCCTTTAACGTTTCCCATATCTTTTAGACCATGGACCACTGTACGGGTCCGTACAGGGGTCTGAAACATAGATTTACTAGTCAAAAGTCAGAGTTTTACACTAAAAACAAGGAATACTTCTTCATCTTATTTATTTTTTCCATAATCATATCTTCCTCGAGGTTATCCTCACATTTATGGATGCATAAAATCATAAAAGAACACCTAGAAATGAGATTCTACTTACCTAACCTTGCATGCACCTAATTCTACAACTTTTGCATCTTTTAGCAACTTTTATGACCACATTTTGCCAAATTGCAAGCTATGACACAACTGAACTCCCTTAGCTCCAAATACATTATAAAATTGTCTAATTGACCTTATTTAACAAAAAATACTCAACATTAACTAAAATCCTAGCATTTGACCATGCTCACTAAAGATGATCTTTTTGACAAAATTGAGCTTACAAGGTGCTCTTGCACCAGAGGCCTAGAACACTGATTTTGAATAAACCCTTTTTATTTCAAGAATAGAAAGGCCTAAAGCTAGGGTTTAGTGTTTAGATGCATTAAAGAGGGTTCCAGTGACTAAGATATGAACAAATTTATCTGTTTTGAATGCTACAACGAAGTGAATGTGAATTGGTCAGTTGAGCATTGAATTGAGGTTTTTGAGATTGAAGATTGTTTGAAATTGATCTAATTGTAATTGTTGAAGGTTTTGTCTCCCTACTTTGCATCACAAACCTAGGGTATAAGTTTTTTCCACCAAAATATAAACTAGAGAATCTTGTGTTTATTGTTCTCAAAACCAAATTTGTGATTGTCAACGAAGTCATGACGAATATGAATTCAAAGAAGGGTTTGTGATGCTATATCTTATAATTATTCACTATTTCTTTGGCAATGAGGTATCTGGGAAAGACAATAAGAATTCTCAATTGCACAAAATTTTCCATTTTTTATTTATTAGAAAGGTAAATGGTATGAATGAATGGAAACTTGCATTAACAACTATGTCAACTTACTTGAATTTATCTAAGCACATGTGATGAAGGTGAATTTTTTATGGAACAAAAAAATTAATGGAAAATTGCATTAACATTGATGAAAGCTATTTGGTTTTCCAAATTAGTTGGGCGAGTGCATGGAAATGGGTAGCCATTCCATGGGCACCTTTCAAAAAAACTTTTGAAAATCCATAACGCGAGTGTGTTATGGCTTGTTGTGCTGACCTCGAGGCTTATGAACAATAAAACCAATAACACGAGCTCATTATAATGTGCTCATGTTATTGCTTGTTAAAAGAAAGAAAAAAAGTGAAAACCTATCATTGTTATTTCGACTATTTTTTTCTTGTAGCCGTGACCAAAACCCCTATTTGAATCGAAAAAATTCCATTAAAATTCCAAGGTCTTTTACCCGATTAAATGTAATATATTCACTATCTTTTTATGAAAGAATCGTTGGCAATATTTTATAGCATCAAAATAACTTCTACCACCATTACTTTATCCCTCATAGCCTTCACTGGTTTACCATGACCTTTTGCAAAGTTGTCTGCAGTATTGTAGTAGAAGATAAGCACAGTCATTATGACTATTACCGCTATATTGCATGTAGTCTTCCAACCAATTGCGGTGGCACGGTAATAGTCAGTGAACAAGTGCCAAGTGGTGACAATGATGGTGGTGGTTAGTTAAGCAGTTACCATGATACCGCAGTTGGTTAGAAAAAAAACCGCGATGATTGTGGTTAGCAGAGACAACCGGTGAGGAGGCAGTCTAAGGAGATACCATGGTACCATGCATGATCAAGATACAGATCGTGATACCATGGTAAGTAGATAATGAAGCGGCGAGGATGAAAGTTAGTGGATACTGTAGTACCACTGGTGGTTGTCACATAGACCGTGGTGGCTGTGGTGGAGGAGTGGTAGTAGAGGTTAATAAACAGTCACCACAAAACTATGAATGGTCATTGAGGGGTCTGCGGTGGCATGTTAGGTAGGGTGGCAATCGATGATAGAGAGTTGAACAGTGAGCTGTGAGTGGTCGAGGGAAGTTGCTAAGAGTGAGCTCGCCATACCGCTAGAGGGATAAACACTGACCGTGGTAAAGCGGTAGAAAGGAATGGGTCGGACAGTCAAAGTCAAAGCACTGCAAGACCACTGGGAGCAGCTAAAGTGACAATGGTGAGTCAGTAAAAGAAATAATAAAGACACAGGACAGTGATGTATTAAGTTGCAAGTGTAGTTTAATGAAAAATACAAGCAGTATAAAGTTATAAAGTAAAACCAAAAGTGATTATAGTTAAAATATTTAATTTCCCGATAAGGCAATTCAATTAAATATTTTAAATTCTATTGTAGAAGGTAAATGGATGTAACAACAAAGTGAAGGGTCATGACTCTTCATATTTATTGTATAAATATTTCATGAAATCAGAAGGCAGTAGGTAGCAGTAGTTAGAATAGTTAGATTTTTGACAGAAAATGGACTAGGAATGCAAATAATGTAGAAAACCTTTCCTGAAATAGAATCAATAAAGATAAATGTTTTTTGGTGATTTTCTTCCCGTGTTCAGTTGTTGTGATGAAATAATTTACAATTTTTATCTGGTTGTCTCCAACTTGAGGTCTTTTATCATTCAAATTCATATATCAAGTATATTTCTAATTTGTCAAAATATATTCCATTTTGTGTGATTTTTATTTGCTAGTGTCTGCAAGTTAGAATTAAATTCCTTCAAATAAGTCATAGTGATTTTAATATTTCTTTTGGATGGTTAAAGGAGAACCAGATAGAGAAACATTCCAACACAATTTATGCAAATCATAAATTAGTGAAGTTTTGTGCCAGTCATATAGTTTCATTTTTCAAATTGCCTAGCAACTTGAATTAAGCCAAATACGGAAACACACATAATTTTTTATATTTGACTCTGTTGCCCATGTGGATAGAATGCACTGATCTGCCACAACCCAAAGATTTAATTCCATATTAAACAACTTATTCAAATCCTTTCATTTGTGTAGTAGGAGTAGGAGCAGTTATCATTTTGTCTATTCACTTCCAATTGCCATTGTGAATAGATTAATTGAGCAGGAAATATATTTTAAATGTGCATTATTCACATAGGTGCACCCGCCTAGGTTTAGAAGAGCCTGAAGAGTAGAAGATTCAATTATGTCAATTGGCCTTGTACGTTGGCAAAAATTTTTTTGAGAGCTTGGAAACCTCTCATGGTTCAAACCTACGTTTTTGAGACCCAACAAGCCCATACTTTTGTGCTCACATTCTAGGAGGAGCAATTCAACAACAATTGCTATTTCTTCGCAAGGATGGTGCCACAACGATGAGGAGGTGTGAGAGGTAAGGATTATGTGGTTTTCATTTTGAATTTGTTAGTTTTAGGTTGAATTTGATATATATTTATTTGATTTTTTCAGGAGATGTAAATCAACTTTCAAACCCTCAAGATCCTCAATAGGAAGACCAACCAAATCAACCACAACAACAACCTCCTACACCAATCACTCAACCCCCTCCTGGCACTCAACAAAATTTAATGAGTGAAATTGAGAACAACAAAAATAAAATTGAGGATATGACTAGTAGGTTGAGTGATCCAAATGGTTTAGCCGCAAAAAGAATGACACTAGAAAATTCATTGAAACATATTTTAAAAAATGTAGGTTTAATTAGCAAACAAATAACTAGATGGAAAGATAGAAGGCAGGCGGCTAGGGACTATTATGAAAATAAACTATCATACAAAGATGTAATAGTGTTTTTTACGAATGGTAATTTAATATGCGATTTTGGATGTTGAGTAGACTAATATTGGTGGTTTTGATGGAACACTTCCTAGTGATGGTGGATTTACTCAAATCTACATGGAGGTAATATAATAAATATTTTAACTAATGAATCAAGTACTTAATAGATTTGTGTAGTTTATATGCACATCATTGATTACGTTGAATATTTGATTGTTTTATTTTTAGATGTTGCAAGCTAAAACACCTACAAATGTGACAAGGGAAATGGAGATTTGTATTTCATCTGCTATACAATCCTCGATTTATTTAATACGAGAGCTATAAGGAAAATTATGAAATTTCAATTTACATTTGTTTTTCTGGATGTTAGTTAGTGAAAAATCAAACCATTATTGATTCACATAGTTTAATTTATATTTGTATGGTTTATATAGGGCTTGAGCATGTCTGAGCATGGGTAAGAGAATATTTCCCTCATGGAAAGAGATCATGAGATGATGGTAAGTGATTATTTTGTCAAATATATCATTTTTTATAATGTAATTTCTATATATCCATGTCTTTACTTTTTATTGTAACAGTTAAAACTTCACCATGAACTAAACCCTAGGAGGAGCAGTAGGAGCACTGCTCGAGTGCAACAAAAATGAGTGACAAACCTATCACCATTCGATCAAAAATGAAATGGAAAGAATTTATTTCCAGGGCATGGAGAGCAATGACTTTTGATTCCAAAGCCCTTTGTTGTATGCCTACATGGTAGTTTTGTACATATTTTTTATTGGACATATTTGACATTGTATGCCTATATGGCTATTTTGTACATATATTTCATACTTATATCGACATATATTGATGTATGCCTACATGGATATTTAGTTAATAAAAATATCTTTTATCAATGCTTCTCCATATTTTCTTTCTAAATTGATGTTTCAATAGATATGAGTTACATGTATTCAAGTGTATAATTCACAACTTACGTGTATACTTTGTTACTTACGTGCATTCAAATGTATACTTTGTGGCTTACATTTTTTCATTTGTATACGTTGTATTCATGCATATAATTCGTATCAATTTGTGTATAGTATGTATTCGTGTGTATAATTTTTGAGGCTTATGTGTTTTTGAGTACTTGTGCTTCCCTTATTGACATGTGCATGCTTGATTTATTCACGTTTATAATTATTAATTGGTTAGCCCTAGCATTAATCATTGTTGTCCTTCATGATTTGTCTTGAATATTAATTGATTGATGCTAAACAACTTTATCTAAAAGAAAAAAACATTTTTATAATTGGCATTCCATGAAATGATTCATAAAAAATATTCCAATATGTTCTTGATGCGTCACTATCGAAAGATTTATATGTCAAATTTTTACAATATTATTTCTTGTATACGAAATAGACTCAAGAGAAAGCAAGTTATAATTTATAATACAAATAAGAAATGGACTCAATGTTGTCCTAGACCCTCGAATAGGTCTATTTAACAAAGCAACATGCTCTCAATCACTCTTTGAATTGCAAAGCACCATTAGTGATGTAGAGTGTCTCAACAAAGTTGTGATTTGACACAACTTCTCTCAAATATGCCCACTAAGACTCCAACATTCGCTTGACTCAACGATAAGAACTCTCCTATTCCTTTTTTATTTTGCACCAAACCACCACCAAAAGAAAGTCAACTCAGCCCTCTTTCAATCCATGTCATCCTTCAGACCATATAGGAAAGTTGGAGGTCGTACCAAGTACGGGATCAACAAGTTTGTATCAAAATCTAAAAAATAGAGAACAATGTGAATAATTCTTATTAGATCTTCTCCAAAAGTTCATCAACAACCTCCATTCGAGCCTCTCAAGGCTTTACATAGTATTCTACACCCTTCTCTAACTAATCCATGCCCTCAACTAACTAAAAATCAACTTTCAAAACAAGTAACCATTGCATTTCAAATTTGTTGCTTTAAGCAACTTACAAATTTGCAACTTTAGAATCCTCCAACCTAATGAGTACATCTAATGACCTCTAAACCCACACAAATGGATTACAAATAGCCTTATTGCATCACGAAAACTCCATTCTTTCACAATCATATACAAATTCATAAATTTTCCTTCAAAGGCTACAAAGACAAGTTCTAGTGCAAGATTGAAATTTTCACATTTTTGATAACTAGACCCAAAAGTCACCCTAAAACATACCTAATGGTCTTAATTGACCTTATTCAAGACAAATCATGCTCAAAATACCCACAACAACCTATTGAACAACCTATTCACCATCAGATAATCACTAAAACAATTGAACTAGACCTTCTTCATCAAATGGAGGAACAAGGTGCCCTGCACCAATGATCATACATTTTTTGTGTGGAATACTTAGACTTCTCAATCGTCATTTGTATGTTTCTCTTTTCTAGTGTTTTGCATGCCATCATAAGGGATCAAGCCGGTTGAATGAAATTCAGATCAATTTCACGTATTTGGGTATGAAAGAGGACCATGCTTAGCATAAAACTACCTATTGGGACATGTTGGAGCAGTTAGTTTGGTCACACAAATTTCAAAATGAAAGTTGCACCACTTTGTCACTTTGCACAACTTGAATTTGACACTTTTTCCATGAAGTGAAAATTTGCCGCTATGGGAAAACCACTATGATATAGCCAAAAATAAGAGAGGTTTTTGTAGGGGGGCCCAACGCAATCCTATACAGTTAGATGAGAATTTTCTAAGCATCATGGTATCCAAGTAATAGCATGTTGAAGTTTGCAGCCGTTTTGCACTTTGGACCCTTAAGGGATTGATTCGGTGGAACGTAGCTCAGAGTAATTCTGTGTGTCTTGGTGTGAAAAAGGACCATGCATAACGTAAAAATACCTATTCAGGAGTGTTGGAACAATCTGCTTGGTCAGACGAGTTGTAGAGCAAAAGTTGCACCACTTTGCAACTTTGCACAACTTGAATTTGACACTTTTTCCATCAAGTGAAAATCTGCAGCCATGGGAAAACCACTCAGAGATAGCCAAAACCGAGAGAGGTTTTCATAGAGGGGCCCAATGCAATCCTGTTGGATCAGATGAGAAGTTCCTAAGCATCACGATATCCAAGTAATAGCATGTTGAAGTTTGTAGCCATTTTGCACTTTCGACCCTTAAGGGATCAATCCAGTGGAACGTAGCTCAGAGTGATTCTGCGTGTTTTGGTGCAAAAGACGACCATTCATAGTGTATAAAATACCTATTTGGATGCATTGGAATAGTCTATTTGGTCACATGAGTTACAGAATGAAAGTTGCACAACTTTGCAACTTTGCATTGCTTGCATTTGACATTTTTTCCATCAAGTGAAAATTTGCCGCCACGGGTAAACCACTTCGAGATAGCCAAAACCAAGAGAGGTTTTTGTAGAGGGGCCCAACACAATCCTTTAGGATTAGGTAAGAATTTTCTAAGCATCACTGTATCTGAGTAATAGCATGTTGAAGTTTGCAGCCATTTTGCACTTTGGACCCTTAAGGGATCGATCCAGTGGAATGTAGCTCAGAGCGATTCTGCATGTTTCGGTGTGAAAGAAGACCATTCCTAGAATAAACACACCTATTCAAATGTCTTGGAGTAGTTAGTTTGGTCATACGAGATGCAGAGAAAAAGTTGTATCACTTTTCAACTTTGCACAGCTTGAATTTGACACTTTCTTCATGAAGTGAAAATCCACCACCATGGGAAAACCACTCTGAGATAGCCAAAACCAAGAGAGGTTTTTCTTGAGGGGAACAATGCAATCATGTAGGATTAGATGAGAATTTTCTAAGCATCATGGTATCTTAGTAATAGCATGATGAAGTTCTTAGCCATTTTGCACTTTGGACCATTAAGGGATTGATCCAGTGGAACATAGCTCAAAGTGATTCTGCATGTTTCGATGTGAAAGAGGACCATGCCTAGCATAAAAATACCTGTTTGGATGTGTTGGAATATTCTTCTTGGTCACACGAGTTGCAAAGCGAAATTTGCACCACTTTGCAACTTTGCACAACTTGAATTTTGACATTTTTTTCATCAAGTTAAAATCTTCCATCATGGGAAAACCACTGCAAGATAGCCGAAACTGAGAGAGGTTTTTATAGAGCGGCCCAGCACGATTTTGTAGGATCAGAAAATAAATTTCTAAGCATCATAGTATCCACGAAATAGCATGATAAATTTTGCAACCATTTTGCACTTTGGACCCTTAAGGGATCAATCTAGTAGAATGTAGCTTAGAGTGATTTCGCATGTTTTGGTGAGAAAGAGGACCATGCCTAGCATAAACATACCTATTCAGAAATTTTGGAATAGTCTGCTTGGTCACACAAGTTGCAGAATAAAAGTTGCACCACTTTGAAAATTTGCATTGCTTTCATTTGATGCTTTTTCCATCAAGTGAAAATCCACCGCCATGGGAAAACCACTCTTAGATAGCCAAAACCAAGAGAGGTTTTTGTAGAGGGACCCAATGCAATCCTGTAAGATTAGAAAATAATTTTCTAAGCATCATGGTATCCGAGTAATAGCATGCTAAATTTTGCAGCCATTTTGCACTTTGGACCCTTAAGGGATCAATCTGGTGGAACGTAGCTTGGAGTGATTCTGCATGTTTCAGTGCAAAAAAATACCATGCATAGCATAAAAATACCTATTTAGATGCATTGGAGCAGTTAGTTTGGTCACACAAGTTGTAGAGCGACATTTGCACCACTTTGCAACTTTGCACAACTTGAATTTGACACTTTTTCCATTAAGTGAAAATTCGTTGCTACAGGAAAAACACTCTGAGATAGCCAATACAGAGAGAGGTTTTTCTAGAGGGGCCCAATGAAATCTTGTAGGATTAGACAAGAAATTTCTAAGTGAAAGGGAATAAGTTTTATGGGGTTTGTGTTGTTGCCCTTGTAGATTTTGATGGAAAAGGGCATGAAAAATGAGGTTTCACCCTAGGGTTTGATAAAATATTGCATGTAGAGGTTGGATGATTGTATTTTGAGTTTTTTCAGGTGATTTTAAGAAGGTCTAAGGTAGTGTCATGTTTTGGTAAGGTTTGGAACCATTCCTTACAATAAACCCTCCTTATACTAGCATAAAATAAGGGTTTTGGTTTGGCATGGTGGAGTGAGTTTGTCCTGAGACAAATTATGGATCTGAGGGTTTGGATACATGATAATTTCTTCCCCAACAAGCTAAGGGAGTTCTTGAATGTTTAAAGGTATGTTCCTTTATAAATTAGGCCTAGTTAGCCTAATGAGGATGCGAAGAAGGTAATTTTTGATGCACATGTTCCAAAATAGTCACTGTTGATTTTGAAGTATGTATTGTAACTCAATAATAGCTATCTAGATCAGTCATTTTTTTGTGAAGTCATTTAAGAAGACTTCCTCAAAACATCACTTGGATCCACTCTTTTCACTTTAAAATTCATCATAAAACCCTTTAGCAACAACTCCACCTTTGTTTCTTGAATTCCCCTGCACAAATAAACACACACACACCTAGAACATCCTAATTCAACTTTACATGTTTTTTATCACTTCTCTAATCACCTAATGACCTCTTTGAGACTTTGAATACATTACATATGACCTTTACATGACCTTTTCACATTTTTTACATTTCAAAATTCAAATTTTGCAAATTTTCCTATTTAAGGTATTTACAAATCAAGGTGCTACTGCACCAAACATGAACTCCAATTTTAAAATATTTGAGTAAATCTCATTATGTAAGTAAATATCATTACAATGCCTTAGGTACTTTTTTCTCATAGATATTTTCTAGTGTCACTCATACATTCAAGATTCTCTTTAAATGTCTACATCATAGGTGCTCATTATGAGGTTAACTTCAATTGAGTAACTTGAGATTCCCTCGGTAAGCTTCACACGCTCTTTTATAATGGCTTGAAATAAAAATTGAGATTTTTCAAGATCATCAAAATAAGGATGTTGCATTGTTTTTTTGGCTGAGATTCTTTTTGATGACTCATAAATCAACATTTTTTGCAATGAGAGATCAATCAATTTTTAGTAGTTTACTTCCAAATACGTAAAGTAAAAGAGAAAAAGAAAGAGCATCCAAAATAGAAATGAAATAAAAATAGATGGAAGACACTTATAGATAGACATGAAGGTATCAAAATTTAGTCACTCCTGGTCATACATCTTCACTAGGAATTCCAACATACCTACTACACACAACACCTGTCATGAATAGAGTAAGTTTAAATTTTAGATGTTGTTATAATGTCTACATCATAACTGCTCATGATAAGGTTAACTTCAAATGAATAACTTGAAATTCCCTCACCAAGCTTTGCACACACTTTTCTAATGGCTTAAAATCATGATTGAGATTTTTCAAGATCATCAAAATAAGGATGTTGCATTGCTTTTCTGGGTAACATTCTCTTGGATGGCTCATATATCTACAGTTTGTGTAAGGGGACACCAATCACTGTTTAGTATGTTACTTAAAAATACATAGTAAAAGAAGATGATAGAACTCACATTAAACAAATTAATATTCATACAAGTATAAATTAATTAGAACCAATGTGCATATACTTACAAATTAATCCAACGAACCATCCTAGTCTGCTCTACTCTTTATTATGTCAAGTATTGCGTCATGGTTAGAATCACAGACCTTCCACAAGGTCTTGTTCAAAGGTCTACCCCCATATTTTTTCAAAAAAACATTGGATTCCACAACAAGGTTTGAGTAATGAAGAATCTTATGATGTGTTTCAAAGTCCTAAAATAGACAATATTTAACACTCGAATGTGGGTACCTTCTAAGCCATGTTCCAATAACCACAACTAAGCCTTTAGGGTATTCAATGTTTTCTCCATCTATAATTGAGGCCTCTAATTTATTTTTGGCCTCAACACAATGACACAAGTAATAGTCTATTCCCTCTTGGGTGATCCCACAATAGTGGTTTACAATTTTTGGGCAAATTGGACACTGCAATTATTATTTTTAAGTGAATATTCACTTTCGGGCTCTTGTAGCGGCTAAACCATGAGGAATTTGAAAATGATGCAAACTAGAGTCTCATCACATTTTGTCTCTAGATTCTAAAAATATTTTTTTCAAAATTTTTGGAATCAGATTGCACTTTTTTTTCCATCTCCCACAAAAACTATTTTTTTTCAGAAAATAACTTTAGTAAAAAGTGACGCTCACCGTATACGACATAAATTTTTTGTATGAAGGATAAAATTCTAATTTTTTTGAATTTAGATTTGTATCTATGGTATTTAGCAATTTCATTTGGTATCATAGTTTTTTATTAAATATTTTTTCCTTAATCAAGTTTCAAAGTCAAACCAATTGCAATTCATACATAGGCGGACTGTATACAACATAACTTTTTCTGTATGAATCGAAATTCAATTTTTATTTATTTTTAATGGATCAAGGACATTAATACCCAGCCTCAACATATTTTTAAATTTTTTATTTTGATAATCTACTATTTTTCCACATGTGCAGACCAGAGATTTTGATTTTCAGTGAAAAACCTATGTTTAATAAAACTAAAAAATAAAATACATAATAAAAGCAAATCATATTAAAATTATATTCGATGGATAGCTCATTCCGAGGGCTATCATTATCTAGTTGGGTTTTTGAATTTTTCTGCATTTTCATTTTCAAATTGAGCTTCGAACAATAATTTTTTACAAAAAAAATCATTTTTTTTAGGAAATTGGGGAAAAAGGGTGTTCGGCCGAACCCAGGTTCGACCGAACCTCTTAAAGGGGTTCGATCGAACATCCTTTAAGGGGTTCGACCGAACCTATTTACACTAAAATAATGAAAAACTTTCACGGGGTCTGAGAAAATGTTGGGTTTTTTTTTTTAAAAAAACCCCTATTAAGGGGGTTCGGCCGAACCCTAGTTCGCTCGAATCCCTTTATTTTAATATTTCCGGCTCACATGTCAAAGGGGTTCGATCGAACATTTTAGTTCGGCCAAACCCCTTCACTTTGTGTAGAGGGAAAAAATGACTTTTCCCTTCCTCCACAAAAGTGTTCACCACTATTGTGGGATCACCCTCTTCATTGTCTTCATCTGCAATAACTACATAAACATGCCCTACATTGATATGTGTAGAAAATATCTTGAAATTTTTCAACATTACTAATACAGTACAAAGTAAGATAACGATATGGAATTTTAACAACTAAGCAAGTAGATATATCACCTGGTTTAACTAGATCTGATACATGTTCAAAGTTGACCGATGATTCCATCTATGTCAGTTCCAATGCCGTCGGAGGGCGATATGTGTGAAGTGGGCTAATATAAATTGTCAACCATTTGTCAACCCACTCCCCTAACTCACAATATTTTGAGGCTTGCATTGTACATGAAGAACAAAATAATTCCATCTTTCGTGTATCGATACTCCATAAACCTACATTTGAGGTAAGGAAAGAGTGTACCTCACTCGATCTTGTTACTATACAATAGTCTTCATATGGTGCATTGTTGGTATCATCCATCAACCAAAAAAATATACGAACTGAAGACGTACCTTCATTACCTAGACCCATTGAAGCATTACATGACTCGACGATTGATTTTGCATATGTCAACTTTGCACTGTCTTTATACTTTAACTCTTCTCGTGATAATGCTCTTTTCACACATGCTCCTGCACCATCATGCTCCCCCTTTCCATGTCCTACCTCACAGAAGTTCCACATAGGTTGAAAAATTGTAATGACATGCATCCTGCACAGCCAATAAAACATGTGTGAGTTCTTCAACTATGCAGCATAGTTATCAGACCATATTATTTGTTAGTCATATTCTATGCCCCTCTAAGCCAAACCACTCTATAACATCTAGAAGCAACCTTGCACAAAATATGGAGAATGTGTGCAATCATCACTAATGTAAGAGTGGTACTCTCTCAATACCTTCATTTGGTCATCTATACTATCAGATGCATGAATGAATGCTATGTGCACAAATATCAAAACTTGTGTGGAGTTGTAATAATGTGATTGTACCTCACGTTGTGGCTATAGAGTGTAGCTCTCTACCAATTCAACCACGGATACTATGCTTCCAATTGGAAAGGTGTCCTTGCATAGCTTGAATTACGTGTCCAACCATCAGGCTCTATGGGTATGCATTGCATACTTAGATAGTATATTGTCATGAAACATGGACATAAACTGGTACACTTAAATCTTCTCACTAACCAAATCACACCTTTTTTCTTGAGATCCATCTTTTTTAGCATGTGTCATTGTTTTATAGTTCCCGAACCCTACTAGTTTATGTCCCACCTCATCTGTTATTTCCATATGTTGACATACTAGCATACGCTGGAAGCCACTGTAATGCTCGTATGAACCATCCAAGCATGTTATCCTATAGAATATCTAGCCATCCTCTATTTCACATAATTTTTTAGATAAGAACTCTCCTAAATATTTTTGTGGGGCTTCTATGCCACAATCCTTACAAACATCGTTAGTGTGCAAATCTACACATATAGAATGATAAACATCATAATGGTTAGAAAATTCAATATGCAGTCTACAACAAAAAGTAGTGTGTGTGTGATTTATCTTGACATAAAAAGGTTTAAGCATTTCAAAAAATATTTGAGAAATACTAATTTGAGGATAATCATTTTCAAATTTTTGAAAAAAAATGGGTTTAAGTCATATCCAAAAAATTCTTTGGATGTGGCCCATGATTCCAACTACCGATTCTCCTTCTTACCACATCCCTTTGATTTAGATATGTCCTTGTGTTATTCTTCAAATACTCTAAAATTAGTGTTCTCAAGGCTTCAACAACTTCTTTATCTTTTCGTGGCAGTCTCCCTGAGAATGCCCATAATTAATTTGAATCATTTCCCTCAATTCTTTGTCGCCTTTGAATGACTCTTGATAAAAAAATTCTACAAATTCTCATTTGTTCACTCATATTTCTAATGAGATGAGCTCTCTTTGTTTGACATCTTAAAAAATTCAATGTAATGACATGTCGGGTGACATTACTATCCTTTGAGCATGAGGTCTTACCCACACTCTCATAAGCATCCATTAGATTCTTCACAATAGTGTCTTCACTCGATGCATTCGATGTTCTCAACCCAAGAGTCTTCATGATGTTCCTATAATTTACACCCCGCATCATTTTAACAAATAGTTGACATCTTGTAGTCTCATTTATCCTTTCAAAGAATCATTCCCAAATCTTATCAGCATATCTTCTGCAAGTGTGTGCTGAAATATTACCCTCCATGTGCTGAAAAATATCATCATCAATATTAATCAAAAACTTTGGCTTTCTACGCAAAATTCTAGGTGGTGTTCTCCTAGGTACATACATCTCAACATTAGGAATTTCATCAATATTTAACTGAGGTGGAAGAGATTGCATACCTTCGATCGAGGGTGGAGAAGAAGACATACCTTGAGGTTCACATGGGGATGATGGCATACCTTCTTCATCAAATCTGAGTGATGATGTACTCTCAACTTGAGATTTTTTGGATGGTGTCCAACAATATTCACTTGAGATAGATGGTGTTCCTCCATATTCCATTGTAGTAGATGGTGTCCATCCATATTCACTTGTGCTAAATGGTGTCCCTCCATATTCACTTGTGCTTAAAGGTGTCCCTTCATATTCACTTGTCGTAGAGGGTGTGTCTCCAACTACGGTATATGAATCTTTCTTATGACGATGCTTTTGCATTCGTGCCTTTTGTGCTACCAATTCCCATTCTCTTTTTCACGGTTGAGGTTCCTCTTCAATTGGCCTATTTTCGTCAATCGTTTCCAATTTCTTCTTTTCGTGATATGCCACCACCCAAACTCTCTCCTTTTCTTTGAAGGTTTCATTCTCTTCTTTTTTTAGTTTCCTCTTTGTATTTTTATTTGGCATGGTGGATAAATTTATCTATACCATGGTAATGAGATGAATATTAGTTCCTAAAAAATGTATCCATTCAAGTTAACAGAAAAATATATTTCATTCAAGGCTTCATTTAAATAATACTTACAATCATCATATACAAAAGTTAACCTAGCATAGACAAATGTGACATGATTTTTTTCAATCTAGAATTCCTTAAAGAAAAGTGGTAATGTGGCATGCTATGATTGCAAGATAGGCTCAAAATGGAAGCATGGACATTTGCAAAAAAATGCATTTTTTGGCAAAGTTGTGAAGATATACGTTAGTTAAGAAGTTAAAAAAATAGTTAGATACATTGGGGGAGTTGATTTTTAAGGGAAATAAGATAAATATCATTTAATTTACAATCATAATGAGTGTAATGGCATTGTGAGTGTTTGATAAGTTTGTGGTGCAGGAGCACCTTGACAATCTAGATGCTTCCATTTTGAAATTTGATTCAATTTTGGGTATCTCCATGTTGTAAGATGGTCATTAAATAAATTTTCCATGTATGGGAATCATTAGGAGGTTTAATGTTTAATTCCTATGTGTATTTTGTAAATCTGTCACTATTTGCAAAAGTTGCACAAATACAAAATTGTGAAAAGTTACAAAAACTATGAAATAGGGAAGGTGAAAGGTCATATGGGCTTATTTTTTCTTGGAGGCACTTGGAAGTTGATAATACATGCATTTTATGCCTTTATAGGGCCTCATTTATGTTTGGAAATTTGTGGGTGATTGATTTTCTGATTTTGAATGAATAAACACACTATTTTTTTGTATTTTCTTTAGAATTTCACTGTTTTAGGCTCTTCTACAAATTTATATGGGTAGGAATTCTTGGTTGGATGGTTTTAAGTGTTTTCACACTCAATCACCTCCCACATACAATTTTTTTCATGCATTTTTCTTAACATTTGAGTCAGATATTGCAATTTTTCTCTAAAACTGTCAAACCCTCTGTTAGGGTAAACATTGAACTTGAGAAATTGTGTTTCTCCCATTCTACTCAAGGAAAGTTCTCATTATTTTGTTTAAAAACTCCTTGTGGCATATTATTTAATATTTCAAAGGTTACCAATCATATGGTGAGGACTAAGGTGTGAAGAAAAGAATTTTTCTTGACTGTAAAACTGTGTTCAAACAGGTAAAACAGGGAATTGTGAAGCTTAGAGCTTAGGGTTTATGGAAATGGGTTTGGAAATGAACTTATAATGGAATTATAAGCTTGTGAAGGTCAAATGAAAGGTATTTTATGTATTGGTTATGAGGGTTTGGTTTTGGGGATAGAAAAACCAATAACCCATGTTTGCACACTAAGGCTTAGTTAGGCTTATTCTCAAACTGAAACAACTAGTTTACAAGCATTTTCTCTTAAGGATGTAATATCCATCTTGTAATATGTTTTGTATGAGGGAAATGGGTGTCAAAAATGAGTATCATAGTCTAAATTGTGTGCATGGTTTGGGAGATACATGTGACAGTTTATAGATGCTTGGCTACTAGTAATGCAGAAAATCAATAAAGGAACTGAGCTTGTGTGTAAGGCTTGACTTCTAAAAGGTTTAATTTTTTTCGTACTAAATCAAACAAAGATTTCTTAAGAAAATAATGGCTTGGTTTTTCCTTAATAATTATAGTTTGTGTTTGTAAAAAATGGTGCCATTATGGAATATTTAAGACAACTTGTGAATGCCATAATCATTTGTTTATGTTTTGAGGAACCTAGTTGATTGTAATAGGTTATTTTCAAGATTTTAAAGGTGTTTTTAAAGTACAACCTATAACCACCTGTTAACTACCAAGACCTTCATTTTTCTTAAAAATTGCTAACATTGAAAACGTTTGCTAAATAAGAAACATTATGCAACTTTGTTGTCCAAAGCACCTAAGACCACTCAAACACATTTATTTCGTCCCTAATACAACTTATAGAATCTTGTATTTCACTTCCATTCACAATTTGAATAATTTTCCTTCAAAGATTATATGGAAAAATTGACAATTTTCTGAAGCAAGAGTGCATACTTGCAGATTTGATCACCAAACTCACAAAATCCATAAATAGATGAAAGATTGGTCTATTTAGACCTTATTTTAAATAAAATATATGAAAAATAATCTAAAAACTCTTGAACTCACCAACATACCTTAAGACATATTTTCACCAAAGTAGATTTTGAAACATGGTTGTAGGTGCCCCTGCACCACGGGTTTCGAATACTGCAAGGGGAAGCATGCTCCAAGGATGAATTTTGGTGAGATATTTGGAATGTGTATTTGGGTAATTTCAATCACTAACATGCTGATTATAGTGTCTTGTATGTTTGGATAAAGGTTGGTAGTTACCTTCCATGATTTTTTGTTACTTTGCCATGTAAGTTGTAGCATTGAGTTCTTGAATTAGTGAATCATGAATGAATTGAATGGTTGTGATTTTCTAATCAGCTTTATGCTATGATACAATAAATTTTATGATGGTTAATCTATTTTTTGAGTCTGAAAAAGAGTTGAAACCAAGTTCTAATGTTTTGTGGAAATATGAAATCAAGTGAAATTGAAGGATTTTGATGAAAATATGATTGATTTTGTCCATTGATCATCTTCAATTTAAGTTAGGGTCAGAAGTAACCTTAATGATTTGTGGATCCTGGTAGATTCTCTGCATCAAGTTTAAAATGGTAATTGGAAAGTGTATATAATTTTATAATTTAAAATGTGCATTGACAACATAAGGTTATAATGACAAAAAAAAATGAAAGCACGCCATAATAGAATGAAAGAAAATGTGTAAAGAATTCACATACCTAAAAAACCAGACTTTCAAATGGAGGAGTTCAACCCAATTATGTAGCCTTAACTTCTTCTTTCTTCAAACTCCACAACAATTTGACTTGTTCAGAAGATTGTTCCCCTCCAAACTTTAATTGTATATCAGTTTTCAATGGAATTCAAACTTCAATCAATATTATATGTCTTTCAATGTGGAAACTCTTCTATTTCATGCAAAGGTGGTAGAAATATCATGGAAAAGGTGATGGAATGTGAAAAACATGCTTGCACACTTAACAACATCATCAACAAGCTACATTTTGTTGGAGCACATGCAAAACCAAGAGAATATGTAGACTATGGGCCTTGACATCATGGGTATATTGATTTTTTTTAATGTTTTTAGTGGAATAAAATATGCACTCATGTTATAACGCAAGCATGTTATTTCTTCCTAAAATGGTAACATCTCTACTTCTTCAAAATGTGCACGCGTTATATGAAATATGGTTTTCTTAATATATTTTTTTTTCTCCCTCTTTTTCTATACTCTCTATCCTTATTCTATATCTCTCCCCTACACCCTTATAGTAGAGGAGATATAGGTGTGTGTGTGTGAGAGAGAGGGAGAGAGTGGGAGAGGGAGAGGGATAGTGGGAGAGAAAGAGAGAGAGGGAGGAGAGAGAGAGAGAGTGGGAGGAAGAGGGAGAGGGAGAGAGAGAAGTAGGAGAGAGTGGAGGAGAGAGGAGAGTCATAGAAAGAGAGTGGGAGAGGAGAGAGGGAGGGAGAGGGAAAGAGAGAGGAGAGAGGGTGAGAAGGGGGAGGGGAGAAGATAGAGTGGGAGGGAGAGAGGGGGAGATTAGGAGAAAGAGAGAGTGGGAGAGAAAGAGGGAGAGAGTGAGGGAGAGGGATTGGGAGAGAAAGAGGGATAGCGAGAGGTAGGGGAGAGGGGTTGAAAGATATAGTGGGAGAGATGGAGATAGAGAGGGAGGGAGAGAGGGGGAGAGTGGGAGAAAGAGAGAGTGGGAGAGAGTGGGAGAAGGGGAGAGTGGGTGAAAGAGAGAGTGGGAGAGAGTGGGAGAGAGAGAGAGGGGGAGTGTGGGAGAAAGAGGGAGTAGGAGAGAAAGAGGGAGAGAAAGGGAGAGAGAGACCGAGAGGGAGAGGGGAGAAAGAGATACTAGGAGAGATGGACTGAGAGAGAGAGAGAGAGGGTATAGGGTTAAGAGTTAAGGGTTTAAATGGTTAATAGATAGAGTGTAGATGGAGATAGTGGGAGATATGTATACCCCTATACCCTCTTAATCCCTCAACCCTCAACCCTTAAACCCTAATCCCTCAACCCCTATACCCTCTTAATCCCTCAACCCTTAAACCCTAATCCATCAACCCCTATACCCTCTTAGTCCCTCAACCCTCAACCCTCAACCCTCAACCCTTAAACCCTAATTCCTCAACCCCTATCCCCTCATAATGCCTCAACCCTCAACCCTCAACCCTTAAACTCTAATCCCTCAACCCCTATACTCTCTTAATCCCTCAACCCCTCTACCCTCTACCATTAAACCCTAATCCTTCAACCCCCATACACTCTTAATCCCTCAACCCTTAAACCATAATCCCTAAACTTGTATACCCTCTTAGTCCCTCAACCCTCAACCCTCAACCCTTAAAGCCTAATCCATCAACCCTTAACCCTTAGCCCTTAAACCCTAATACCTCAACCTCTATACCCTCTTAATCCCTAAACCCTCAACCTTTAAACCCTAATCCCTTGACCCCTATACCCTCTTAATCCATCAACCCTAAACCCTAAACCCTCAATCCTTAAACCTTAATCCCTCAACCCCTATACCCTCTCAATCCCTCAACCCTCAACCCTCAACCCTTAAACCCTAATCCATCAACCCTTATACACTCTTAATCCCTCAAACCTTAACCCTCAACCCTTAAACCCTAATCCCTCAACCCCCATACCCTCTTAATCCTTCAACCCTCAACCCTCAACCATTAAACCTTAATCCTTCAACCCTTAAACCATAATCTATCAAACCCTATACCCTCTTAATCCCTTAACCCCTCTACCCTCTACCCTCAACACCCACCTCTCTCTCTCAACTCTACACCATCTACCCTTAAACTGTAAATCATAATCCCTAAACCCTAAACCCTCAACCATCAACCCTCTACCCTCTACCCTTAACCAAGTTAAACCCTAAACCCTTAAACCCTCTACCCTTAAAATATAAACCCTAAACCCCTAAAACCTCAATACCCACTGTCTCTCTCAACCCTACACCATCTACACTTAAACCATAAATCCTAATCCCTAATCCCTAATCCCTCTACCCTTAACCCTGAATCCATAAACCCTAAACCCTCAACCCTTAAACCCTAGAACTCTAAACACTCAACCCTCTACCCTTAACCAAGTTAAACCCTAAACCCTTAAACCCTCTACCCTTAAACCGTAAATCGTAATCCCTAAACCCTCTACCCTTAACCCTTAGTCCCTAAACCCTAAACCGTAAAACCTCTACTTGAGAGAGAGAGGGAGAGGTGGTGGGAGGGACACACTTGAGAGAGAGATAGAGGGAGTGAGAGAGGGAGGAAGTTGAAGAGAGATAGATGGAGTGACTGTGAGAGGGAGGGGGTAGGAGGGGGAGACTTGATAAAGAGAGAGAGGGAGAGGTGGTAGTACAAAGATACTTGAGAGAGAGAAAGAGGGAGAGGGGGTGGGAGGGATAGACCTAAGAGAGAGGGAGAGAGACAAAGTGGGAGAGGGATAGAGGGAGTGAGAGAGAGGGAGTGGGAAAGAGAGGAAGAGACATGGAGATGGAGAGAGAGAGAAAGAGAGGGTAGGAGGGAGAGACTTAAGTGAGAGAGAGAGTGGGAGGGAGGTGGGGTGGGAGGGAGAAACCTAAGAGAGAGGGAGAGGGAGAGAGGGTGGGAGGGAGTGAGACATGAGAGAGAGACTTTAGAGGGATACAAAGTTATCCAAAAAGGGTAACAAGTTAGAGAGTGTATGAAAGGTAAAACCTCAACTATCCATCTACGATCATAAACTATGCACTCTAATAATTGTCAAAGTTGTCGAACAAAGAGGGGAAATTTAGGTTTTATGCAAAGCAGGTAATTTGGTGAGTGCCAAATTTGGTGCTCACCAAATGACCTACTTTGGACGTGTTAATTGATAGGATTTGCCAAATTTCCTCATATTTTCTTTCGTGCTCCCTGTCTCATTTGCACGTCTTTCAATACAACTATATAAAAAAAATGTGATAGCATTAACTTCTCTCTTAGCTATCTAAATATATAATTATTTTTTCATTTTGATTTAGTTAAGGTCTTGATCGATGACTCCTTTTGTAAATGCCTCTATTTTTTGTCAAAAACCAACATGTGCTAGTTTTAGGATAGATTTTTACTCTTTCATTAAAACGTGAAACAAATTACATTTTTTGAAACTAGGCTCCATTCTACACATGATGAAAAAAAAAATTGACTAGTTTTTAAAAAATTTAGGGGGGAGCACACTCAAATTTAAGCTTTTCAGGATGTGTCCAATTTGAAAATTCATAAGATATTATATATTCGTTAAAAATATTACCCAAAAGAATGAGGATAAACTACATGGTGTTAGCTAATTTCTCACCATTGGGATTTTTGAAATTCTAAAAAAAGTTAATCAAAAAGGGGGAGTCTTTAGGCACTATGCTATTTTTTTGATAAAAATAAGACCTATTTTCCCCCCTTTTTGAGACCCTTAATATTAATTAATTTTAAAAAAAAAAGTATGTTAGAAACTAGACTCAAAGAACTTCAACTTTTTTTTCTTGCCGCATCTTGAAATTTTGAGCGTAACTATCTTCATTTTCTCGTTTAAATCAGATTTTGCTTATTTCAGAAAAAAGTGGCATCTTAAGAGCCAAAATTGTGTCATAGATTGGTGCACTTACCTATATGGATGGAAAGTGCTTGTCTCAAAATTTCCAATGATATCTCGTTTATAGAAAACAAACACCGTGGTGAAAAGTTATGATTTTTTTTTTAAAATGCTTAATTTAGCTTATAGTGACAACCCTCTTAGCAAAAGATTTTTTTTCCAAAAATAAAATTTGTCTAAAATAGAGAAATTTAATATGAGATTAGAGGTTTTGGGCCTTTTTGAATGTGATGGAAAGGTCCTTTTTGGCCAAAAATGCTTCAACGAAAAGTTGTTCCCTAGATCTGAGCTTCAAACCCCCATTTACAACTATGTCAAATTATTTCCAATTTGGATAAAATAAAAGTCAATCTTGACTTTCTTGAGCCCTATAGACATATTGAAATAGTAAAAAATGCAGGTAGTATAACCAAAATGTTGCAATCACCCAGATCTCACAAAACACATGTAATATGAAGAGGTTATTAGATCTTTACAAATCCTTTCTGATTATCTAGATCGTTCAAAACACAAGAGAAGAGCATATAAGAATTCACAAGATCTTTATAGTAAACTCAATCTCTCAATTAGGAATCTATGAACTTAGATTTCTCAAAACAAAAGCTTTGATACCATGTTGGAAATATAAAATAGATTGAATAACCCAAGCAACCTTTTAAGATAAATCCAAAGTTACATAAATTAGAAAAATATAAGAATGCAAAGAAGGACTCCAAGAGATTATGCAATGTCAATGTGACACTATTACATTACTTGAGCTTCCAAGATGAAAATATACATTGCAAAATATGTACAGAAGATGATGAATTCATGAAGATGCAAATACAAGAAAGGTAGTGAGTTTGTATAGAACTACTTGGAGAGGAAGTAGGTGGGAAATCAAAGCAATAGGAATTAATCACCAAAAATGGAAAGTGTTCAAACCTTTAAGGAAGGGGACACCACATCATGTATCCCCTAGTTATTAAATTATTAACTCACTTTATTTTATTAGTAAAAATTAATTAAGTGTAGAAAAAACCTATGACTAAGGGAAAACAAATTAACCCACTAGGAAAATAAAAACCTACACCAACACCAAGAAGAGATGTCAAAATCTATATCAAAATGCAACATAAGAATGAAGGGTATGGAATTGAGATTGTAAGTTTAACATTTTTTACATGAAATAAATTCCAACCTTGTCAACCGACTCCAATCTCCTAATGCTACTTTGAGATCTACCTCATTTAGCAAGAGGGAGTACATGTTCATAGATAAAGGCCACAACTCTCACCCATCTATCCTCATTTAAATTACACACTAAGGATTAGTGAAATGATCCAAAAGAAGAAAAAATGTTTCTAACCTTAATTTCTTCTTGAAAGAAACAAAAATAGGAGAAATTCTAATGAATCTACAAAGATACAAACTAACATATATTTTTTTCAATTTCTAATTTGGAGACCTCTTCCTTTTGAATGCACTCACAATTATATATAAAAAAAATACAGATAACTTGATTATGAGAAGAATTCTATATTTTTGACATTATTGTTTGTCCCTTGAAATTTTTTTAGAGATGTGGACACAAGATTTTTAATGTGTTTTCTTTAATCAATCAACTAACAATAAAGAGTCGAAGGTCTTCTCTAGAAAACTCCATTAAAGTTTATTTTGGTGAATCCATGATTTTGGAGGATAATTTTTTTATTACTCCATAAAGAAATTAAAGATTGAATCTAATATACCTCATCTATGAAAGATAAAATAAAAAACCACAGATTTCTAATTATCAACTTAATATAATTAAATACTAGCACTTGCACCCCAATGAGGTGCAATACTTATGCCGAAAGGCCGATAAACACTAGTATTTTATCATGTACATGTAGAAGTGGTGTATTTTTTTGTGGTGATGAGCTTTTGCGATCTGTAGGATTTGTCTTCAAGGCCTACACAACAAAAGCAATGGGGTAGTTAGGTGTGTAGATACGGCATTGATGCAATCAAATTGTAGCACCAATTTTAAGCTTAGAAGTGTGAATTGTGTAATAATTTGTAAGTTCTCGGAGGAGAGTTTTGTAAAAGAGAAATTTGTAACAATGGTATTGATGAACCATGGGAATTTGGGAGAGACAATAGATAGATAGGAATGAGTGGTGCATACATTGATTTAGAATAGACATAGTTGTTGTAAGTGGGCCTCCTCTCGTTTCCTTATGATTGTGAATCGATTGGTTTGCATTTTGGAGTATCTTTCAAAAGAGAATGGTGGTTGAATGTGAATATCATTTAACAATTGAACTCTAGATATGGCTGTAAATGTTAGTCCTTGCCTATCTATTTTACCAATATCAATTGTTTATTTTTGTAGTGTTAGGGCTTGAGCTTTGTGTATGGTAATAGCCCACACCATTGTGAGAGGTATTTGACTTCTATTTCCTAGGGAAATAGGTATTATCGGTATGCTCTTGGGGTCAAGCTCATTCCATCATGGTCCGCTGTAGGTGTCAAACCTTGTTACAACATACATGGGAACATTTGGCGGTTTGGAACCTGGACTATAAATGATTTCAACAACTTTGCCAAGAGCTCCATTCACTAGTCCTGCTTGTGTCCATATGTTGAATGTGAGAATTATGCATTTCCCTTTACAAAGAAATACTTATTTTTCAAGTTCTTCATTGTTAGCTACAGTATCCACTCCACATCGAGTGCTTGTTGCAAAACTGATTGCAATTGGAAGATTCAATGATTTTAATATTCATCTATTGTATAGTCTAACTAAATAATTAGTAGCAAACAAGTGTATTGAATTTTCTAACTCTTATTTTTCTCTTGATGTGAGTTGCTTGTATGTGTGTGTCATTAAAAGGTACCAATATTCTTCTGTTGCTTTTTCATTACGTATGTTTTGCAATAGTTGATAGAATCTTTTTTGTGCTGAAGCCTCACCTTTTTGATGAAAAACTATTTGTAAGGTGACAACAGTTGTAAATTGGCTCCACAATGTTTTTACAATTGAGTGGGATGTGTACAGAGGTTTGTCCATTATGAGTGGCAATTGGGCAAGGTCACCGATCAATATTATAGACACTCCACCAAAGTGTACATGTTGTCGGTGTGGGAAAGCCTCACGTAGTCTTGTGTCTATTTTTCAGTAGCAACTTTGGACCTATGAAGCTCATCTCATCAATCAAAATGTATCTTATATGTTTCATATATTCTTGAAATGTTGTTAATGGTTGTCCTTGTAGTGGGTTCATGTCTTTAATTGGGATTCAGAGTGTTGAATGTATAGTTGATGCATGAATGTTAAATGCAACCACCCCTATAGGAGCTAATGTGAGAAAATGGCTTTTTTGTTCTGGGCTCATACTTGTGAGTGCTTTTCTTATGCAGGAAATTAGGTATGATTTTCCTATCCCTGTTGTTCCCTGAACAACCATGTGTAATGGTTTTTCTGAGGGGCATTGACTATGGTCAATGATAATTGTCAGTGCTAGTTTTTGTTGCACTGATAGTTTATAGTCTGGGACATCCATGTTCGTTGCCATAGTCTATTCTTGGCTACATGTATTTTTTTATGGGTATGAACTGGGTGGAAATTTCATGAAGATCTTGGGGTATTGCTAGTTGATCCCATTTATTATTGTTATCAAACTCATGCCTACCAAGCATCTGAAGGTCATTTAGACTTATAATGTTTGAGGGACCCATTTGTGAAAACAATTCCCATTTATTAAGTTTTGTTGTATCCCTTGTGGTCATCTCTGTATTGCTCTCATATTCTTCTTCAATGGTTGCTTCCATTTGAATTGTGCAATTGACATTCAATAGATCATATTTGGTTGCGTATATTTTCTTCCAATTTGCAATTATTATATCCTTAGTAAGCCCTACCTGACTTTCTATTCTTCAAAAATGTTTGTAGAATAGTAGCTCACTCCAGGAAAAAGTTTCAAAGTTGTCTGAGTCCTCCTTTGGGATGCTATAGAACTTTGGGAAAACATTAACAATCGCTTTTACCTCTCCCTCTTTCCATTTGCATCCTTTGCACCTTGCAAAATAGGAGAAAGATCTTGTAGATTCAAGTAGAGTTATTGTTTCTATTTCTTCAGGCTGATTAATGTAGGAATGCAGGTAGGTCGTATGGAGGTGGATTTCATCTATTTGTCTTTTTATTCGTTGGAACACTTTCCGACCAAAATTCAAAGACATAAATGGTCGATTACAAACAACGAGCGGTAGTTTTTGAAGCATATGACATGTTTCTTGGGCTCCTATATCATGCTCTGCAACAAGCTTTGTCATGAATTTTCAAAATGTTGTGATAGCCATGTCATCTATTCTCTGACATGCAGATATTCTTGTTAACATATCAGTATAAGACTCAGATGCTCTCTCTACTTTTGACGCATACTTGGCAATGTATTTTAGTACAAGTGCTCGTGAGATAACTAGTTGGAAATCTATGTTGGCTCTTCATATGAAAAGCATTTTTGGATTATGTATGTTTATCCTATCATCATTTCTTGTAGGTCCATATTCTTTCTTCCCATTATCATCACATGATAAGGTAGATACAATCTTTTCTTTCCGTGGAGCTTTGTATCGACACTGTATTTGTTTCCCCTTTTTGCATAAGAATTTTGCCTCTTTGCATTTTGTGTGCCTCTGGACACAGTTGATTATCTCCTCATAGTCATGAGAGGGATTTGTAGCTAATCTATGAGTTGTGTCTAGAATACATGGGTCATCATGTTGGGGATGGTAAACTGTGTTGTTTCTAAGTGAAGTAAGGTGAGGGTTCCAAGCACTTGCATACTTGTCGAAGAATTTCCTTGCCTGTTCAACTTCTGTGTTGTTCTCCCAATCAATTTTATCCATGTCTAGTGCATTTTCGAGCCAAAGTAATCCATGCACATGTGCAATGCCTTGATGTTGCCATTCATATCTATACCAATAATCTTTCCCACCAAGAATTTTTTGGATGACCTCTTCATGAAATACTGTAAATCGTTGGTGTAGATATAATGATATGGTTTGGGGATTATTGATTACATTGTCCAAGCATTGTTTGTTTGTTTCCATTTCCACTATTGTGTCATTTGAGAGCAATCGTTGCAGGTTTGGCCACTTTGTGTTTGTTGCACTCAATGTGAAAAATAGAGTGGGATACCCTATCTAGTTTGTCATATTTGTTAGCTCATAATGATACTTGTTCCAATATGGTCTTGTGCCTCGAGTTGAAGATCCAAAGTGCATGAGCTCTTCAGCTAATTGTGTGTTAGGGAGACTTTTCAACTGTGCACGAAGGTTTTCAATAGTTGTGGGGATTTTTTCTTCTCCATTTTTTTTAATGAAAATTGCTACAAGTCCTTGGCCATAGTGTCACAACATAAGATTGAACATAAAATATCGAAACCTTTGGTCATGGAGCCTCATCAAGTGTAGTGCATACTCATGCATTCAGACTTCCCTAATCCGTGGTTGCATTTGTAGTGGAATCCCATTGGGGAAGAGCATTGGAAATGCCATATCAAGAAAGCCTTCAGTATTTCATTCATTTATTGGTGATGAGTTCATCTTGGGCCAATCTATAGTGCTATTTGTGTTTTCCTCAAGCTCTAGTGCTTGCTTAATAATTTCTAGCTTGTGACATCTATTTTGAAACTTAGCCATAAATGATGATGTGTGTACTATGCTCTCCTCAATTTCATCTTCATCAATGGTGTTCCCACTGTTTAGCACCCCTGTACATTCGCTAGTAGCAATGGTGTGCGACATGCTTGAAATGTCTATGCTAACTTCAAGAATTTGAGCCAAGCCATCAACACTTATGGAAACATCATTATAGTATGGGTCATATTTCACTTTGTGTTGCAATGCATCTCTAATGTGACTTCTACTTACATAACAATCATAGAAATTTCCTGTAGTGTGTAGCCTTCAAACTATGAGCACATCCAAGTCTTCTATACTTCGAGGGAGAACTTTTGCAATGTTTTTTATATCTTGTGGGAAGATAATTGTGTGACCGCTATATTTATACTGCCCTCTAGGAGCATGGGTTAATTGCAATACTGGGTTCACTCTAGCAATGAGAATTTCCTCCACTTGGGTCAGTCTTTTTAGCACAATAGGTTGTTCTCCTTGGTCCATGTTGTTGAGTGAGGAGAATCGATTTATACCTCTCTCATTTAAACATCTTTTTCAAGTAGCATGAGTGTTCGATGAATGAAGAAGCATGCCTGGGTATTTTTACTTGCATATAATGCATTTTTTCCTATTGGAAAGTGCATATGTCTTTTGTCGAAAGATTTTCATTATTTTTATGAAGGTAGCAGTTTTACTGAATGATGCTTGATCTTCTATGTCTTGTTGTGTTTGCATATGTTGACCTTGACATGTTTGTTTCTCTAAATTTTTAATGTGTTTCTTTGTTGTTATTTCCTCTCTATGATGAGTATAGTAATTGTGGTTTCTCTCACGATCGTGTAGCCTTTATGCTTCTCTTTGGTGGGGGTCGATTTGGCTAGAGTGAAACAATTTCTTCTGCCATCGGGTGGCTATCGCTTCTTTATGTTGAGCATAGTAATCCTGGTTTCTTTTTTGGGTTTGTTGTCTTCTAATCTCTAGTTGTTGCAAGCAAGCTTGGCTTGTTTCGGGGCATTGGTTCGCCATATGTACTATGGGAATGTAAGGCTGAATTAGTAATAAGAGAAGCATAAACACACTTGAACAACTATATGTGGCGTCAACACAACATATGTAGAGCGTACAATGCTAAAAAAATTACATTTGGAATATTTATACATCTAAACAAACACAAACACACCCATACATATATATAATAGACCATTATCCTAATTTAATGTTCTCCACACAATTCAATAAAATTGCAGGAAGGTATATTAAGGTAAAAGAATACAATTTCTTAGTTAAGCAACCCAATTAAATATATCTATAAAAAAAATCAAAAATCAAAAATTACATATTCAACTCATAGTTTTTAGAACTAATATCTATCAAAGTGTAGTTTTAAGATAGTTGTAGATTACATTATGTAAAAAAAACCGAGTCCTGCAATGGCTAAAGAAGTAGATTCTACATATATATAGACATAAGAAAACACATACAAATTGCTACTTTTATTTTACTGCAATTTTACTATTATAGCTATACTTCAAACACACAATATTGAAGGGAGCAGAATTATTTTTTGGACAAGACACATGTGGTTGTATACTTGAATACATTTTTTCACTTGAAGAAAACCATCAACTATAATGCTATCTTATAATAGAATATATTGATCCTATGGTTTTTGATTAAGAAAAAAGCAGGTTTTGAAGGGACTCGAAACCCTGTACAAACAAATTTTGAAAGGATCTAGAACCCTCAACCATAAATTTGTCCTAACATAAAGACCATGAGAGCATAGAGAACCATGGGTTAAAAAGGAATTGAAAGCCAATGAACCACAACCAAAAAGAAAGTTGCAAGGAAAACAACCTGCAGCCAGCCAAAAACTAGACCCCAAACAAGAACCATCAAGATTTAGATTTTGAGCTACTCTTGTGGGAGCGAAGAGTCATCTCAAAAGAAGGATTAGAAGATTTAGCTTCCTTGCCCTTTACAAAAATCCAACCCTCTTCCATGTGTGCTACTCCACCAGCATGGTAATCTTGCACAACATAAGCAACCCCATCATTTGAGACACCCGGAGAGGATTCCCCTAGACCCTATGATTCCAAATCAACCACCACAGAAAGACTCCTATGTTGCTCAGATTTCTTCTCAACCATATAATGTTGTTGGTCATTCTTGTCACCACGTATTTCTTTGATATTAGAAAGTAAGATATTGCTCTCTGTAGTGAAGTCAACCTGCTCAACCTTTGTGATAGTTGCCTTCAAACATTCTTCATTATTGTATGTTTCATTTCTACATGTCAAAGTAAACAAGTATTTTTTTGTTCAACACATCTCTTATTACTTGTTGAGTATCCCTTTCTATGTCATCCTCAAACTATAGAGAGTATAGCTTCTCCGCAAATATTTCCATGAGTTATGTTGCTCCTACGTTGAATGCAACTACCCATAGCGTATCTGTGTGGTCCTGCAACCTTATTTGTAGTATGTACCTTTAATTACAAGAGGTACATGCTATGTGACACTTTGAGGAAAACCACTTTTCATCTTTAGTTTGCACCAATCTTTTCTTGCATTGTTTTCCCCTCGCTACATTAGGGCATGTTGGATAGAAAAATGATTTAGATTTGATGAACAACAATGTTGCATTTATTGTACATTGGAGATGATGCACTCTATGCAACATTTTTCCTCGAACATCCATAATTGTTATTCTTGTGGCAGGCATGGATGGATCACTAAACTTTGTTGAAGGTGATAGAATATTAGCCCCACTTCGTTCAAACCAAGTTTGTAGTTTTTCTTTCTCTTGTATGTCAATGTCTATAAATAAATTTGTATTGCTTGATGTGCTCAAGACCTTTCCATTGTACTCACAGACTCGTCCATCTTTAATAGCGAGAATAGTTGTTTCTTGTAGGTGATACTTTTGTTTAAGATGAGCACCTTCCTTGTCTGCTATTGTGCCCCATAGAGTGATATCTATTGTTGCCTCAAACATGTCCAACAAGGATATCATGCACCTTAGGACCTCTGTCCCATCTCTTCTCCTAATTGTCAAGCTTGGATTGACACAAGTGACAACTCCAATAACATCAACAATTGAATTGTTACTCTTCTTTGCAAGTTCACCGATAGGTGTAAAGGAGAATAATTTTTTTCGAATAGAATGGTCATCTTCACAAAGAGTGACCTTTGACTCTATTGACAAGGAAATTTCTATCCCACTATTTAACTTGTTGTAAAGCTTATTAGCAGCCTTTATTGCACCACCAGATAATGTATAGGTTTTTCCAATAGTAATATTTTCATAATGAAGATTAACAACTTCATTGAAACAAGTCACACGTGTTTCAACCCCTTCTATGTCAATGATGTCGAAGGTGAAAAGTTGACCTGTACCTTTCTGGGTATTGTACTAGTGAATATCCTTTTTGGCAGTCACATGACCTTTGACAGTCCATCTTGGTTGAAAAGGGTTCAAACTTTTAATAGGTGTAACTGTGACTGGTGCTTCCATTCCACCCCTAGAAGGATTCACACCAAATAATCTTCTCATAGGATTTGATACTCTAGTAGTGCTAATTTTCTCAGGTTTCACATGTGGATCTCAGGAATTTCCCATTACCTATTCTATATGATGCTCTTGTTCCATATAAAGTGAAGTAGGTTCACCAATTATATCCTGGTTTGTAGAAACAATCTCAAGGTTCACAATGAAAATCCACCTATACATGTGCAACACAAGAATAAGAATTAGCAATATAAGGAACAAGCTAAAAATCCTATAATATTTTCTTTTCAAAAATTGGTGATTCCTTTACTCACCAAGACCCACTCGATTTGGGACAATTATATTTGGTCAACCATATTATCATTCCAACTGAAATTTCACCTGAGGCTATGTAATGATTGTATTTTTGTGGTAACGATGCTTTTAGTTTGTAGGCCCCATCAGATATTTCTACCTTGTAGCGGTTGTTGCATTCATGGCCATGTCTAAAGTTGGAAATAGATAAAATCTGCACATTAGGTTCACACCCTTGATTCCCATCGTGGATAAGTTTAATTGCATTTGTGGTTAATATTATAGCCATGGTCTATGGAAGTTGACTAACCCTACAAAATTATATCATGTGTAAGATAGTGTTTGAATAGGATTGGCATATGTTTTTGTTTCACAAAACATATACCTCAACATATTGTTGAGAATAAGAATACACAAGTGTTGAAGTATGTAATAGTCAAAAAATATGAAATTGTGAGTAGCAATATTTTCCTTGAATATGTACTATAAGTTATATTCAATAAAAGTAGTGCTATTTAAAACAATTTACACAATGGAACTACAATGCAAAAATAATATATAACAACGAAGGTTTCAAATACAAGGTCCACCACTAAAACCTTTTCGCTCTACATATTACTATTTTGGCATCTTCATTTGGTTTCCAAAAAACATCTAATGTGTATAATGTTAGTGATCTTGGTCAACATCACAATATAATAACTAACTTCCAACAAGTTAGTTGAATTTCTAGGACCATATATCACTCAATAAAACTTGGAAACCACGTTTTAGCTAAATGCATTGGCCACTCCAAAATATTCACGATACTTTAACCCATAAATGAAACCATAATATAGCTCAAGGGCTTCACTTGTTGCATAAAATTTCCAAACTAGTTCTTGCACCAATTCAACTCCATGTTCTTGCACATCACATACACCTTGCTTTGTTCACACAGCTTCCTCAAAATTCTCAACATTAAGCGCAATGTTGTACATAGGTAAATGTTGCAAGGGTGAATTTTTACAATGATGTTCAAATATATCATCATTTTTAGCAACATTGCAATATAAATTTTTTATACTTAAGGTTATAGTTCAAAATAATATTGAAAATATGGGGACACAAGTATTACAATAAGTTCTATTCATTAAAATTAGAACTATAAAGATCAATATGTACAATGGCATTACAATATAAACATAATATATAACAACTAAGGTTTGAAATATAAGGTCGACCACTAAATCCATTTCACTCTACATATAGCTACTTTGGCATCTGTCGACATCACAAAAAAGTAACTTCTAAGAAGTTATTTGAACTCCCACTAAATCCATTTTTCTCTACATATAACTATTTTGGCTTCTTTATTTGGCTTCACAAAAGCATCTAATTTGTATCATGCTAGTAATCTTGATCGAAAATCACAAAAAAATAGCTAACTTTCAAGAAGTTAGTTGAACTTCTTGGACCATATATTAGTCAATAAAGCTTGGAATTCACACTTTATTTCAAATGCATTGGCCACTCCATAATATTCACAATACTTTAATTCACGTAGGAAACCATAATATAGCTCAAGAGCTTCATAGGTCGCATGGAATTTTTGGACAACTTCTTACACCAATTCAACTTCATGATTCCTACACATTGCATACATCTTGGCTTGTTTGCATAGCTTCTTCAAAAAATTTGCAGCAACTTGTCAAGATATTGTTTGAAAAAGCTCAACATTGTTGTGAGGAAAACCCAACCAATCCAAAGATGTCGAGTCAGTTGTTGATAGAGGTAACTCATGGGTTTGTGGTGAGGGTGTACTAGACTTAGAATCCCTGATTGGAATAGTAATAACATCTTGAGGTGCTTGTGCATTAGTCATATCTTGAAACTATAATTCAAAATAGCAACAATAATATTAAAAATAGTTGTCACTAACAAGGGCATAGGTATTCAATAAGACAAAAACTACAAGCATATTACACACACCATTACGTCCTATTTTTCTTTCCATAATCAACCCTATGAGGTGTGCCATCCTATTGGAGTGTGTCATTTTTTTTTGTAATAGTGTGTAAGGATCCATGATATAGCAAATAAAGCTTACATTACCAACCACAAAAGTTGTCGAATCTAATTCTTGTAAATCTCACCTTTCATAAATTCTCAAGTTTGTTTCATTCAATATTTTATGTTCAATTATTATTTTATTATGTTAATTATTATTACTGATTTCCTAAACATTTTAAGGAATAAGAATTACAAAGACATTTTGATTTAGAAATTTCTAAAAATTATTATATAATTTCAATTGTTTGTTGAAAAATAAGATATTCTTAAAATATTTTTTTATATAATTTTTCGTCACTTTAAATCCATATTATTCATATATAATATCATGCTAGTTTAACTATTTTCACATACTCACTAACCCCAAATCTAAATAATATATATAATATTTTATTATTTTTATTTAATTTTAATCTTTATTAACTCTTAAATAAATTCCACATTATATCTAATAAATGAAATCTTTATGGTAAAAATACTAATATAATAAACAATTTTTTTTCCTTTTTCTTATGAAAAAAGGTTTGTATAATTGTATTATTCTTTTATTTTTTTAAATATTAATTTCATTAAGAAATAATATTTATATTATATTCCTCTCCCATTTAATGAATTCATTTAATTATATTTAAAGAATCTTGATAAATCAAATAATGAAATTAATATTTTTCTATTCTTTTCCTAAAATATCTCTTTTGTTTAACAAATCAATAAAAGTAGTTCATCCATAAAATATACATCAATATTTATCAAGATTCTTTAAAATATTAATTTCATTATTTGATTTATCAAGATTCTTATAATATAATTAAATGATTTCATTAAATGGGAAAATAAATATGCATTTATTCATCAAATTATTTAGATTAAGAAATAATATTTTTTTCTTCCTATAATCTCTCTTTTGTTTAATTATAGAAAAATAATCAATATCAAATTTTTAATTATAAAAAAACAATAACTTATTTTATTTACTGTATTTATTATATAAATTAAGTAGATATTTTATTTATTTATTTATTTTAATTTTAATTATTTTATTTATTATATAAATTAAGTAGATGTCATATTTATTTATTTATTTTAATTTTAATTAGATGTTTTATGTAACTATCAAAATTTATTTTTTCCTCTAAAAATATATCCAAAATTTAACTCATTCTTATCTTTGATTACTTTACAAAATACATATATTTAAATCTTAACACTTTAAAAAAAAAAAATTGAAAAAAAATTTATATTTTTTTTATTAGCTATTTAAGTAATTGTGATCAATTGATATTCTTCTCATTATACCTAAATGAAAAAATAAATTATTCGTTAGTTTATTAAAATCAATATTTTAATAAAATGTTTTGTTTAATTTTTTTAGAATAAAGTTAAAAATCACTTACCAATGGATGACGTACCATTATTCTTTGTTGTCTATAGTTGTTAGCATTGGTAGAAACATCTACATCTCTTAGAAAAAATCAAATTCTGATTATCTGAATAAAAAGTAAAATAAAATATAAAATAAAATAATTGTGGATCGAGTAATATGTTCACCCAAAACTAAAAACTAACAGAGAGCTCATATAGATCTGTCAAAATAAAATATAAACATGATACTAATACTAAAACAAATGGTTTAAAATCTAAGCTTATAAGGAAAACTCATGAATCTTTTCTTTTTCTCTTTTTAAACTTAGGGACTCTAAAAAGTTTTGCTTTAATATGTAAATCTATTCATAACTTAAAGATCTTATGGATGGTATATTTTAATATGCAAAGCTATTTTTAAATGAGATTTTTGGCTCCTTTTAAATTTCAAATGCAAGTAGAACATAATAGTTTAGAATTTTATCGAGACTTTATCCCAGAGTGCTATGGTCATTATTAATGAGTATCATATTAACCAAAAAATATATACTTATAATCATGCAAATGTGAATCAAATTAATAGATCTACGTAGTATGTTATTGTTTCCCTTTGTCTTAAACCAATTTATATCCTCCACCCATCTATATTATGTTAAGACTTAAACGTTCTCGTTATAAGGATCTTGGCCATAATTTTCATTTTAATAAACTTACTCTAAAACCTTAATCGAAGCCTCATTTTAGCTTTTCATCTGCAGCTCGCTGGAGAAAGGACAGGGCAATACCAGGGTGAAGGAGTTTGGTGGAAATGAATGAGATTCATTTAATCATCTTGCATTGGAACAGATGCCTGGGCACATCAATTTTCTACTCTAAGTTGTTGCTATCCCTTATAATTCCCTAAACCATTCATGGAACTTTACAAACCTTCCATATGTTGATGACCCAATTTCTACACCAGCACAATGTTTCTCAGCCCTAAATCCACTTATTTTTTAACTTAGAGGAGGTGTGTTTTTAGGATAGCTATTTTTTATCTTCATTTCCCAAATCAAACGTGGCACAAGAAATTTTTAATTCTATTCTAGCCAATTAGTTCATATAATCAACAATACATGATGATAAATAAAAAATGGTGCCTCTATGATATTAACACTTGTTTTAGAAACCAAACATGACATTTTCAGCGCATTACAACTCTGCCCTAATTTTCTACACATAAATTACTTGATAATACAAACCTAATACTCACTTGGCATCCACTTTTTTAATTTTCAGCTAGGCAAAGAGGGACGTATGACGACAACCATTTTGAAGAAGTGTGGTCTGCAATGATTGATTCCAAAAGCTCTCAAAAATGAAGAGCATCTCATCATAACTCCATAACGATGGTGCAAAATTTATCTACTTTCTTGTTTTTCTATTGTAGATAGTTTTTTAGGTTTCGATGGAGCTCTCCTTTCGTCTATGATAAACTAGCTGCAATTTTACATTCCTATTGACCTCATTTGGTTATTTACGAATATCAATATTATTTTACTCCTTTCTTTCTTCTCAACTAATCTTTCAACTTGGGTGTCTTAATAAATAGCATTGGAGAATTCAGAGTCCCATTTGAAACTAATTTATACAACAGTTAATAAATAATAAAATAAATCTTGAAATTAAAATATTGAAATCAAAATCTGAAATATTGAAGAGCAGAGATGCAAAAAGAGTAAAAACAAGATTAAGAGTGGTAGACCTGTATGCAAAAAGGGAAAATGTAGACAAGGCACATGAGCTGTTTGAAAAAAATTTGCTTGCTTCTTCGCCATAGAGACTTTAAACATGCAACAAATCTCATTCATCTAGGAGCTATTTAAAGTTGCTTCACATTTATTGCATATAGTGAAGGTTTGGTTGGCTATTATTTATTGCACAACAAACACGGAGACCGCAAGAAACAACGTGAAATAATGCAGACACACTCGAGCCATACCTGGTGACATAAGCCAACCTCTAAAATTTGTGCTTGATGGACTGACAAGCATTAGATTTAGGGTTTAGTGTGTTTTATAGATTGGTAGACATCATGTTTCGATGAATATAAACATATTAATTTTTAATATCAATTCTTTTCACTGGAGATATGTGGATCAAATGTCAAAAGATATTTTGAAATATCATTACACTCTGAAATTTAAAATATAATACTAGTACGAGGACAGTCACAAAGATTTAAAAATGCATTTAAAATCTATAATCCCACCTACCCACTCATTCTTCTCCAATCCATTCAATGAAAAGATTTATTGTGATAGTGTGAGAAAATGGCAGTTGTCATATTCACATCAACCAAAATTATTATTTTGCATGTGTTAGTTTGTACAACGAGCAGAGCTTTTACTTTGAATTAAATAAACTACCAAATGCATCAGCGATTGGATAACATCAGCTTTGGATAACATCAGCTAAAAATTAATTCTCCTCCCCGGTGGCGTCAGCCTAGGGGAGATCCGGGTGGAATCTCCCCATGTAAATAGCCTATCAGCTAGTTAAAAATAAAATGAGCTTAATGATGCCTTAATTTAGTGTTGTAATATATTTTTCATTTTCACATTAAATTTAGGGCCCTTTTTAATAAAGTGGACTTAATTTTTCCTTATTTTTTGTTTGTAAGGTGTACCTTTACACTTTCACATTAATCTATGGCTTTATTAATTAATTGAGGTTAATTTTCCTTAATTGGCCCCTTTAATTCAAATCTGAGCCTAATTAAATGAAAATTATAAGGGATTAAACTTGAAATTCATAAATGCCATTACATAATACTTAACTTTGGAAGATGTGTGTCCTAGGTAAATGACCTAGGACCCTTTTTCCATAGGGTGAATGGGTCCTCACTTAGTTCTAGGAGCCTATTTTTACATAATATTTAACACTTTCTGATGTGTGTCCTAGGTAAGTGGTCTAGGACCCATTCACCCTATGTTGAATGGGTCCTCACTTAGACCTAGGACCCCTCTTTGAAATATGTTTTTGATGGTATTTTAATTATTTCAAATCCATAATTCAATGTCAACTTGTGATATTTGAATTTTGAGAATTAATGTTAAGATTCATATAAATACAAGGTTATTTCACTTAGTTTCATCCTAGCAATTTCAAGTCTTCAAGAATTCTAACTTTATGAGAAAATTTATGATAGCAGGTTTATGATCAAGAGAGCATTCAAGAGCAATTTGAAGGCATTCGAGGTTACATTTATAAAAGATTATTGCAACAATCAAAATTTTATTGTCATGTCAAATATGTCTTGCATCATGCATGTTGTTTGATCTAATATGTTGATGTAGTGTTCAAGATCAATTCAAGCATATTAAAGGAATTATTTCACAACAAGTCTCATGATCAAGATCAACATTCTCTAAGGCCACTTCATGCTAGTTTGTTGATTTTTTATCCAATGTTTCAAATAAGGTTTGGTGAGTTGTTACATAGATTTGTTTATTAATCATTCCTTCATGTTTCATTAGTTCATTTCAAGGTTTAATTACCAAAATGAGGTTTGACTAAGGCAAAACCCCATTCCCTAACAAATTTTCTTTTTCTCTCTTTGATATGTGATTGCAGATTTTAGGTTGAAGATCAATTGAAGAGAAAAATTGAAGAAAGTTACAAAGTTACAATAAAAGTTGTCAAATCATAGAAATTTATCTACAAATTTTATTTTCAGCTTTCTGATAGTGAACACTTGGAATTTGGAGGTGTAGACTGAGCAGAACCAAACCCATTAAGTATTTTCCAGGAGCCCTAGTGAGGACCCATTCACCATAGGGCGAATGAGTCCTTAGTGAGGTCTGAAAAAACATCTTTGGTGATAGGTACACATCATTCTCTCCTTTCCAGATCTGCATTTTGATATTTAGTTCTATTAGTTTTTATATTTGTCCTCTATAGCTTTCATTTTGAATGAAACTAGTGAGCATTAGGTCCATTGTTCATCGCTCCATTGTAACAACACGCATATATCCTATTTTTGATTTTGGTGAACCTGAGTTTGATCATTTCATTTTCTAATTTTGGAGTCCTCTTCCATCCTAGATTTAGATCTTGCATTTGTTTGCATCTCTTTGCATTGAATTAGGTCTCATTTAGGGTGTCTATTTTGCATTTAACTTTGAATTTCATTTAAGGGCTTTAGGATTGTAATTTTGCATTCTTTAAATTTGAAAAATATCAAAAATATCAGTCATATTGCATATGATTTACATAGCATTACATAATATCAACTTGCATTTGAAAATTGAAACAAAACTTCATATAAATTTAGGTGTTCTAGGTTATCATTTTGTCACATTTTGCACTTGCATAATTTCACATTAAGTTTCACAGAAAAATCAAACTGAAATTTGGTGTAACAAAACAAATTCTAGAAACTACTAAAAATCACTCAAAATCTGTTAAAACTTGTTTCAAAACCCTCATCTAGGACCCATTCACTCTAGGGAAAATGAGTCCCTAATCGGGTCACATTCTAATTTTCTAGGCATTAAAATATTCATTTATGCATTCTTATTTACTGCTTTCAAATTTTTGTTATTGTGTATAGAATTTTTGTTTCAATAATTTGATCATATCTAGCTTAATTTGATAAATTTAGTACATTGTGTGATTCCAAAATTGTATTTACAAGAATTCATTTTTAGGTTTTTGTATAGTGTAATAAAAAAATTACCTTGTTTGGAATCTGGAAATTGCATTTACACATTACATTCTAGGTCATTACAACTTGGTGTTCTATTAGCAATACTATTATGAGACGTAGTCCGAGACTCATGTCATCCCATGATACACCATTCACTATGGATCTTGGGTTTTCTAACTCTCTAATAGTGTTGATAATCAACCCCCTATGGATCATAGTATGTATACCTCATTTCCCATGACTTCCTTACATACAACCAATGTGCCTAATGTTAACAATACCATCCCTACCATGACTATTTCTATTCAAGCTTTGGGGTATACTTAAAGCCAAGGTGGAACTTCAATTCCTCCTTCTACAATGCCCCTCTCCATTCCTAAATACACTAGTACTCAAGTTACCACATCCATTCACCCTACTAGCCATGTAAACACTTCCTTAGGTATTTCCATAGGGAATCCTTATAGCTTTGTGTAGTCAAATACCATATCTCCTCAACCGTATTCCCTCATAAATTTACAATTCACTTACCCTCTACATACATACACAAATCTGCCTTATTCACCTTCATCTTACAACACCAAAAATGATCCCATCATTAACACACTTTTGCAAAACATGTCATCCCTTCAACAAAAAATCACCATCCTAAAACAAAAAAACAATGGTCAAACTTCACAATACATCAAAACCAATCTATTATCCTTGGAGATATTGAGAACACAAATTCCACAAGGTATAGAAGTTACTATATTCGATAAATATGGTGGGAAAGGAGATCTTCTTAGCCATGTTTCTGCTTATATATCCCTATGTAATGATTTCATCTTTGATGATAAAATCTTGGCCAAACTATTCCCTAGATCCTTGAATGATACTTCTTTAGAGTGGTTTTTCTCCTTATCGAATAATTCAATTGTTTCATTTAATTTTCTTATTGATTCCTTTTACAACCACTCCCACATTCACATGGGTCCCAAGATGACCCTAGCTGATTTAATGACATGTAAAAAAAGGATGATGAGAAAGTTACTAATTTCATATCACACTATCAAAGCTTTATTTACAAATTAACATTAAGATTCTTGATATTGACCTTCAACGAATTTTTATTGCTAATTTTGAAAAAAAAATACAAACCAAACTTGAGATGTTGAAATTACCATCCTTCACACATTTATGTAAAACCCTTCATGACTATCAAAATTTGGCTAGTGGTCGTGATGTGAAAAATCCTCCTAGCCATCCTAAAAGGTCTAAATCTGCACCTCAAAATAGTTACCAAGCTTACAAGAAACAAAATAGGGAATTTTTACAACTTAATTCCCCTTGACCAAACTAACAAGCTAATAACCAATTGGCTGATATAAAGATGAAAAATCCTTTTTCCTTTGGGGATAAGAATAGAAAATTTACCCCTCTACTTGATACCCTTCATAATATCATGTTGCAACTTGTGAATAAGAATATGCACATTCCTTACCTCCTATCAGAGCTCCTAATCCTAATAATCCATTACCATCAAACTATAGATCAAATGGTTTTTCCATTACCATCGAAAAAATGGACATGATATAATATTATAATTGTCTTAAACATTTTATGCAAGACCTCATTGATTCCAATCATCTTGTAATTGGAGGTGTGAATGATCAAGGTAATAAGTTTGTCACTCCTCCTAACCAAAAATTACAAATATTTATTGATCCCATGCCAACACATACTATTTCATTTGTCAAACCTAGTGAAACAAAGAATGATGTGATGAATGTTGACACGGATGATGAAAACACAAAAGATGACAATGAGGAAAATCCTTTGGATCATACATTGAAGCTAAACCATGTACAATTCAAACCAAAATACCCCTTGATATTAATTTCTCACAAAATAACATAATCAAACATGAACCTGATGGTCCTCTTTACATAGCTGGAAGAATCAATGACCAGCATAATAATGGGATATTAATTGATCCCATTTTTGTAGAGAATGTGATCACTAAGGAATTCTTATTTGTCCATGAACTTTATCAAGATACATATGAAAGACCGAAACCATGGATCAAAATGCATAATGGTTTTTCTTTCCCTGCAATTGGCTCTATAAATCTCCCTCTAAAGGTTGGACCAAAAATATTAATTGTCTCATTCACCATCATCCCAACGTCGGATCATTTTTTTGTTAATTTAGGTTATCCATGGATTCACTCAATGAATGTCATCCCATCGGTTGTACATAAATGTTTAAAATTTCCCTTTGGTAATGAAATATTTACTATCCACCCTAGTGGCTCCAGTCCTTTATCTTCCCATGGGAATTTTTCTTTGGATTTATTTTGGCCCAATCCTATTGAGCCTATTAGACCCCACAAAGACTTCTTCTTCAAATACTATCAAAAGTTTTAGGCAAAGTGTATAGCAGAATCATCCCTTAGAAATATGCCTCAACCCATGATTGAGCCACTCATCCTTGACAAAACCATGATTGAACCTGAACCACCAAAAACAAATACACGAGAAGGGAAAGAGGATTCCCCCAATGAGCCTCTAGGGTTTTCACCCTAGAATCTAACACTTGAGTGAGTGGCTCTTTTTCACCTAGTGGTTTTGTTGTTTTTGGGTGTTCATTCAAATAACAGGGTTTTGTGATTTGTATATAATGTGTGGCTAGGACTTGTAAATGAAATAGTACTAAACTAACTGAAGAAGTGTAAACATAACAATGCAGTTCTAACTTATATACAATATAAATAAAATAACCTAAATGCTTACAAACAAAAAGGAAATGGGAAAGATAAGAACTTGTGCACCTGAGAGTGAGATGTTGTAGATGGAAGGCTCTAGAATCCTTTGGAAAATGTCTAAAATCTTCACAAGGAAATTCCCGCCAAGTTGGGCAACCTAGTCCTCTTGTTGGCAAAATTTGTTAGAACAATTTTTTGCCAAATGGGTGCTCAAAAATGTGAAAATACCCAAAACATAAGTTCAGAGGGACTAGGTCACCATTATGGGTGACCTAGTCCTCTTCTATATTTTGGGAACCTCAAAGAGGATATTGGATTCCTCGGTCTACACTCTAGATTCCAACAAATATCTTGTTCTGATTCTGCTGAAAACAGGCAAATAGAGGCCTCCAAGTTTGAACTAGTGTTTGGTTGACTTGGATACTTTTGGTGAGTTTATGGCACCTTTCTAACACCTTTCTTCTTCACAAAAATGCATACAAAAACCTACAAATCACACATGCAAAGAAGAGACAAGGGTTAGGGTTAGAGATTAGGGGTTTGCCTTTCGAGTAATCAAACCAAATGAACATAGAAATGAAGTAATGAAGCATAGAAAAATGGAGTGATGGAGTTTACCTTGACTTTAATGATTGATCTTGTGTTTTTGCATCAATCAACCCTTGAATGCTTCAGCAATGGTGTCTTGTTGTCTTAGAAGATGAAACCCTAGTTTGCTTGAGAAGAAGGAGAAGTGGGAGATTGAGAGGAGAAGTGAAAATGGATGGTGCATAATGAGGAATTAGGGTTTTGGAGCTTACTTATACAATTTGTTCCCTAATTTTCCCTAAATAACATCATATTGACCAAACTTAGGGTTTTAGAGACCAAAATCTTGACAAAAATTAAGTTTAATTTAAATTCTATGCCACATGGGACTAGGTTGCCCAAGGTGGCGACCTAGTCCACCTGAGCATTTTACACTATTTTTTGGTAATTAAAATGCTATTATTTATATTTTTCGGGATTGTCTTTTAAAAACTCACTAAGATAGGAAATATATGAGGATTAATGGGTCATTAAGGATTGATTAAGTGATGAAAAGACTAGGAGAGCATGAAAATGTTTTCCAATAGTCTACAACACTTCATCAAAAGGCTTGTAAATGGGTTGAAAAGGGTCCAAGATCCTAGGCCAAGGTCCAAATGAGTGAAAAGTGTCAAGGTATACACTTTTTGGCAACACATTTAGGCCTCGCTTTAGTGAGAGTATGCACTTGTTTCAAACTCACACTGAAGTAGCCACATGATTCATATGGTGATGAGTGACAATGAAGAAGAACGAGAAAGAAGGAAGGAGGTGGTCAAGCCCCCAAGGATTCAAGATTCTAAGTCAACTTGAAATCAATGGAAAAGACATTCAAGGGTGAATGCATTACAACAAAATGAGATGCATGATCACACAACGACAAGGTTTAATGTGAAGAGAATAAGGAGATATGTGCTCACTTTGGGGCCACAGAACATCAGGTTGTCCATGGGGTTAGAGGTCCCAAAATGTGAGAAATAGACACATGATTGGTATGTACTCACAAAGGTGGCTATGGAAAATTTTACGCCACTTTTTGGGCTTCCTTCTCAAACCATACCAAAGTTATACCTCGTGATAACTTTGATAAGGTGCCACAAGATAAAGTGATGCTTGTAATGGTTTTTCTCAAAGGGATTTTTATTTGTTCATGCAATGTCTCATCTTAAGGAAAATTATGCGTAATATTGTCAAGAGAGGCAAAGTGCAAGTGTGTGCATCTTGTATGAAAGAGAGGCAAGGGCTCATCTTGTATGAAAAAGAGGAAAAATGCAGATGTCTCATCCTAAACAACATTGTGTGAAATTTGTTCAAGAGAAGGAATCACGAGAAAAATAGTATCGCACAGTGAAATGTGAGTGGTGATGTATGCCCCCACTTTAAAGGAATTTTAAAACACCGTATTGTGAGCTATTGCTCCAAAGTAGAGAGGAAAGGGAAAGGAAATGAGAGCTTGTTTGGAAATCCCTATGTAGAGTCATATGGTTCTGAAAAGCTACGTCATGAAGAGGAGGGAAGTGTGTCACATGCAAGTCAACATAAGACATGTCATCCACATCCCAAGCTTTCTATTAAATGTTCATGAAAGGTTAACAACAAGTCTAAAGAGACAAAAACAAGTGACATATGAGGGAAAAGGCTAATGAACCTCCTACCCCCACTTAGTCCAAGACAAGAGTGACCTAAAAGGATTGAGGGGATGAAAGGGAGGGTGAAAATAATTATCAATTAGAGGAGTGAGGTGCCCCCTCATGAGGGAGAGTTCTGAGCTCTTTAAGATGTCAGATTCTGTTGCTCAAGGCCTTACACTCATTAGTGTGATGACTATGAACTTGATGGAAGGCACAAAAGGAATGTTTGTGGGAACATTTCTTCAAGGTGCAAGGAGGAAGGGAGATCAAGTGGTCTTGGAGGAGGCTCAACAAGATATCCTCTTAATCGAGGGAAGAAGGAGATTCTTTGGTTTTGGACAAGGAAGAATCTTGATTAGTATAGAATGGAATACCTACACAAGGATCTATAGATTGTGAGATATTATACACTCTCTTAGAGGAGTGTGTAACATCTAAATCTAGAGGAGGATGTGAGAAGACATTGGTTGTAAGCAAAGAGTCATTTGTTGGTGTCAAAGGATCACTTGGGAAGGTTGGGTTGGAAGGGTGAGAAGGGATAGAGTTGGTGTTGGAAGAAGGTTTGACAATTTTGATGAAAGGATAAAATCCAAGACCATGATGTGTTGATTTCATGTTAGGCTCTATAGGGTTGTGGAGTCCATGTTCATTAGCACCAAAACTATGTCCACTATAAGCAAGCTACTTCATGATCTCATAACCTTTTCTGTAAATATTTTTCAGCTTCTTTGGATCGGCTGAGGGGTCATTGTTTTCATTGGTGGCTAAAGGAGTTGAGGTGGATGCTATCAAAGGATCTTTCGTGTCTTGTGATAGTAAGACTACGTTGTGCCTTGGAGAGTCTTTGATGTTGTTCTTGGTTTCTCCTAGTAAAGGAGGGGAGAAGTCTAAGGAACCCAAAACATCGTCTAAGGACTTGGGTTGTACAGGGTCCATTGGATTGGTGGGTGTAGTGGTGAAGGGTTTGGATTTGTTTTTGTCAAGGTGTAAGACACTGTAAGGCTCAGGATTAGCATTAATTGTGTACAATTTTTATTTGTAGATGTAATTCATCTTTCGATGAAGTGTGGAAGGCACACCATTCATTGCATGAATCCATGGCCTACCCAAAATGAGGTTAGATGAAACATCATTTGGCATGACATGGATTGATGTGTTTAATGTGGCCACTCCAACTGTAAGAGATAAATTGATCACACCAAGAGGATTTTGTTCGATATTGTCAAATCGAATAAGAGATAAGCAGGAAGGTTGGATAATTGATCTATCTATATGGAGCCTATCCAAGAGATGGACACTACACACAATAACAAAAAATCCATTATTAACAATGGTTCGCTTGATCCCTATTCTTTTGTATTGAGATATGATCATCATGGATTCAACTTTGTTTTGCACTTCCAAAGCAAGGAGCTCACTTTGCTGGAAAACAATGTTAGCATTTAAGCCTTGGATCACAGCTGCAATGTCATTTTTTTGTGCATTAGAAGGGACATGAATTTTTTGTAAGGCTTCCTGCATCATGTTGTGATAGTGAGGGGAGACATGAATAAGGTCCCATAAAGATATTTTAGTGGGATTATTCCTTAGTTGATCAACAAGGTCATACTCCCTAAGGGATGAATTGAAGTGAGGGGCAGCGAGAAGAATGGGAGGGGATGAAGGTAAGGTTGTTGAGGTTGAAGGTTGAAGGTTGAGAATGTGGGTGGTTGTGAGTGTAATGTGTATGAGAAATGGTATCTTGGCTTGATTGCTGCAACACATTAGGCTTAGGTGAGGTGAGAATGAATTCAGGTTTATAAGGTGGAGAAATAATGAGTTGAGTTTGAATAATCTTGACATCCCCTTGGGAAGGAGAGTCAATTTTATCCTTGGTTGGTATCATGAAATTATCCCTAGAAGGAGAGAGGTTAGAAGAACTACAAGCTTCATGTGCTCGACATTGAAGGAGTGGTTCTTCTAAAAGGTCTTTGTCACAAGTAGGGGAATGATCAATGATGGGAGAGGGAAGAGTGAGATGGGTAAGAGGGGATTCTATTTGATTGTCTAGGGTCTCATTCTCTTATTCCATACCATCTACCATATTGGGAGAGAATGGAAGATTTTCATCACATGCTTCATCACAAGGGAGGGAGGGATCAAGAGAAGATCCACTATGATTTTCAAATACATTATCCCAAAGGGGAGGAGCATTAGGAAAGGGAGGGTCAATAGTATCATGACTTGTACTAGGGGTATCTTCTAACACCAAACTATCATCTTTGCACTGAGGACATATGTTAGGAGATGAGCAAGTTTGAGGGTCATGGTTAGGAATACTAGGTAAGGTAATGTCAATAAATGTGTTTATGATTTCATCATGTTGTTGTTTAATGGTTTTCCAAGGGGGTTGAGGATAGGGACAATAAAGACCTTCAACTCTTGTGTCTTCTATCACCAAAACACCTTCGTCACTAATAGGAGAGGTATAGGGAGAAGTACAATTATGATTTTTATGATTGTCAACACAAAGATCCTCATTGAGGGATAATGTAAAGTTAAGAATTGTGTCAATGTTTTGGTTATTAACATGTGTTTTAATGAATTCATTATTAACTTCTACATTGAACTCATTGAATTTTTGCAATATATTTGAAACCAAATCAAAGTCACATCTTTTGAAAGAAAAAATTGTAAGAAGAGAGAGGGAAGAGAATGCGATGCGATAATTTAAACTAAAATATTGAAATGCAATTTTCAGATATAAAACAAGGTAATTTTTTGATTAAACTATGTAACAATTTGAAAAAGAAATGTAGTATATGAAAAATTAAAACTAAGAAATGCGTAAAAGGAGATAATTTAAGTTATTTTTAATACAATACATGCTACAAAGACTCAACCTATTGATATAGATGGGTAATGGTACAAAAAAAATCCTGAAAATGGGGTTTTTAGCTCTATAAAGGGTAGTTTCAGAACCCTGAAGGGATTAGGTCGCCTAGAATGGCGAACTAAACCTCCTAATGATTTTTCTAAGGTTTTTCAGGAGTTATGGGCTGGTATAGGTGGTTTTTGTGTTGGGAATATAGACCTAACAAAAAAATGCAAAAGTACAGAAAGATTGAGTGTTCTAATATGCAAAAATGCAACCTAAATGCACTTTTCACTAATGCAAATTTTGAAATCCTAGGATGCAGTTTCACTAATACAATACATAATGCAAGTTAATCCTAAGACATTGATGGACTCTAAACCAGAAAGGAAGGGTGTAAGGATGTTGGGTTCACCAAAAAAAAAGACACAAGAAGGGAAAGAGGATTCCCCCAATGAGCCTCTAGGGTTTTTCACCCTAGAAGCTAATGTTTGAGTGAGTGGCTCTCTTTCATCTAGTGTTTTTGGTGTTTTTGGGTGTTCATTCAAAGAAGGGGGTTTTATGATGTGTGTGTAATGTGTGGCTAGGTGTTGTAAATGAAATAGTACTAAACTAACTAAAGAATTGTAAACATAACAATGCAATTCTAAATTATATACAATATAAAGAAAATAACCTAAATGCTTACAAACAAAAAGGAAATGGGAAAAATAAGAAATTGTGCACCTGAGAGTGAAATTTTGCAAATGGAGGCTCCGGAATCCTCTGGAAAAAGTGTAAAATCTTCGCAAGCACATTCCTACCAAGTTGGACGACCTAGTCCTCTTGTCAAGAAACCTTGTTGGAACAGGTTTCTGGCAAATGGGTGCTAAAAAATGTGAAAATACCCAAAACATAAGCTCAGATGGACTAGGTCACCATTATGGATGATGTAGACCTCTTCTGGATTTTTGGGAACCTGAAAGAGGATATTGGAGTCCTCGGTCTGCACTCTAGATTCCAATAGATATCTTGTTCAAATTCTACTGAAAACAGGTAGATAGAGGCTCCAAGCTTGAAATAGGGTTCGGTTGACTTGGATACTTGTGATGAGTTTATGGCACCTTTCTAACACATTTATTCTTCACAAACTTGCATACCAAAACCTACAAATCACACATGCAAAGAAGAGACAAGGGTTAGGATTAGAGATTAGGGGTTTTCCTTAGTCAAACCCCTTTTGAGTAATCAAACCAAATGAAAATAGAAATGAAGTAATGAAGCATAGAAAAAATGGAGTGATGGATTTTACCTTGCATTTGATGATTGAGCTTGTGTTGTTGCAGCAATCAACCCTTGAATGCTTTAGCAATGGTATCTTGTTGGCTTAGAAGATGAAACCCTAATTTTCTTGAGAAGAAAGAGAGGTGGAAGATTGAGAGGAGAAGTGAAAATGGATGGTGCATAATGAGGAATTAGGGTTTTGTAGCTTACTTATACATGTTGTGCCCTAATTTTCTTGAAATAACATCATACTAACTGACTTAAGGGTTTTAGAGACCAAAATCCTAACAAAAAATAAGTTTAGTTCAAATTTTATGCCACATGGGACTAGGTCACCCAAGGTGGTGACCTAGTCCACCTAGGCATTTTACATTGTTTTTTGGTAATTAAAATGTAATTATTTGTGTTTGTTGGGATTGTATTTTGAAAACTCACTAAGATAGGACATATATGAGGATTGAGGGGTCATCAAGGGTTTATTAATTGATGACAATCATAGGAGAGCATGAAAATGTCTTACAACACTCTACAACACTTCATCAAAAGGCTTGTAAATGGGTAAAAATGGGTTGAAAAGGGTCCAAGATCATAAGCCAAGGTCCAAATGAGTGAAAATTGTCAAGGTATGCACTTTTTGGCGACACATAACCAAAATCCCTTTGAAAAATATCTAAGAGAAGCCTATGAAAAATCCTCCAATCATTTACTATAAGAGATCACGAGACAATCAAATCAATCCTATTGTGCCTCCTAAAGTCAAACAATTTTAAAACGTTAAAGAGAAAGTGGTTGAGAAACCTCCCATGGTTCCTTCTATTCCTCCTGTAAGGTAAGAAAATAAACATTTGGTTGAAAAACCCACTCATAAAAAATCACAAATTGACAACAGATTGAAACAAAATCAAAATGCTAGAGAGCGTAGGCGTATACACCTTGCTATTGCTTCTATGTTACAAACTAAAGAAGAAAATAACAACGCAAAAAATAAAAATCCAAACTTACCTAAAGCAATGCATGATGACTCTATACCTTCACTAAACAGAAAAATAGCCTTCCATATAAATTATCATTCAACCTCCTATTGTGATTAATTTAGATGATGACATTGATATTGCAAAGATTGATGAACAAGCGCATAATGAGTTGAATTTATTGTTATCTTCTTCCAAGAAATTAAATGATTCTAAGAGTGTTGAATTTGGTGATTGTCCTATTTTGGAACTTTTTGTTGTCCCTTTGGATAGTTTCCCACCTTCCACACATACTGATTAATATTGGGATGCAAACGACCTACTATAGGTTGACTCGCATGTGCCTTACTAGTCTTTTGTATTGTTTTCTTTTTCATGTTTATTTATGATATTTCAAGTGTGTAATTTGATCCCTCATACTATTTCATTTGGTGTATCTCTCTCTCTTTTTGTGCATTCCTCTATATGTACCTACATTCTTCTCTATGTCATAATTTATTTACCATTTTCATTTGTCTCATTTTTTCTTTTTGTGGATGACACAAGGCGTTGAGATATTTGGGTCTCTTCCATGTTGACCCAAAATGATTTTTCTTTGGTTTCTCTCTCTATGTGTCATTCTTCCAGTTCTATGAGTATTTGTAGAATGATGGAATTTCCAAGCTCTATAACAACATTATAGAAAAGAGATTCTAGCCCCAAATCCATAGATCCCTTATGTATTTTTGGGGGCAACCCCTCCCTCCTTTTTTTTCATGATGTAGCTTTATTTCGGAAACATATGACTTGGCATAGGGATTTTTGAGGAATCTCTCATGTCTTAAGATTGAGCATTGGCTAATTTAAAGCATTTTCTCATAATAATGGTGTTAGCAACTGCTTTAAAGTGGGGGCATACATGGATAATGTCTTTCAACATTTTTCAGGTTTCATTGTGTGATTTTCTTTATTCTTTTGATGCGTCCTTTTCTTGCTGGTGTCATTGGGTTTGATGTCCTCAAAGATTGTAATATTTCTTAGCGTATGAATTTCCTCTTAGTGGTGATGTGACACACTGTATTTCATAAGATGCAATTATTTTCCTCTTGAATTGTCCTCTCCTAGAGACATTAGGCATTGTTGGTTATTTTTTTACAACCAAACTTAATCTTACCACTTACCTATGAATTTACCAAAACTCAATAATCAACAAGGGTAAGGATTTGCCAACACACAAGAAAGGATTCTAAAATCCTTACTTCTACTCTTTGGGCTCTATGAAACCTAGGAGATTAATCCTAATAATATTTATATAATAATATTATTGTGCCATTTATATCAATAATAATGCAATATACACATATAATTCTCATAAAGAGGCTTATCTAGTAAAGTATATCCAAGAAGTTGGCTACTTCTTAATAATAGTTCACTTTTAGCGTATGAGAATAGTAAACCTATTTATCTTTGTAATCCATTTTATAAACTTTGATTTAATGAATGGACAATGACTATGTTAATCAACATAGTGTGAAATAACTATCTCACCTAGACCAGTGCCTCATCCTTGGAGCGGAGTTAGTACCAATTCCCACATAATTTAACAAAAAATTCATATATGACATTATATGAAGTTTTGAAATGTTGCATTATAGTATTTTAGCATTATATCTTGACCTTTGCTTCTTACTAACACCCTAGTACTCTATTTAATATAATTTCATAGCAATATTCAAGCATTTTACATTAATACTTTGGATTAACAAGCAAGAATCAAACAACACATCCACTAGAAATTGATAAAGACAAATAAAATAACCTTGATTATATTATTCATAATCTATAAAACCAATACATAGGAGAGAAAAATAGTCTTGAACTTGAACTCTTTATGTTCTATATTGCTAGTATTACTATCAAAATTACATACATACATATTGAAAGACTCGAACCTAAGACTTATCACTGAGCTATTCAATATCCTATATAATTCCCTATGTGACTAACTCTAGAACAACCCACTATCCAACCCTTGTAACCATCCCTAAAATCCCATTTATAAAGGCATGGGAGTGACAAACATCAAGCTAGAATTATAATTACAATTTCAATTGCATGTGACATTTAATTTCACCCGAATTCGAGAGATTCCTTAGATAGTTACATTTAATCATTATAGAATGAGGGAAAGAAAAAGACAAAAATCCATGCAATCAGTTGAATCAGACTAGCCAACATTATAAAAGACATCGTTTGTTGTTTTAGTAGCTCCAAAATCCTTTTTCCATGTTGATCAAAGAAGATTCTCCATCAGCACCCAAGGTAAAAACCCACATAATACCTAGAAAAGGAATAAATATCATCAAATTAGTAGAGTCCAACACCTCTCATTCACACCAACCAAAAGAGTTTCCACATCATAATTAAAAAAAAAAAACCATTTTCTTGTTGAAGAGGGTGATCTTGATGAAGTGGCAATGGTGTGATAAAAAACAAAAACAGGGTTGAGGCACTACTATGATTTGTCATCATGATTTGTCAGCATCAGAGTATGCTCGCCCACTCTGAGTTCATGCTAAAACTAGAGGACCAACTACTCCTCCCTCATTAGAATCCTCAGATGACACCAAAGAAAGAAGATAATGACCATATTCTGGGTTGAAGTATCTCCTCCATCACCCGAAGGGATGTATGAAATCTCAATGGGGGAGTTGTGCCTCCCCAAATAAGCCTTGTGATACTTATTCTTCTTCCTTGCTTTATTTTCTAGCTTAACTAATTCATTCTTCTTAAATTTGATCAATTCTTTGGAAACAACCCAGCTCCTGAAATTATAGGTGCTTTCGACACCACCCTTATTAGTTTTCTTGTGGGCTTTCTTCTCCCTTGGTGTTATAGGAGCTCCTTGTGTGCCATCTTCAATTTCACATGTATCATCTTGGGATTCAAGGAGATTAAGTCTCCTAGACCTTTAGACCGGGCTAAGAGACACATTGGGCTTACTCATTCTTATAAGGCACAAGGTAAGGACTAGAAAATCTTAATTATGAGAAGACTTACCGACCTAAGATCTTGAATTGAACTTGTAGGAAGGAAAAACCTCAAACCTAGATAATTTCTACTAGCCCCAGTAATAATTATAGACAATCGAAACACTTTCTATGCCAGAAATATGAAACTCTTAAAACAACTATTGCATGACTCAAAAATAGCTCATATGGAAATCAACTTACCTGGGATAAACACTTCAATACCTCTATAATTCAAAGCCCAAGATTCAGATGCTTCCTTTGTGGTTCACACTTCTCTATTTTCAATGGTTGCAAATGGTGAGATGAAATTATGAGCAATATGCATTAAGTAGAAAAAATTAGGAGTGTGTAGCCATTAATGATTAAGGAGAGCCTCACGTGAGCGAGCTGACAACTTAGCCACTCAGTTTGAATCTGGGTCGTCGATCTTTTTGGATTTAAAACACCATCAATGGTTATCCTTGGGCATCATTTCTAATGTGCACCATTTGTTACTATATTTTCACTTATAGCTGAATTAGGTGGAGTTTTTTTATTTTAAACTGAGAAAATGAGGTACGTTTTATTTACTTTCCTGCATTGCATTCAATTGTATAAATAGAAAAATCAGGAAAGATTAAACAAGATTATTGTGACAGATTATTGCATTTATAAAATTGCATGTAACAAGAAAATATTTACACAAATATTTGTAAAATTTAATCTTTATTGAATGTAAGAATGTTCATTGTCTCACACAAGCCGTGAGATTGACTTTTTCTTATTCAATACAATTTCAAATAAACATATACATGAATAAGTAAATAAAAGAAATGAATGTGCATAGAAGGAAAGTAACCAGTCATTGCCTAAATCACTGGCTCACTGTGTTGACCTAGGTTGATGTACATTGATGTTGCCCCAAGCCACTTGAGTCCTCCTAGCTCCTTTTATCCTAATCCCTACAAAAGATATAGAAATGATGTTAGATTAATGCTCTAAGCAATGACTGATTACAAACATTGTATACACATTCACCCTATGTAGGTATAGTCTAATCTCAATGTGTATTAAATGGGAAATGTGTGCTTTTGGTGTATATGAAAACCATCTAGGTCATCATACATACCCAAAAAAATGCATTTTTTTTCTAAAATGTTTGCTTCATGTGCAAATACAGGTGTTATCAAGATGTTGTTTTAATTTATTTCATGTTGGAAAGTGGAGTGAAATGTGGCTCCCACAAGGGTTGAGCCCAACTTGTTAAGCGGTGTGAATCTATTTCGTAGTGGTGAGATCATTTGAGCTTATTTGGAAGGAAAGGAAATCATGAAAGCCATCTACAGATATGTAAGGATGTAACATACCTTCATAAGAAATGCTAAAATAATGAAATGAAAGGATGGAGTAACATGTCACTTCATTGTCATGAGGAAGAGGATCATTTTGAAGTTCTTATTGATCTACAAGTTCATTCTAAATCCGAGAGTAAACACATATAACCTTCCTTTAAGATTCATTTTTTTAGAAATTAGCGAGGATGGTGAAATCAAATAGAGAAGATACAGTGTTGACAGAGTTTTGGTCATGTTGTACAAGTTCAGAAGGGGACAAAAAAAGAAGAGGGTCTAAAAATTAGAATTTGAAATAATAAAATAAAGTTTTGGAAATATGTTTGCTTTTCATGACCAATAAAACATTGCAAAAATCATACAAAATGTCATAGGGCATCATATAATGGATTGTGCAGTCTTTTAGGGATAGGTATTTGTCCTCAAATAGGGGTGTGGGGTTTTCAAAAATACATGTCCTTTCTCATGTGTGGAAATGAAGAAAACCTTTTCTTTGATAATAATGTTTATATAGTGCATTAATAGAACAACAAATACTTGATGCATTTTATCCTTGATATTTTCTTTTGAAAGGGAAGAGAGCATGAATAAGATAAAAACAAAGCCACAGTTATTCACATAAAATATTTCAGAAAATAGGGGAAAAAACCCTATAGGCCGAGCTAGGTAATGTAAAGGGGACTTTGTAACTTAATACAAGGAAAAGCCCTCAAGCTAGTTTGAGTTGAGCCACGTTTTCAGAATGAAAACCATGAGAGTGAAACAAAAAAAAAAAACTTGATTTTTTGTTACAGTAAACTCCTATTTGTGGAAACAAGGTTTCCTTTTAATTTTTGCAAAAACTGCAAAATACAAACCCTCATGATAGACTCGCGACCTGGGAAAATAGAATTTGTGCCATAAAAAAATGCACAGAGGTTTGGCTGTAGAAAAATAATATGGAAATGTCAAGCCATAGTTTACAGCTACTATGCTAAAATCTCAAAAAAAATTGTTGTGGGAGAAGGGCTAAGCCATGGTCAGTTTTCTAGAGAGGAGACAAAATATCAGTAAAGAAATGAAAGTAAGGTCTAGCACTTGTAGCATGTAATGGATTTAATTTTTCTTCTCAAAACATAAAGCAACAAAGATGGAAAGTGTGGAAATGTGGCCGTGAAGCTTAGGGTTTTCCTTTAATTTATTTTTTGGAATGATCAAGTGATATGCATAAATATTCAGGGCACAATATAAGTGCTAAATGAATTTTTGAGTTACCTAGAGTAGGAAAACCTTTAGAAATGTAAGTAAATTCCCCTAAGATAGCTAAAGTTTCACCATTCAAGGCTCCAGAAGTTGCAAGTCAAGCTTTCCAAAAACCTTAGCGATGACAACTAAGCTTCTCCATGAAGCTTCTTACAAATGATGTGAATTAAGTTTCACTCTTTTGTTTTTGCTTTAGGGGTTTTACCCTAATTCTTGTGGTGGCCGATTAAGTGAAGCATTTTTTTCTTAATTTTTTTTTAAAAATGACACATAATTCTTTTTCCTCATGGATTAAAATTTGTGATATTCCTTGAGATTATTATGCCTTGAGACTTAGGCATGTCTAAGTCATTTTTTTTACTTAATGGACCCTATTGCCTAGGGGTTTATACCAAATATATGGAGGGTTTGTTTTTATTTTTGCATTGCTTCATATTGTAAATGTTTAATTTAAATGATGATTTATAAATCATTTAAATTAATTCATCATTTTTTAAATGCAAAAATAGAAACATATGTCAATATTACTAAGTCATAAAGACAAATGGAGATATAAATGGATTTTATGTGCATGCCAAGAATATTGGAGATTTTTTTTTTCCAGTTTGAGAACATGAGGAGGGTATCTAGGGAGGTTGAAGTAGTTTGAAAACATGTACCATGAATGTTGTAGCTGTTTTTGACTCATTTATGAGCTTTGGAGATAATTCAGAGGATTTTTTTGCATGCCTTTATGTTTGATATGGTCAAGCTTGACCATTTCAACATTTTGAGCTCTTTTGGATGAGATCTAGTAGCTATATTTTTGGGTTTATGGTTGTATCCAACCCAAGATGCTTCTAGTTCCTTTTCGGTGGAACCATTTGGAAGCTTGTTTACTTAGTCACTTTTGTTACTTATTTTTCGCTCAATTCTATTCATGCATCTTTTGGAGACAGTAACTCTTGTAGTCGTTTGATAGAAAAAGGCATGCTTTGTAACTCAGTTTTCTTTTTTGGATATGAAATACAAATAAATATTGGATGCAATTGATTTGAGATTTTTCCTACTTATTCAATATGTCATTGTGTTCTTAAATTATTGATCAAGTTAATTATGAGATATTAATCAGTTTCTTTTAACTTTGTGTCATGATTCTCGATACCTTTATACAAAAGGTGTTCCAATGCAAGTTATGACTTGTGCCTTGAAATGTGAAATGAATTTTAGTTATGAAAAACATTCCTACTAAACGTTTTGGAGCTCTAGGACCTTGTTGTGAAATATTTATGTAGAGACACACATGAGTAAGTTGTGCAAGTTAAATTTATGTCACTATGAACAAGTGTTTACAATCTGAGATTTATGTTCAAGTTTAGTTTGGTGTATCACCTTAGGAGTAGTTTTGTTTTTATTTTCAATACTCCTTCTTACCCCTTTTCCCAGTAAATCATTAGATTGTGTGATACCAAAAGGAATTCGGCCTTCATCGGAGGTTCTTTTCCATTAAAGGTGATCCACATCTTGGAAAAGTCCCCATGTTTCTCTAAAGTGTTAAGTTTTACAACTTATTTAGGGTGCAAATTTAAGAGAACACCTTCAAAATAGTATTTCCACCTCAAAAAAGTTTCCACATTTAACCTTTATCTGACAATAGTCAATAATCACCACCCTAGAGTGTTGGCTGATTCATTATGCGGGATCCATCTTTCCAAGCAATGGGATAAAATCCACATGGTAGAAGCCCGCTAACCTTACATCCTTTTATAAAACATTATTTTAATTCTTGTGGGGCTGGCGAGGAATGACTGAAATTAAATCTTAGTGACATATACTGACTATCAATTCAAGGCTTATAGTGTTGTGTACATGTTAGTGGAGATCGGGCCCCATGCCTACAAAAGTACACATGTCCTCATCCTGTTGACCCCATGACCTTCTTTTCAAACATTATTATAATCCTACGGGGCTATAGGGGAACAAATAAGATCAAATATTCAGATCCAACCATCAACAATTCTGCACATGTGAAAAAGGTTAGTCATAAGAAGGGGACCTGACTAGGTCGATGGGATTGAAACCCTTGGGATTAGTGACTTACGACTTAATCCATTATAACGGGGAATATTTTTCTCGACTTAGGAAATATTAAAGCAATGGTAAAATATTTGTTGACCAACATACCTAGACCAAGGGGCTGATGACAATATATTTTTGATGGATTAAGTCATCAATCAAAAGATCTACAATTAGGTGTAATAATTCAATGTGGGGAAAGAATGCCAAGGGAACAAGACTTATGAAATTTGAAGTGAGGGTTTTTAGAAAAAACCCTAAACCCAACCTGAAGGCATAGATGTAAAGGATAGTGACAAGGCAAGGAACCAAATGGATTTTTTTCAAAATTTAAAAGCTCCACCAATGGCTCTTGCTCAAGGAAGCATACCCCTAGTGAGTATGGTGAGAATTCAGATCTCATGGTTGAAGAAGACCAACACAAAGAAATAAAAAACCAAGGAGCAACCCAAACCAAGAAAGAGAACTAGACATAAGTTACAAGACTTAACCAAGAGATCCAATCTCAATCTATATTTAAGCCTCTTCTAAAATGCAAGCTATCAACCTACATTCTATAATTCTACAAAAATTCAACTTTATTTGGTGACTCGAGGCTCCCAAGGTTAGGAATTGTATTTGCCCCTATCAAAAATATTGATTTCCACTATCAGTATCATGCAAGGCTAAAAATATCCTCATGAATCACCCAACTGTCGATCATGTTGTAGCTACTAAAATCAACCATTATGGACATATTTTTGAACTTATTGTTATCATTGTCATTCATATCCAACTAAGAACTTCCATTGAGAATTAACTGGAACACATGATCAGTGTAGCATTATGTCTAACTCAGTTTAAAACTATATTCCATCAAATTACCATCCAACTAGACAAGGAAAGTGAAACACTCATAATCCATCTGATCAATATCATCATACAAGATTGTTGTGATTTTTTCACACACACGCCCCACCTAGGGCACGAACCCTCTTTTCTTTCTTTATTTTCTTGTCATTGTCATAGGGTCTTGACTTCATCCCCTTAAGGGATGGGTCTTTTGGTCTTGGTTTTGTTTCACCCATGTGCTCAATGATAAATATGTATTTGAGATGCCTTTTGCGACATTTGGTTGATGGCGTTTCTCTTAAGAAATGGATTTGCACTTGATATTTTAGAGTTGAGGGAAAATTGGCTAAGTATTGGCCAGGTTTGGTAATTCTAAGGTACCTCGGATTACATGAACCTTAATCTCGCTGGGTAATCCGAGCTACCTTGGATTACGTGAGTTCGAGCTCCCATCGGATTCCTAAGTTTTCTATGAACATGCATGTAGGAATTTATTGCTTGCATTAATTGGTTTTAAAACGTCGATTTGAGAATATAACGAGGTTTGAACAATCATTTGGTCATTTTTCATTCACGTGAGCTTGAGGTTGAGGAAGGTCTCCATTTTTTTGCATTTGATTTGAACTCCAGTGTTGGACTGGCTTTCTCTCAGTAATTCTTCTAAGGTTCAAGCACTCATTGTCATTTTGCTATCACACCTTCCTTCCTCATGCACCATTTCAAGGTATTCTATTTGGTTTTCCTCGAGGACTCTAGTTTCACTTCATATTTTTCTTGTGGATTCCTATGGTATGAATTGGCCGTTAGATTCATAGAGGGTTTGGGATTCATTCCTTGTTGGGTAACTTAGGGTTTTCGTTCTTCAAGCATGCATACCAGTAGATTCGAAGTAGGATTTGATTTGAATAGGTAGAGTGATTCAATTCATTGAAATCCCTGATTCCTTGTTGTTACTTCATATTATTGTTTAAATACATTGCTCTGTTGTAGGAAGTTAATTCAAAAACCATAGGTTTTGTGCTTGCGAATTTGATGAATGGTGTGTATATTTTGAAGCAATTATTTGAGTCCTTGTGTGAGTCACTCAATTTCATCTTAAATTTACAATGGTTTGTCCTTGGGAGGGTGAGCTCGTTTCATCAATCACCTTTGTGTCAGACTTGACATTTTTTGGGCGTTTGAAGATTAACTTAGTAATTCCAAGATAGCTTAGATTTTATGAGCTCTAATCCAATCGGAGAATCTGAACCTCCTTGGATTACCCGAATCTCATATCCAAAACCCCAAACTCGGACCTTGGCACTTAGAAAATATCGAGCTCAATCTCTCAGTTAATACTTTTGAGCTATCTCGGATTACCCGAATGTTAGTTCACCCGGGTAATACAAGACTCTTTGGATTGCTCGAACCTTTGAAACCACTCATTCTTGATGCATGAAATGACCTAAATTCTGAATGAAGAGAATTTTTGAAATGATGATCCATAATTGAATGTGTCACCAATCATCCTTTATTGAAGATTCTAAACAATTATAGGTAAATGGGACGAGTGTTGTGACTTTTGGGGAATCCAAGCTTGCTCAGATTACTTGAGATCTCCCATGGGGTCTCCAATTTAGGTGATAGTCATTGCAGGGCTCTCATAATATGGTTTTATGATCATTTCATGGTATCCTGATTAATTTGAGTAAATTTATATGCATGTATAATGCGTTGATGAAATATTTCAAAAGGAATCGCTTGCCTTATATTTTCATTGCAATTTAACTTATTATTATTTGATGGTATTACTATATCTCATATTGAGGCTTTATGGAACTGGTATAATAGATTATATTGGTGTTTTCCATTTTTAGTAATCTTTGTCCTTTCTAATAAATGTAGGTAGAGTTGAGTCTCGAAAATACATCTAAGTCAAAAGATACTCTGGTGCAAGAGGAGGTTAAGAAAAGATCAAAAAGAATGAAGTATGACATCAAGGGCATATGGTCAGAGTCCAAGATTGGTTCTTCTTGGTCAAAGATCGCAGACATAAATATGGGGCATATTGATTATGATGAATTTTAGTAGAGGGTGTTTGGAAATGCACCAACTCAGTTAGCATAATTTATCACCCATATTGGATTTTCTCGAGTGACAAGATTCCCACCAACATAGCTTTTCCCGGAGTTGGTCCTAGAATGTGCAAAGCACTATGATTCTAGAACAAGAATCATAATTGGCCCACAAGGAAGAGTTATGGAAAATATTACTGAAGAATCCATTACTAAGGTGTTCAACATTACCTCACATCACAAGCTTATTGAGGAAATTAACATTGGGGAAGCAATAAGGTTATATGATGAAGACCCTAACAAGGCTTTGGATACCATGAAAAAATATTGGATATTGAAGCCAAAGCCTCACTATACAAAGTTACCTAAATAGATACACAATATTGATTTCAAACAAGAATATCATGATATTATAACTCTTTTGGACATGGTCATGAGAATTGAGGAGGCCCATATATTTCATACATGGATGTTTTTCCCCATTTCACAGATAGTGGTCAATAAGCATTATAATTGAGCTAGAATCATCAACAAGAACTTGGATGCCCAGTTGAGAAGTGTATAGGAGACCCATCAATTTTATATGACTTCATATCTTATCTATATGTTGGTACACAAGACTGAATATAGGGGTATGAAATGCAAAGGGACTATTAGGAAATATAAAATATGTGATATATACTTGCAATTGTAGTATAAGACAAGCAACTACAGTAGAGCCAACAATACATTTTTCATGTATATTCCTAGATTGTTCCAGGATTTCTTCTAAGGCCATGGACTTGATCATGCAATATGGTCAATAGTTAATTCAATTTCAGAGATTCACATACATCTAGATACAAGGATCCCTAGTTGTTCCACTCAGACTGTCGAGGTATCCAACCAACAAGCTCCTAATGCTGGAACTAACAAGAAAAATTGTAGGCTTCGAAGAGATCTTATAGTGGGAGATGAAAATGAAGGGGTTGGGAGTTGAACTGCCCATGAGAATAGGATATTTGGAGGCATGTGCTTCTCTTCAGAGTGCCTACTATTTAGAAAAGGATATGACATAGTTTGAGCTATACTCTCACACAAACTAAAATAGGTTTGATCCATATGGTAGAGCTATGAGGCAAGCAAATAAAACATTCAAGCACAAAGATCATAATGAGTACTACTAGGCTAATTGTCGAGATGAGTTTGAAGAAATAAGGAGACTATTTTCAAGGTTTCCACTGAGATCAATCAGATTGTACAAAGTTGAGGAGATGCCTGATCAGGTGCAAGAGGATGATGCAAATTTGCTCGAACACCATGACTTTCAGCCATACAAGAACAAGACCATTCCTACAATCAACTACTTGAAGGAGGAAATAACAGACTTGGATTAGGTTACCACTCTAGTCAAGAAGTACTAAAGGCTGTGGGTGAAACATAGGATATTGTAGCTAGAGGCGGATGGCACTAAGCTCACTTACAACTTGATAGGAGATCTAGAGTCTCAATTTGAAGAGGATATTGAAGTTGATAAAGGAGAATATACTATTGAGCTTCACGAGGAGGATATCTAAGAAGGACCTGTGTCAATAAAAAGGAAAACCAGGAGTTAGACACATGTAAGATGGGGAGAGAAGCCCTTTCCTAAGACAAAGAAGGTCCTTGAGGCCAATGTTATAACTGAAAAGGGAGAAGCTTCATAGCTTATGAGGAAAAGGAAGTTAGTCATAGAAAGATAGAAGGCTACTAAGGAAAGGAAGGGTGAGGTCACCACTCATAGCCCTTCTTTGGAAAAGGTTTACGATGTGGAGAGTTACGGGAAAATCCTCGTCTATGTCACAAGAAGCTCCCCAAAACATAAGGCAACTCCCATGAAAGAAATGAAAACTATAGAAGAACAGGTATAGAATGAAGAGGCACCTACTAATGATGTTGAAAAGAGAGCAGCTACAAGAAATAATTCTCCTTCTCTCTGAGCCTCATGTGAAAATTTTAGAGGAAGCTTCCCATGAAGAGGGAAATACATCTAATGATCCTAGGCATGATGAGGTTGAGGATGAAGAATTCTCTACTCCTGATAGTGGAGAATGGAGGAAGTTCATATAGGAAATGAATCAATCTACCTCCAGAGCAGAGAGCAAGAACGTAGAGTCTAAAATGGTACAAGAAATGCCACATTAGTCTCCAGAGAGGGTAATAACTGAGGAATTGGGAGACCACCTAGAGGGGAAAAATAATATGGAAGAAGTTGCTAAAATTCCTCACCAGGAAAAATATGGACAAGAGGATCAACCAGAGACTGAGAAGAACATTGAGGAAAATGTGGTTGACAGTCCAAATAAAGAGTTGGCTACAAAAAAATCCCATGTCCCAGAATGGTTGGAGAAAAGGCTTAGAAAGAAGCCAATAATTGTGCTGGAGGAAGCCCCAAGTTGGGAAAAATTTCTTGAACAATGCGGGAAACCCAAGCAAAGGAAAAGGGTCGGGACTATCTCTAATATTTCGAGGGATGAGTTCAATAACAGGGTTGTCCATGTTGCAGTGCCTACAAGTGATAAGTTAAAGGATGAGGTTAGGCCTTCTGATTTTAGGGTACAAACTATTAATCTAAGACTAACCACCAAGGAGCAGGAAAAAGAAGAATTTTAGGAGTCTCCTCAGGCTATTATGATAAGATTTGATATAGAAACCAAGGAAAAATAAAATATACAGAAGCAGCTAAATGAAATTTATAAGTATGTCCAACACCTGATGAAGCCTCTACAATTTGGTGGAAGTGAAGGTATTGTGCCTGAGGTGTTGCTACCCAAAGAAGCTATTTCAGAGATAAAAAAATTGAAATCCACTGCTCACATCACCCATGAATGGTTGCATGAAGTTAGCAAACGGTGTGATAAATCAATTGAGTAGGTCTTTGACATTTATTCCAAGGCTTTTGAATTTCTTGAGGGAACTTTATAGTTTTCTACACAATGCAAAAATATTGATGATGTATGATGTTGTGGTTGTGTTGCTGATATGTGGTTTTCATTGATGTCAACACTATTAGCATTAATGTATTTAAGATTGTATATGTTGAGGATATTGATAAAATTATAATAAAATATGTTGTAGGTTATTTGTGCAGCAATGAAGATCAATATGTTGGAAATTTTAGTATTTTGATAATGAGAAGTTGTAGAGTAAAGGGTTTGTTTTCAAGCATATCTAGTTTATCCACTGAATGTTTTAGAGGTTGGATGAAGATTTGAGCAAGTTATGAGCTTTTGTGTTTTGATAGTTATTTTTTTACTATAATTGGTGTTCTTGGAAGAAGATAATGTAATTCTAGTAATCTAAGATGTTGTGAATGCTCATGTGGTGTTTGAGGATGTTTCTAGATCATGCTTTATCTATGTTGCATGTCCACATTGATCATTGTGCTCATGATACATTATTTTCTCTTGTGTGTTCATTTTTTTCATGTTCATGGCCAATAGGGTGATTGTAGCATGTTTTGGATCTTCGAGGAATAATATTTGAAGGTTTTTTGTGTTCGAGGATATCATTTTGGGTCTTCACTATGTTGTGGCTGACCTTGGTAGATTCAAATTAATAATCTTTATTATTTTGGGCATGAGCTATTTTTTATCTCATTTGTGAGATGTATGAGCTGAAGTATGTGAAGTGTGTGAGTCTTATGTGTGAATAAATTTTAGATCATTCGAAGGAAAAATTTAAGTGTGAAGAAGAGTGAAGAAGTGTGAAGAAGAGTGCTTAATCAGAACTATAATTAGGCATTAGCAGATACTACTTTCTAAGTTCAAAATCTTCAGATAGATTTAATCTGAATTTTTCTTAAGACAGTGAGTCTTCCTTTGTATTTCAGTAGTGAGCTTTAGGCGGTGTGTCTGAATGCATGTGCATTCACAATTTATTCTTCTTATACTTTTTATAGGGTATAAACTTGTGGACTGACCTCCACTGTGATTTTTCCCCTAACAAGGTTTCCACGTAAAAAAATCTTGGTGTTATGTGTGTTTCTGATGTGTTGTTGATTTATGGTTTCATGGTTATTAATCAGATCTGAGAATAGGGGTTAATAAATTTAAAAGTTTGAAATCCTATGAAAAATGATTCACCCCGCTCTCAGTTGTCTTCCCTTGTGTTGACAACAATTGGTATCAGAGCAGGTTCCTTGGAATAAGTTTAACAGATTGAGGTGATCTAGAATGGAAATATATAAGAAGGATAGTCTGAGATTTGATGGAAAAAATTATTCTTTGTGAAAGACTCGAATGGAGTGTCATCTGCGATGCATTGGTGAATCCTACTAGAGCATTACAAGTAATAGGTATGTCATTCCTCAAAATGTTCCTACTACTACTGCTAAGATTATGGATGTTGAATACAATTTTAGGGCCAAGGAAGCATTGCTAAGTGCTTTAACTAATTCTGAGATGACGAATGTTATGGAACTGAAGACTGCTTATGAGATCTGGAAAAACTTGGAAAATTTATATGAGGGTGATTCTAATGTGAAGATTGATAAGCTAAAAAGTCTGAAATGGAGAAATGAATTGTTGAGAATGGGTGATGATGAGAATATTACTACTTTTATGCAAAGAGTGAATGAACTTGTGTGTGGTATCAAATGTGCTAGTGGATAGTTGGATGAATCAAAGATTGTTTCTAAAGTGCTTAGATCCTTTCCTGATGAATACAAATTCAAAGATACTACTATTGAGGAGTTCTGAATTGTGACAAATGTAACCAGAGATATGTTGATTGGTAAAATTACTACTTTTGAGTTGAGTGAATGTTGTGATGCCCTTCCTAAGATAGAATCTGCATTCAAAGCTACTACCTCTGGAAGAGATAAGAAGAGATATGATCTAGGTGAAAGTTATTCTAGAAAGGTATTCAAGTATGAGGAATAAACGAGACAGATTGAAGAAGAAGTGAGAGAACTGAATGAGCTTGAACCACTTATTATCAAAAGAGAATCTAGAGGACAAGGTAAGTATAAAGGAAAGCTACCTATTAAATGTCTTTCTTGCAATAATATAGGTCATTTTACATGAAGGTGTCTGGAAAGAGTTCCTAAGTTAAGACTTAACAAGCCTAAATTTCAAAATAATTGTTATTATGTTGTTGATGAAGGTGTGACAGATGATGAATCTATTAAAGGGAATGTAAGTGAAGATGAGTTTGTGTTTATTGCTATCAAGGAAAATAATCTCGTGTCTACTGAATTTGTTGGTTGTAAAAATGTGGAGAAATCCCTAGCTGCTTGAGTTGAAGTGAAGGATGAATGGGTAATTGATAGTGGATGTTCACATCACATGATAGGTGATAAAAGAAAACTTGTGAGCCTGGAAAAGTATGATGGTGGTGTTGTAAGATTTGGTGATAACAATGGTGGTATAATCTGTGTTAGAGAATTTCTTTCTTTTGATGGTAAGAATAATACTGATGATTTTATTTATGTGGAAGGTTTGAAGCATAACCTCTTAAGTGTCGAGCAGATGGTTGGGAAGGGATACAATCTTCAATTCAAGGATGGAAAGTCTAGAATATTGGGAAGTTCTCAAAATTTGATTGCTTCTGGTACAAAAACAAATGGTAACATCTTTCACTTGAACGTTGCTATTAAAAGTTGTTTGATTGCTCAAGTTGATGAAAGTTGGTTTTGGCATAGGAAAGTGTGTCATGTAAACTTTGAAACTATTATCAAGATAAGTTCTACTCAGGTAGTGAGAGATCCTCTTAAGTTGGTAAAGCCTACTAATGCCATATGCAAATAATGTCAGTTAGGAAAGCAAATTAGAATTTCATTTTAGAGCAAACAAAATTGTTCAAATGAATTGTTGGAGCTTGTGCATACTGACTTGTGTGGTCCTTCTAGAGTCAAAAGTTTACAAGGTTACAGATATTTCATGTTGCTTATAGATGATTACTCTAGGATGATGTGGGCCACTTTCTTAAGGGAGAAATCTGAAGCTCTAGAGAAGTTCAAGATCTTTAAGGCTATGGTTGAGACAAAGACAGGTCTGAAGATTAAGTGTTTGAGATTAGATAGAGGTGGTTAATTCACTTCCAGTGAGTTTGATTCTATTTGTGAAGTGCATGGGATAAAAAGGCAATTATCTGCATCATGGACCCCTCGGCAAAATAGAGTTGTGGAAATAAATAACAGGACTATTCAAGATGATGCTAGGACTATGAAGCTGGAAGGAAATGTTCCTCATATCTATTGGAGAGAAGATGTGAGTACTATTCTTTATATCCTCAACCAGGTAAAAATCAAAGGTGATGGTAAGACCTCTTTTGAGCTGTGGTCTGGTCACAAGCCTACTTTTAGATATTTCAAAATCTTTGGGAGTAAATTTTATATCAGAAGAGACAAAGATATAGGAAAGTTTGATGCTAGGAGTGATGAAGGAATCTTTGTTGGTTATTCTATAAGATTAAGGCCTACTAATGCTACAACAAGAGATTGAGGAAAATGGTTGAAATTAAAAACTTTAAGGTTAATGAATACATTACTAGACCATCCAAAACCTGTGGATATGATTTTGATGATCAGAATGATAGTAAAAACAAAGGTCAGACTTCAAATCAAGTTCAGATCATTTCGATGAATCAAGAAGATCAAGAGGAAGGAGAAACTAGTGAAAGTGTAGAAGAGAGATCAAAAGAGCCTAAAGTTCAAGAACATCCTAAGAATCCAGGGTATGTGAGATTAAATCATTCATAAAATAATATTATAGCTGATAAGAACAAAGGTGTCTAGACTAGGAGAAAAATTGCAGAAGAATACTACTTGATTTCAAAGACTAAGCCTAACAGTGTTAATGAAGCATGCAAAGATAAAGATTGGATTGAAGCAATGAAAGAAGAGCGACTGGAAATTGAGAAGAAGAATACATGGATTCTTGTTCCTAGACCTAAGGACAAAAATGTAATTGGAACTAAATGAGTTTTTAGAAACAAATTGAATGAACAAGGTGAAGTTGTTAGAAACAAAGAAAGATTGGTCTGTAAAGGATATTCTTAGATGGAAGGAATTGAATTTGAAGAAATTTTTTCTCCTATTGCTAGAATTGAAGCTGTGAGACTATTTCTTGCTTATGATTCTTACAAAAACTATAAGGTTTATCAGATGGATGTCAAGTCAACATTTCTAAATGGCGAATTGGAAGAAGAGGTGTATGTTGAACAACCTGATAGATTTCAGTTGACTGATCAGGGAGATATGGTTTGTTGGTTGAAGAAAGAATTGTATGGAATAAAGCAAGCCCCTAGAGCTTGGTATGCTAGATTGGACAAGTATTTGTTGAAGCTTGGATTTGAAAAAGGTACTGCTAATAGTAATCTGTATTTCAAGATTGATGATGATAAAGATTTGATTATGGAAGTCTTTGTTGATGATATATTTTTTAGAGGAGATGATGTTTTGTGCATGAAGTTTGCTGATGAGATGCAAAATGAGTTTGAAATACCAATGATTGGAGAGATGAAATTATTTTTGGGATTGCAAATTACCTAGTTAGATAAAGGGATCTTTATATCTCAATCCAAGTATGTGAAAGAATTGTTAAAGAAGTTTGGTATGGAAGATTAAAATCCGGTTGGTACACCCATGGTGGCTAGATGTAAGTTGACAACAGATGATGATTTTACAAAGGAAAATCAGACTAGATACAAATCATTGATTGGTGGATTGCTTGACTTGACTCAAACTAGACCTGATATCATGAATTCTGTGTGTATTGTTGCAAGATTTCAAGCCAATCCCAAGGAATCTCATGTGACTATTGCGAAGAAAATTTTTAGATTCTTGAAGGGAACAGTTGATTTTGGTCTATGGTATCCTAAAGATGATGATCTTACTTTGAGTTCCTTTAGTGATGTTGATTGGGCAGGAGATGTGAATGATAGGAAAAGTACTAGTGGTGGTGCATTTTTCTTGGGAAAGAAGTTGATTTCATGGTTAAGTAAAAAGAAGAATGACATTTCCTTGTCTACTACAGAGGCATAATACATTGTTGCTGCTAACAATTGTACTCAAGTAATGTGGATGAAGTGGATGTTGAAAGATATCAGATTTATGTATGATGAGCCTATTGCTATATTCTATGATAATTCAAGTGCAATCAACATTTCTAAGAACCTGGTGCTGCATTCAAATACCAAGCATATATCTATCAAGTTTCACTTTTTGAGAGAAAAGGTGAGTGAAAAGGAAGTCAAATTAGAGTATGTGCCTACTAAGGAACAAATTACAGACATCTTTACCAAATCATTTCCTAAGGATAATTTTGAGTATATCAAAGGGAAGTTAGGGGTGATTACCCCTCCAAATCATAAATAAGATGCATTTTATTGCATTAGTTCATGCATTTCTTAGTAAAATCTTGTTTCAGATCGTTGTTGTGGTGGCTACTACTCAGGGGGAGTAAACACACGATTCAAATATGTGGTTCAGATATTGTTTGTATCTTTTTCATTGATGTCAAAGGGGGTGAAGAGCAATGCGAAAATTGGGAATCATTTGAGGAGAAGAAGTCATGAGAAAAGAGTCAAAACCTAAGGGGGATTAAGTGTTTAAGTTAGTTGCATTGATGGTGTTTTTCACATCATGTGTTTCCATCAATGCCAAAGGGGGAGATTTTTGGATGATGTGCTTGTGTTGATGATATGTGGTTGTCATTGATGTCAAAAATATTAGCATTAATGTATTTAAGATTGTATATGTCGAGGATATTGAGAAAATTGTAATAAAATATGTTGTAGGTTGTCTGTGAAGCAATGAAGATCAGTATGATGGAAAGTTCAGTATTTCGACGATGAGAAGTTGTGGATTAAAGGTTTTTTTTTTAGGTGTATCTAGTTTATGCACCAAAATTCTTAGAGCTTCACATGAAGATTTGAGCAAGTTATGAGTTTCTATGCTCTGATAGTTATTCTATTACTGTAGTTGGTGTTCTTGGAAGAAGATAGTGTAATTCTAGTAATCTGAGTTATTTTGAATGCTCCTATGGTGTTTGCAGATGTTTCTAGATCACACTCTATCTGTGTTGCATGTCCCCATTGACTGTTGTGCTCACGATCCATGAATTTCTCTTGTGTGCTCATGTTTTTCATGTTCATAGACAACAGGGTGATTTTAGCATGTTGTGGATCTTCGAGGATATAATTTTGGGTCTTCACTATGTTGTAGATGACCTTGGTAGATTTGCATTAATAATATTTATTGTTTTGGGCCGACAGTTTGTATTTATTTTACTTTTTTTTGAAGCTAACATAAAGCGATGTAATTCCTTATTGCGGATATATATGAGCGATTGGTTATCTCATTTGTGAGATTTATGAGTTCAAGTGTGCGAGTCCTATGTGTGAATAAAGTTTAGATCATTCAAAGGAAAAATTTAAGTGTGAAGAAGAGTGGAGAGGTGTTCATGTGATTAATCAGAACTGTAAGCATGCATTAGTAGATTCTACTTTATCAGTTCAAAATATTCAAATGGATTTAATTTGAATGTTAATGTAAGACAGTGAGTATTCCTTTGTATTTGAGCAATGAGCTCTAGATAGTGTTCCTGAATGCATGTGCATTCCTCATTTATTCTTATACTTTTAATGAAGTATAAACTTTTGGATTGACCTCCACCATGGTTTTTTCCCTAATAGGGTTTCCACATAAAAAATATTGGTGTTATGTGTGTTTCTGATGTGTTGTTGATTTATGCTTTCATGATTATTAATCAGATATGAGAATAGGGGTTAATAAATTTAATAAGTTTGAAATCGTGTGACAACTGATTCACTCCCCCTCTCAGTTGTATGCCCTTGTGTTGCCAATAGATGAATCAACTGCTAATGAGTTGAATAAGTTTCTGCAAGTCCCCAAAGATGAATTGGCTAAGATAAATATTTTCTCCTCAGATGAAATTGGCAAGGTGAAGGAGTGGGTAGAAGTTTGGATATACATGAAAGAACTCCTCTGCAAGGTTCCGAATAAATTCATGAAGATGCAGGGGAAAATGAAAGAAATATATGATAGTTGCATCAGTTTTCTGGAGATCATGACCGAGAATAGTAAATTTGGACAAAAAGAACCTGAATGTCAATAGGTTGCAGTCATGGTGGAATGAAATTCATGCTCCTTCTAATAGTGTTCCAATCACTAAGGATAATTTGAAAGATGCAACAATTTATATTTCAAAAGTGGATAAATATCATGAATTACAAATTGAATGGAATAAGGTAATAACCCAGTATTTAGAAGAATATAAAAATCACAAGACAAGGGTTAAATTTATTCCAGTTCTAGATCTAGCTGATATGAAGGAGATTTATGAGAAATTTGAAGAGTTATCCAATAATTTGGAAGCCAACAAAGAAGGAGAAAATAGCTAGCTTGTAGCCACCTAGAATGTTGTCCCAATCATATGACAATATAGCTGGAGGGAAACCTCAAATTTTGTGCAAATAAGGGAAATGTTCTGGAAGACTCTAGGCCAACCTAGATGATGTTTTGGTGTTAATTTTATTTTACTGAAAACTCTCTAGGTCAATTTTTTGGGCCGACCTCAACATGTAAACTCTAATTTTGGGAACGCTTTTCTATAAATTGAGGCTTTGTCCTCATTTGTTGGAGCTAGAATTAAGATAGGAGTTACCATTTTATGAGAGAAAGTGTTGATACATTGAGAATACTTCAATTGTTTCAAACTTTGGGTGATTTAATATAAGTAAATACATTGTTCTTTGGTGCTCTTTCTTATGTTGTCTTACTTTGAATGGTTCTTTTTATTATAAATCTTGAAGATTTCTTCAAGATTATCATTTCCGCGTTAGATTTTAGATTTAAATGTGATGAAATAGTGTTTATGGTTTAATATTTGAAGTGTTTGAGAAATCCTTGGTCCATACTTTTAGCAGCCTATTGATTGTAAGTTGTGTAAACTTAGCTTGGGCCTTGAGTTTATGTGCTAAGTTCAATTGTGGGTATTTATTCATTTCAAATGTCAAATAAGGTTGTTTTGGGTGAATGCTTCATGATCTGAAAATCTTAAATTCCTTAGAAGATTGCACTATTTCTATGAGATTGCAGGTTTAATGTGGGTTTAGCAAGAATTTTTTTTTGAAGGATTGGTCTACTTTGAGTGTTTAATCATTTGCATTGTTGGTCTTAGTGTTAGTTTACTTTTAGAAATCTCTTTGAACCCTTATCTCTTTTGTTATTTCTTTTGAAATCTGGGTTAGTTTTAAGATTGAGAGCATCAATAATATTACAAGATCTGATGAATTGAAGATTTTTAGCATTTTTTTTTGTAAGGCCCCTTGTGATTACAAACATTTTCACATTAATCACTGAGTTGTTTTATTGCACTTTCAAGACTTGACATTAGAAACCTTGGGTTTATCTCTTGAGACTTGTTTATAGAGATTCGCCTTTCAGGAGAGATATGATATTATATTTTTCCTGAGTTTTTTTGTGTAGAAAACACCATCAACAAATTGGTGCTAGAAGGAGGGCCTAAATAAGTATGTTGGATCATTTTTTTTCTACAATTTCTCCTCAGAGGTTTCGAAGAAGAACCAGATCTACACTAGGGGAGGAATATTTTCAAGAGTTACAAGCCCCTACCAGGTCAAGGAGGACTAGAAGAAGGGGATAATCATCATCTTCCCACCTTTTCCATCCTCTCCATCATCTTCACCTGCATCCAGTTCCTCATCATATGATTCTAAGAACATTCCCATCCAACCGCCTCAACCATCTATTAATCAACCACAACCACCTCCACCTCCACCAATGGATTTATTGGAAAATAACCCCTCACCCCTATCCTTTAATAGCTACAATTTCATGCCAAAGAACCCTGATAATTTCTTCTCTAAGTTTCACACCAATGACCTTAACAAGATAGCTGAGGAGCACATTAGGATTTTCAAGACTTGTCTTAGGGAAAGGCATATCAATCATTAAGATGTTGCATGTAGGATTTTCCCATATTACTTAGGAGAGGATGGTTTTTATTGGTATAACCATCTTCCTATTGGGTCTATCCATAATTGGACTAAACTGGAAAGTGTTTTTTGTAGAAGTTTAAAATTCCCATTAGTGCCAATGAGTTGTATATGCAATTTACCAAAGTTAAGAGGGAGGTCAATGAACCCATAGGGTCATTTAATAATAGATTTCACCTTTCATACACTAGGTTGTAGTCTCCCTACACTGTAGATGATGCTACTACCTTGGAAGTTTACTATGAAGCTCTGGAAAACCTTACAACCACCTTCCTTAAATGGAGACCAAACCCTCTCAATTCTTTACTTACTACTTACACCGAGGCGGTTAAAGTTAGTATAGATTTGAAAAAACAATTTTTAGGACCCTTGCCATCTTTAGGACATGTTGCCCACCTAGGGTAGGTCCAAGCACTCAATCAGGCTTTGACTAATAATACCCCTATCATGAATCTTGTACCACAATTTCCATTCATCCCACACCCAGGTCCTCCAATAAATCAGGTTCCATCGATGACTGGTTATCCTCAATAAAAATTTAATTCAACCCCTCAATCCACAAAAACAAGCCAATTTCCCATCCTATCTACAAAATTAGGAACTATTGAACCAATGCTTGAGCTCAGGAGCACCCTTAGGATTTCATCAGAACAACCCAAGACATGTACCATATACTAATCTTGACAATGAGAGGTTGGACGAATTCATTGAACAAGTGAAGAGGATGAACATGGAGGTGACTTATTTAAGGAACCAAAATATCCAACTCCAAGTTGCCCAGAGGAATATGTAGCCTAAATATACTAGGCATAATATAGATTCTACGCAAGGGTATGGACAAAACTTTGACATAGGGCAACAATCTGGATAAAATTTTGATAGAGGACAATAATCTAGACAAGGGGTTTAATAGGAGACAACCCCTCAATAGAATAGAACATGAAATACTAGGCCTAGTAATGGAGGTGTTCCTACTCCATTAGATCAACCAACAAATCAGGAAAAATCTTCAAGTGGTGTGTACCTAGCAGAGGCAGCTTTGTCAGGATGGTGTAGATTTCACAAGACAAACTAGCACTCTGAGATGGATTTCCCATAATTTTAGACTATTGAATCTATCTTCTAATACGAGGTTGATAATAATTCCAGAAATCAAGAATTGGTACCATCTCATCCCTATGATTCCCAACTCTTGGTGTTGAATCATGCTCCTTTCCCACGAAGTGAAGAAAATGAGCCAGAGCTAGAAGTGGTTGAATTAGATGGTAAATCAAAACAAGTATGCAATGGAGACAAAATTTCACAATTATCTCAAGAAGGTATTGAGAAAAATAATGGTCTTGTGGATGAAGAATAAATGGGCGTTGAAGAAGTTCAAATGTTTTAGCAACCCATAAAAAGCTATGATCTAAGCAACATGACAAATAGAAGCCCACAAGTTGGAGGTCCATTTACTACATCAATCCCTCCAAATAATTTCACTACACTACTTGATCCTCACACGAGTAATAACCCATCTTATCCTCATGTACCAACACAATATTTTTCAAAAGGAGGAAAATATGATTCATCAAAAGGAAAGAATAGTGATGCAGGGAAGGAAAATCGGATGGAGAATTCTAAGGAAACCCTTGCTGACATGAGCACATAATAGTTGGGTGATTATGTAGTTGAGGAACTCAAGAAAATGAAGGTAATCATCTCAAATTTTGAATTCTTGAGGGTTCCTACTATTAAGAATTCTTTCTTAGGAGATTTCAAAAGTGGTCAAAGTCCCCCAAGACAGGGTAGCTAATGATGCCATTGTGAGGAATTCTAGTTCACAACCACCAAGAGACCAAGGTCAAAAACAATTCAGGGAAAAAGATAGAGAAAATAATAAAGGAAAAGTCGCACAAGTTGATACTTAGTTGAGTCTATTTCAAGGAAAGACTAAGACTCCTTCCTTTTTGATTTCTATTTGAATATTTGAAAAAAAATTCAAAATTGCCTCTTAGACTCAGGGGCCTCCACAAATGTTATGCCTTTTTTCATATGTGAAGATTTAGGAATTATGCATGTTGCATTTCAACAAAAGGTTACTCTATTGGACAAGATAGAGGTGAATGTGGTAGGAGAATTGAATATGATTCCCATGCAAGTTGCATCATACCCTAGGATTCAACAAGTTATTAACATTCAAGTGGTAGATATTCCTAATACATATGGTCTAATATTAGGAAAAGATTTTACTAAGGCACTGAATGGTTATGTGTCGACTGATCATTCTCACATGTGGCTTCCTTGGAAAGGGGTTCCAAATTAGATCAAGATTGAAATGGAACCAACGATGAAGTATGTGATCACCAAATATCAGAATGCTTCAAATCAGGTATTAGTGGCAAAAGTTGGTTTGGGGAATTATGTACTAGTAGCTCCTCCTCTAGAACCAAACACATATGAGATCTTTATGTTACAGAGTGTACCTAGGGAGCTCAATCAAGGGTACAATAGTACTAAAGAATTGGTAGAATCAATAGAAGAAGATGAAGACTAGGAGGATAGTCAACTTAGCTTGTTAGACAACTTCTAGGAGCTCATCCAAAATTGCATAGAAGATCAGATTCAGCTCGGGAGGAAAATGAATTTTGAATATTTGGTTATTCAAAATTGGTGTAGGGTTCATAACACATCCCATCCTGAGTTAGAACATTGCTTATTCCAAATAGAAGTGGAGCAAATAAAAAACTACATTAATCCACCTCCAGCTATCAAGATTGATGTGCACAACCTTCAGGATAATCCTACGAGTAAAAGGAAAATGTAGGATGAATCTCCTAGCTATAGAAGAAGTAGCTAGGCTAAAACAGAGAAGTCAACTATTGCTGGTTGTTGGAAACTTAGGTTTGACAGATCAAAGTCAAAGCATGGGGTTGGAGCTAGGTTTGAACTAATCAGCCCTAAAGGTAAAAATCTCTTCATTGCTCATAGACTTTAGTTCCATTACACTAATAACGTTGCTGAGTATGAAGCCTTAATTCATGTATTGTTGATGGCACTAAAGAAGAGAGTCAAGCTTGTACAAGTTTTTGGAGATTCTGAGTTGGTAGTTAGGAAAGTCAAAAAATAGTATTCCTGTCATGACAAAAGAATGACAAATTACAAACATAGAGTATGGGATTTGATTGAAGGATTCGATGCTTTCAACATTTAGTTGATACCTAGGAGTAAGAACCAAACTACAGATGCCCTAGCACATGCAACAAGTACTCTGCAACCCTTATCACTTTCAAGTTTGAAGAATTTCACCGTAAATATTACACCAGTTCCCTTGGTACCCGACAATGTAACCAATTTTTAGGTGTTTGAGGATGATAATCACATTCTTGATTTTATTACAAGCTCTAATGTTTTCACTACTCAAATAATTGATGAAGTGGAACCTCTGGAAGAAGAAATGGACCTGGAAGGAGTCATTAACCTAAAGACCAATACAATCCCAAGAGGGATGGTCCTACTAGAAATAATATTTGATCTAGACAGAATAAAATATTAGGAACAATAGAGTAAGAAGGATTTAATCATTAGTCAATGTGACTCGTATAACATGGGAATGCCATATAACATTAAGAATCTTTTCATTGGAAAGGTGTGTACTCCAGAATAAAAGAAGGGAATAATAGATGCGCTCCATACATACCAAGATATTATAGCTTGGGGTTATGAAGACCTGAAGACATATGATACTTCGATCATTACACACACTATTCCTCTCAAGCCAGGTGCCAAGACTTTCAGACAAAGATAGAGACTGATCAATACTTTACTGGAACCAATTATATAGAATGAGGTACAAAAACAATTTTGTGCCCTCATCATATTTCCATTTAGATATTCTACTTGGGTTGCCAACTTGGTTCTAGTGAGGAAGAAGAATGGAGATATCAGGCTCTGTGTTGATTTTAGAAATTTTAGTCGGACATTAGAGAAGGACAATTACCCTATCCCATCATTAGATGAGGTGTCACAGATTGTTAATGGATCTCAGATGATATCTTATCCCGATGGATACTCAGGATATAATTAGGTCATGGTACAATACAAAGATATACATAAAACTACTTTTACAATGAAATGGGGTACCTTTTCTTATAGGAGAATTCCTTTTGGGTTATTCAATGCAGGGGAAACCTTCCAGAGGGCCATGTATATCACCTTCAAGGACATCATTGGTAAGTAAATCATAATCTACATGGATTATTTAAATATCTTTTCCAATAAATGAGATCATATTGCAGACTTGTGCAAGCTATTCCGAAGATGCAGAGAATTTGGTATTTCACTCAATCCTAGAAAAGTGTATATTTGGAGTCACTGAAGGGAAGCTGCTGGGTCATGTCATCTTAGAAGAAGGCATATTTATTGATCCAAATTGAATAGAGGCTATAATAAAGATCCCTCCCCTCACCAGTAAAAAGGAGATGAAGTCCTTCTTTGAAAAAAAAAAAATTGTGAGGAAATTTATTACCGGCTGTGCGGAAATAGTTGAACCTCTGAATGCTATGTTGAATCAAGATGGGAAAGTTGAATGGAATGCTGAAGCAACGGAATATTTTGTGTTAATTAAGTGGGAAATAGATGAATCCCCAGTATTGGTGATTCCTAATTATTTCAATCCTTTCTACATATATTCATTTTCCTTTGATCATTCTTGTGCTAGCATGCTAACTCAAAACATTGACCAAGGGAGTGAGTACCCTATAGCCTTCATGAGTGCTCCATTAAAAGATACATAATTGAGATATCCTTTTTTAGAAAAATAAGCTTATGCCTTGGTCAGGTGTGTGAAGAATTTTAGACATTACATCTTGAGAAATAAAGTCTATGCAATAGTGCCCAATCTTGCAGTTAAGCTCCAACTGATGCAAAATGAGCTTGGAGAATGGAGAGAAAAGTGGGTCATGATGCTACAAGAGTATGAAATTGAAATACAGCCTATGAAGTTGGTGAGAGGGTAGGGATTGACTAAGACTATGGAAAAAATTGGTCCTGATATTACAACCCAGTAGTACCACTTAGAAGATGTCTCTCCTGATGAATGGTATGAAGACATTGTATATTATTTGTTGAATCAAAGGTGTCCTGGTCATCTGAACATAGTGAGAAGGAGATATTTTTTCTTGAAGAGTGACAAATATATTCTGAAAGGAGCTATCCTATACAAGAAGAATCATGAGGGCATTTATCTTCACTACCTTTGAAAGAGGATGCTACTCAAGTGATGACAAAGTTCCACAATAAGTATGGAACGGGCCATGGTTTTAGACCAGCTACTGCAAGCCAAATATTAAGAGTAGGATATTATTGGCCAACTCTCTTTATAGATACACACAACCATGTGCGAACCTGTCATGTATGTCAAACTACAACAAGCAAGGAGAAGCTCACAATGCTTTCACTCCAACCCATAGTTGAGATAAAACCATTTGTGCAGTGGGGGTTGAAATTTATCGGTCTTATTCATCCACCTTCCTCAGTAGTCCATAGGTACATCCACATTGTAACTGATTACTTTACTAGGTGGACTGAAGCTCTTTCTTGTAAATAGTGTACTTATGAGGTAGTGATCAACTTTCTGGAATTAGGTATTATAAATAATTTTGGTTGTCCAAATGCTTTAGTCTGCGATAATGGTCATGTGTTTTCTTCACTAAATTTTTCTAGCTAGGCATTTGACCATGGTATCATTTTAAAGTTTTCTTCTAATTATTATCCACAAGGAAATGGTTTAGCTAAGTTCACAAATAAAAACCTTCGGATAGTCATTCGTAAATTGTTAGAGAGGAACCTCAAAGATTGGCACATGCATCTTAGATTTTCTCTTTCGAAAGAATGTACTAGACATAAGGCCTCTCTAGGAACTTCTCCCTATCACCTTGTGTATGGTCTTGAGCCAGTGTTCCTCATGCAAGTGAAATTTTCCACCTTCCAGTTCATTATTTATTGCTAAGATGAAGGGGATAATCGTGAGGCTCATCTGGCTAAACTTTTCCACCTTGAAGAGAAGAGAGATGAGGCATTAGATAACTTTTCTAAACATTAGGGTATCGTTAAGAGATGGTTTGATCAAAAGGCCAGAGTGAAAGCATTTAGAATCTCTAATTTGGTCTTGTATTAGGATAAGGCACATGATAAGAAGAGAGAACATGGAAAATTTAACAACCTTTGGCTTGGTCCCTTCCAGATTTTCGAGATAATAGGAGATAATGATTTTCTCTTGCAAAATATTCCCATTTCCTATCAATGGGTAGTATTTGAAGCATTATTTCATGGCGTGAGATTTTTGTAACTCTTCCTTCTACATAGTTAGTTTAGGGGTTGTTTTCTTTTGGTTTTCTCTTTCAATTTTTCTTTTTTTTGGTTTCAGTCTACTTTGCTTTGGTTTGGGTTTTCTTCTGCTTTTTGCTTTCGATTTTGGGTTTCCCTGTTCTCTTTTGGGCATGTTGCACTTGCTTGGCAATTATTGCATTCTCAGGGCATGTTCTAAGTATCTCTTTTACAAACTCTAATAATCCTTCCAAAATAAGGTTGTGAAAACCCTCTACTTGGGGTCACAAGTGCTACATGCTTGAGGTTGATAAGTCTCTGGTTTAGGTTAGTTCTAGAATGTGCTTAAGTCTTACACTTATATACACATCTTAAGAATCCTTAGGTTTTTGAAGGTTCCTTGTGAAGTTTGGTCAAGTGAAAAATCATATTTCTACTTTAGCACCATTATGGTTTTGAACCCTAACTGTGAGCTTCATTTCTTGTAGGCTAAAAAGGAATGTTTAAATGATCTTAAAAGAATATCAAAATAAAGAGAAGGGAGAGTATTCAAAATCAAAACCAAATATTCACCTTATCTGGGTATTTGAGTATCTCTATTGATTCTATGGATGCTCGACTAGCAGTAGAGCTATGTTCAAGAGAACCACAATGATAATCTTGTCGGGGCTATGGATGCCTGACTGGTAGCGAGGATCTATCTAGGTTTCTTTTGGAGTTAAAATATTAACGTAGATTGAATATACTAACCTTGGTCACCCTCAAGCAACTGAGGGATGGAAATGAATAGATTCACACACCCTTGGACTTTGGCATAGAAAGGATCTTCCTGTCTACTGGCTTTAAATCTTTGCTTATTAAGTGACTCGATGTGAGTGGTGAAACCAGAGTTTTGGGTTCATGATTCTAGTTTTTCATTGAAATTTTGTGGAGAATTTTCCCACTAGAGTCACCATTTGTTGTGATTTTTTCGCACACACACCCCACCTAGGGCGGAAACCCTCTTTCTTGGTTTGTTTTCTTGTTGTTTTCATAGGGTCTTGACTTTGTCCCTTTTGAGGGTGGGTATTTCGATCTTGGTTTTGTTTCACCCATGTGGTCAATGATATATCTTCATTTGAGTTGCCTTTTGCAACATTTGGATGATGGCATTTCTCTTAAGAAATGGATCCGCACTTGAAATTTTAGAGTTGAGGGAAAATTGGCCAAGTATTGGCCAGGTTTGTGTAATTTCAAGGTACCTCAAATTACCCAAACCTTAATCTATCTAGGTAATCTGAGCTACCTTGGATTACCCGAGTCTGAGCTCCCATTAGATTCCTGAGTTTTTTGTTGATGTGCATGTAGGAATTTATTACTTGCATTAATTAGGTTTAAAAGGCTGATTTGGGAATATAATGAGGTTTGAACGGTCATTTGGTCATTTTTCAATCACATGAGCTTGAGGTTGAGGAAGGTCTCCATTTTCTTGCATTCAATTTGAAGTCCAACATTGGATTTTCTTTCTCTCATTAATCGTTCTAAGGTTCGAGTTTTCATTTCTAGTTTGCTATCACACCTTCCTTCCTTGTGCACTATTTCAAGGTATGCTCTTTGGTTTCCCTTAGGGATTTTGGTTTTAATTCATATTTTTCTTGTGGATTCTTGTGGTATGAATTGACTGTCAAATTTGGGGAGGGTTTGGGCTTCATTCCTTGCTAGGTAACTTAGGGTTTTCTTTATTCAAGCATGCATACTAGTGGATTCAAAGTACACTATAATTCAAATAGGTGGAGTGATTCAATTAACTGAAACCCTTGACTCCTTAGTGTTTCTTTGTATTATTGTTTAATGGCATTTCTCTATTGTAGGAAGTTAACTCCAAAACCCTAGGTTTTGTGCTTGCAAATTTCATGAAAGGTGTGTAGATTTTGAAGCAATAATATGAGTCCCTACATGAGTCACTTGATTTCATCTTAGGTTTACAATGGTTTGGCCTTGGGAGGGTGAGCTTTTTTCATCAATCATCTTTGTGTGAGACTTGGCATTTTTCAGGTGTTTGAAGCTTAACTCAGTAATTCCAAGGTAGCTTAGATTTTTTGAGCTCTAATCTCCTTGGAGAATCAGAGCCCCCTTGGATTATCTAAATCTCATATCCCAAACCCCAAGCTCAAACCTTCAAACTTAGAAAATATCAAGCTCATCCTCTCGGTCAATAATTTCAAGCCATCTCGGATTACCTGAACGTTAGTTCACTCGGGTAGTCCGAGATTCCTTGGATTGCCCAAACGTTCAAAACCACTCATTCTCAATGCATGAAATGAGATAAACTATGAATGAAGATCATTTGTGAAATGATGATCCATAATTGAATGTGTCCCTGAGCATCCTTTGTTGAATATTCTAAAAAATTATAGGTAAATGGGACCGGTGTTGTGACTTTCAGGGAATTTGAGCTTGCTTGGATTACCCGAGGTCTAGTCTAGCTGGGGAATTTGAGCTTGCTCAGATTACCTAAGATCTCCCATGGGGTATCCAATTTGAGTGATAATCATTAGAGGGATTTCATAATATGGTTTTATGATCATTGCATGGGATCTTGATTAATTTGAGTAAATTTTAAATGCATGCATAATGTGTTGATGAAATATTTCAAAAGGAATTGCTTTCCTTATATTTCAATTGCAACTTAACTTATTATTATTTGATGGTATTATTCTTGCTCATATTGAGGCTTTATGGAATTGGTATAATAGATTGTATTAGAATTTTCTATTTTTTGTCAATCTTGGTCCTTTCTAATAGATGGAGGCAGAGTTGAGTCCTGACAAGGCATCTAAGTTGAAAGTTGCTCTGGTACAAGAGGAGGTTAAGAAAAGATCAGAAAGGATGAAGTATGACTTCAAGGGCATATGGCTGGATTCCAAGATTGTTTCGGCTTGGTCAAAGATCGTAGATACAAATATGGGACATATTGACTATGATGACTTTCAACAGAGGATTTTTGGAAATGCACCAACTTAGTTAGCACAGGTTATCACCCTTACTGGATCTGCTCAAGTGAAAATATTCCCACCAACAACTTTTCCCAAAGGTTGTCCTAGAATGTGCAAAGCACTATGACTCCAGAATAATAATCATAATTGGCCCACAAGGAAGAGTCTTGGAAAATATTTTAAAAAAATCCATTGCTAAGGTGTTCAACATTGCCTCACATCACAAGATTATTGAGGAAATTTACACTGGGGAAGCAATAAGGTTCTATGATCAAGACCCCAATAGGGCTTTGGAGATCATGAAAAACTCTTGGATATTGAAGGAAAAACCTCACTATTCAAAGTTACCTATATAGTTACATAGGAGTGATTTCAAACAAGAATATCATGATATTATAACTCATTTGAGAAGGGTCATGGGAGTTGAGGAGGCCCATATATTTCATACATGGAGTTTTTACCCCATTACACAGATCATCAGCAACAACTTGGATGCCCAGTTGAGAAGTGTTCAAGAGACCCATCAGTTTACTACGACTTCATATCTTGTCCATATGTTGGCACATAAGACTAAGTATAGGGGTCTCAACTACAAAGGGACTATTCGGAAAGATAAAATATGGGATATATACCCACAATTGCAGTATAAGACAAGAAACTACAAAATATCTAATGATGAATTTTTCATGTATATTGCTAGACTATTGCAGGATTTTCTTCACACCAAGATTTCTTCTGATGCCAAGGAATTGATCAAGCAATATAATCAATGGTTCATTGAATTTCGATGATTCACATACATCCGAATACAAGGGTCCCCAGTTTTTCTACGCAGAATGTCGAGGTATCCAACCAACAAGCTCCTGATGTTGGAACTGACAAGACAAATGGTAGGCTTCAAAGAGATCTTACATCAAGAGATGGAAAATAAGGGGCTAGGAGTTGAATTATCCTTGAGAGTAGGAGCTCTAGAGGCATTCCATTCTATTTAGAGTGCATACTAATGAGAAAAGGAGATGGCATAGTTTGAGCTATACTCTCACATAAACATAAATAGGTTTGATCCATATGGCAGAGCTATGTTGCAAGCAAACACAACATTAAGGCACAAGGATCATATTGAGGACTACCAGGATAACTTTCAAGATTAGTTTGGAGCAATAAGGAGACGATTCTCAAGGTTTCCACTTAAATCAACCAGATTGTACAAATTTGTGGAGGTGCATGATTAGGTGTAGGAGGATGATGTAGACTTGCTCCAACACCATGATTTTGAGCCATACCAGAACAAGCCCTTGTCTCAAATCAACTGGTCAAAGGAGGAAATAACAGACATGGATCAGGTTACCACTATAGTTAAGAAGTAATCAAGGCTATGGTTGAAACATAGGATATCGGAGCTGGAGGTGGATGGCACCAAGCTCGCTTACAACTTGATGGGAGATCTGGAGTCTCAATATAGAGAGGATATTGAAGTTGATAAAGGAGAAGATACTGCTGAGATTCATGAGGAGGATATTCGAGAAGAATCAAGAACTATGTTAATAAAGATGAAAAATAGGAGTCAAACACAGGTTAGATGGGAGAGAAGCCCTCACCTATGACAAAGAACGTCCTTGAGGCCAATATTATAACTAAAAAGGGAGAAGCTTCACAACCTTTGAGGAAAAGGAAGTTAGTCATAGAAAGAAAAAAGGCTACTAAGGAAAGAAAGGGTGACGCCACCACTGATGCCCCTTCTTCAGCAAAGGTTTTCGATGTGGAGAGTTATGGGAAAATCCCCAAGTCTATGTTAGAAGAAGCTCCCAAAAACATAAGGCATCTCCCATAAAAGAAATGAAAACTGCAGAAGAAAAGGTGTGGAATGAAGAGGCGCCTACTAATGATGTTTAAAAGAGAGTAGCTACAAGAAATAATTCTCCTCCTCTCCTCATGTCCAAATTTCAGTGGAAGCTACCCGCGAAGAGGGAAATATATCAAATGATCCTGGGGAGGATGAGGCTAAGGATGAAGAAATATCTACTCCTTATAGTGGAGAATGGAGGAATTTGATACAAGAAATGAATCAATCTACCTCCAGAGCAGAGAGAAAGAATGTAGAGTTTGAAGTGGTGCAAGAAAGGCCACCTAAGTCTCCAGAGAGGGTAATAATTGAGGAATTGGGAGACCATCCAAAGGTGAAAAATAATATGGAGGAAGTTGTTGACAATCCTCACCAGGACAAAGATGGACAAGAGGATCAACCAAAGACTAAGAAGAACATTGAGGAAAATGTGGTTGACAATCCAAATAAAGAGGTGGCTACAAAAAAATCCTCTGTCTTGGAATGGTTGGAGAAAAGGCTTAAGAGAAAGCTAATAATCATGCAAGAGGAAGCCCTGAGTTGGGACAAATTTCTTGAACAATGGGGGTAAACCAAGAAGAGGAAAAGGGCCAAGACTATCTCTAAGATTTTGAGGGATGATTTCAATAACAAGGTCGTCCATGTTGCAGTTCCTACAAGTGATAAGTTCAAGGATGAGGTTAGGCATTATAATTTTAGGGTACAAATTATTAATCTAGGACCAACCACCAGGGATTAGGAAAAAGAAGAATTTCAAGAATCTTCTTACGCTATTATGAGAAGATTAGATAGAGAAATTGAGGAAAAAGAAAATCTATAGAAGCAGCTAAATGAAATTTATTAGTATGTCCAACACCTGATGAAGCCTCTACAAACTATTGGAAGTGAAGGTACTGTACCTAAGGGGTTGTTACCCCCAAAGAAGTTGTGTTAGAGATAGAAATATTTAAATCCACTACTCACAACACCCATTAATGGTTGGAGGAAGTCAACAAATGGGGTGATAAATCAATTGAGTAGGTCTTTGACATTTATTCCAAGGCTGACAAATTTATTGAGGTCACATCACAATTTGATGTAGAATGTAGAAAGATTGATGAATCAACTGCTGATGAGTTGAAGAAAGTTCTCCAGGTCCCTAGGGATGAATTGGCTAAGATAAATATTTTCTTCTCAGATGAAATTGGCAAGGTGAAGGACTGGGTAGAAGTCTAGAACTATAGGAAAGAACTCCTCTCCAAGGTTCAAAATAAAATCACGAAGTTGTAGGGGAAAATGAAAGAAATATATGATAGTTACATTAGATTTTTGGAGATCATGACTAGAAGGAGGAAATTTGGACAAAATAACATGAATGTCAATATGTTTTAGTCATGGTGGCATGAAGTTGATGCTCCTTTTAATAGTGCTCCAATCAATAAGGATAATTTATAAGATGCAACAATTTACATTTTAAAAATGGATAAATATCATGAATTACAGATTGAATGGAATAAGGTGATGCCCCAGTATTTAGAATAATATGAAAATCACACGACAAGGGTTAAATTTATTCCAGTTCTAGATCTAGCTGATATGAAGGAGATTTTGGAGAAAGTCAAAGAGTTGTCCAATAAATTAGAGGCCAACAAATAAGGAGAAAATAGCTATCTTGCAGCCACCTAGAAGTTTGTGCTAATCATGTGACAATACAGCTGGAGGGCAACCTCGTATTTTGTGCAAACAAGGGAAATGTTCTGAAAGACTCTAGGGCAACCTAGATGATGTTTTAGCATTTAATATTATTTTATTTTATTAAAAAATCTCTAGGACGACTTGTTTGGGCTGACCTCGGCATGGAAACCCTAATTCTGGGGGTTCTTTTCTATAAATTGAGGCTCCATGCTCATTTGTGGGAGTTATAATTAAGCAAAAATATTTGTAAGAGCTAGAATTAAGATAGGAGCTAGCATTTTTTGAGAGAAAGTGCTGATACATTGAGAATACTTCAATTGTTGTGAACTTTGGGTGATTCAATATAAGTAAACACATTGTTCTTTGGTTCTCTTTCTTGTGTTGTCTTACTTTACATTGTTCTTGTTGTTCCAAATCTTTAAGATGGCTTCAAGATTATCATTTTCATGTTAGATTTTAGATTTAAATGTGATTCAAAAGTATTTATGGTTTAATATTTTAACTGTTTGAGCAATCCTTGGTCCACACTTTTAGTAGCTTGTTGATTGTAATTTGTTGTGTGAAATTAGCTCGAGCCTTGAATTTATGTGCTAAGTTCAATTGTGGATATTTATTTATTTAAATTGCCAAATAAGGTTGATTTGGGTGAATGCTTCATGATATGAAAATATTAGATTCCTTAGAAGATTGCACTATTTTTGTGAGATTGTAGGTTTAATCCGGGTTTAGCAAGAATTAGTTTTTGAAGGGTTGGTCCACTTTGAGTGTTTAATCATTTTCATTGTTGGTCTTAGGGTTAGTTTAATTTTAGAGATCTGTTTGAACCCTTATCTCTTTTGTTATTTATTATGAAATATGGGTTAGTTTTAAGATTGAGAGCATCAATAATATTGCAAGATCTAATGAATTGAAGGTTTCCAACATTTTTTTAAGGTCCCTTGTGATGACCAACATTTTCACATTTATCACTGAGTTGTTTTATTCCATTGTCAAGACTTGACATTAAAGACCTTGGGGTTATCTCTTGAGGCTTGCTGATAGAGATTCACCTTTCAAGAGAGATGGGATATTATATTTTTTCTGAGTTGTTGTGCAAAAAGCACCATCAACAAAGTTGATATCAAATTTATTTATTTTATTAACTGAACTCCATTATACACACTCCTTTCAAGATTCCCATTTAAGGGCACATATTATAACACTTTGGAGTGATGTTGCAATTTTATTTCTTGTATTCTAAGGTCATTATCATTTGGTCTCCTCCCAACACCAAACACACATTTACTTTGTGTAGTGAACATGAAATATTTATATACAAGTTGGTGTTCACATTCTTTGAAAAGTAGTATAGATCAATTATACTTCCATATGCTCCACTTCCTTGGGAAATTGATTTATCGAATCCCATAGCATTCTTGTTTTCATTCAGATTAGGGTTATCCCTACAAAAATTATTATCCGTACCATCCCAAGCATCAAAGAATACATCTGTTTTAAGTTCATCAACATACTCCAATCCTCCCCTCCAATAATTGCTCAACTTGAAAAAAAATGCATCAAAGGATGGATTAAATAATTTGGGGTTGATATGATCAGTAGTAAGCTATTCAAGTGCACCATCAATTAATAATTTTGTTGACTCACATGTGCAAGACTCATTTCTAACTGAAAATTTCTTATTTTCAACCAAGAAATTTTCTTCACTATTTTCTTCAACAAGTTCTTTGTTAAAAACTATCATGTCCATCTCTACAAAAAAAATTGCACATCCCATTTATGCTTCATACAAACAACCAAGAACATGACTCTGCTAACTAGCATTGTAAACCCCATCATTTTTTACATTGAATTCAGGATCGAGATACTAAATACAAACATTCTTATCTTGAAATTCATTATCAACCATATTGAAAGGAAATTCCAGTTCTGATGCAACTATCTTGCATTCCAAGAATCCCATATTATATTTGTTCATTCACTAGTGAGGGTGATACCTCATGATTATTGATATTGTTACACTTTTCAGATAAGGAGGATTCCTTTAGGTAATTCTCACAAAAGGATTCAAATTCTTCAAGAGAGTAATCAAAAATCCCATCTTTATTATCTTGATTATCAACCGTCAAAGGTACGTCAACAATACTTACAAAAATAACAATGTCATCATCTGCACCACTAGACAAATATTCATCTTCTGAGACATACCTATCCATCACCTAGATAAACCATTGATATTTGACAATAGGTTGAGCACTACTATTAGTTTGAGATTCCATTTTTTATATACAGTCAAACTTAGCCTCCTTAGCAATTCTAATCCAACCAATTATCTAATCAAAATCTTGAGGTTTCACTTCCTTGGGCAAGGTACTAAGCCATAGCTCATAAATGTCACATAATAGGTCAATACATACTGAATCTTTAGGTCTCAACCTTTTAGGGATTTCGAACAAGGCATCCAAGAACCTTGCTAACAATTCATATGGTAATTTCCCCTCCTTTCTTTTCATGCTAGACAATCTTTGAACAAACAACATCTGATCATCATTAATTAAAATTTGTTAAAGTCCATCTTGAATCTGTCCATAGTGAACATGATGTGAGGCTAAACAAGACAAGACATAAAAATAATCATCACCATGATTAGTTCTTTCATTCTCATGAATTTCATTTATATGATGCTTATTAGGACAACAAACACTTGCAACCATATATCCCCTCATCAATGAATATTTCATAGTATTTTCAATATCCATAGCAATGTGATATTCTTGATGTAATGTTTTGGGCTGCTTATCTCTTATCAAATAACCCAATTCATTATCAAATTAACCTAAATACATAATTAAACATTCTACATCACTATGTCTCATGTGTTCAAGAATATCTCTTACTTCTTTTACAAATTTGAGGTTAAAAGTAGTGAAAAACTTTTCTTCATCCCTTTGGATTTCCATAAATCTTTTTATTATCGCATTTGGGCTAATCCTTTCACCAAATTGTTCAACAAATTCTATCATGAAGTCATTCTAGAAAGAGTATAGAACATACTAGTAAATATGAAAACCAGTCTCTAACATCTTCTTTTAAAGACTAAGAAAAAAGATTCATGACAAAATCCTCATGATCTACTTCAAAATCTCCCATCAAATCCATGAATGCATTCAAATTTTTAGAAGCTAACTCATAATTTTTCCCTATAAATTTAGGCAAATTTTTCATAACCTCATTAGGGATCTTGTTAGGGAATCCTTGAATACCACTAAAAATCAACAACTTATATCTCTTAATAAAGAATATCTTTTGATGGAATGATAAAGGTTGCATGCCCTGCATGTTTTTACTTGATGTTCCACAAGGAGATATAGGGGAATGATAGATTTTATTACACCTTTACAAGCCTTTTCATATTAACTTTTCAGTTACACAAGGCAACTCAAACTCCTTTTACAACATGATCTTAATCTTTTACAATACAAATTTCTATCTAAATTTTCTTAAGATCTTCAAAATGAGTTTCTTCAAAAATATTGCAAACTTCACTTCAAAATAAAAGTTATAAATTATAAGTTTAAATAATTATGTAGAATAGTCACTAATATTCCCTTTCTTAGTGCTTAATTTCACTCAATAAGGTACCAAATTTTTTCATGACTTTCAAATATGGTTTTCCTATACAAATTTATCCTTCTTGAAAACCAAAAATGAAAAATACCTCAATATGTTGCAGCTGATGCAAATTATTCTTCCTAGCTAGAAATCTTTATAGATCTGAAAATTTCTTCACATCTTCATCAAGTTTTTTTGACAGAGTCACCACCTCTCTTTATAGAGGACTAATCTTCAATAAATGTGAAGCTTCTTCAAAGATAAATTTCCTTCTGAGTTCCTTTCACTAGTAGAGCACCACAAATTATAAAAAATTTAAGTTCATTGCAGAAATTTCTTTCTTCAGGTATGAATTCGTTTAATAGTTGGACTAAATGCTCAGATTAGAAAATAATATGACTTTGTGATAGGACACTCTACAACTAGAGATTCAAATTTCATCCCCAATGGAGTCACCAATTTGTTGGTGACTCCGATGGGAAAATAAGATTCCACAACTTCCAATCTCTTGTTACAAATTGTTTTGAAACTTCAATGAATCTTTAAGGCAAGATGATCTTCTATTATAATTTTCTCAAGTTACTCCCCAATAGAGTTGCTAATTTGTTAGTTGTCTTTTTAGAACCAAACTTAATCTTACCACTTACCTATGAATCTTCCTGAACCCAATAATTAGCAAGGGTAAGGATTGGCCAACACACAAGAAAGGATTTTGAAACCCATACTTCTACTCTTTGAGCTCTGCGAAACCCATGAGGGTAATCTTAACAATATTTATATAATAACATTCTTGTGCCATTTGTATCAATAACACTTTAATATACACAAATAATTCTTAGAAAGAGGTTGACCTAGTAAAGTATATCCAAGAAGCTGGTTGCTTCTTAATAATAGTTCACTCTTATATACGAGAATAGTAAACCTATTTATCTTTGTAACCCATTTTATAAACTTTGATTTAATGAATGGAAAATGGCTGAGTTAATCAACACATTTTGAAATAACAACCTCACCTAGAGTAGTGCCTCATCATTGTGGTGGATTTAGTACCAATACCCACATAGTTTGAAAAAAAATTAAACATATGACATTATATGAAGTTTTGAAATGTTGCATTACAGTATTTCAGCATTATATCTTGACCTTTGCTTCTTACTAACATCCTAGTAGTCAGTTTAAGATAAATTCACAGCCATATTCAAGCATTTTTCATTAATCCTTTGGATTAACAAGAAAGAATCAAACCACACATCCACCAGAAACTAATAGAGACAAATAAAATAACCGTTATTATATTATTCATAATCTATAAAACTAGTACCTAGGAGAGAAAAATTGTGTCAAACTTGAACTATTTATGTTATATATTTTTAGTATTAGTATTAATATTACATGTGCATATTGAAATACTTGAACCTAAGACTTATCACTAAGCTATTCAGTATCTTATTTAATTCCTTGTGTGACTAACTCTAGAACAACCCACTATCCAACCCCTATAATCGGCCCTGAAAACCCATTTATAAAGGCATGGGAGCGATAAGCATCAGACTAAAATTACAATTATAGATTCATTTGCATGTGACATTTAATTTCACTTGAATTCAAGAGATTCCTCAAACAATTACATTTAATCATTACAAAATTAGGATAAGAAAAAGACAAAACTCCATGCAGTTAGTTGAAGAAGACCATCCTTCCTTCCAAAAGGATTCATTTTTTTCTACAGTAGCTCTAAAATTCTTTGTCCACATTGATCATAGAATATTCTCCATCAAAACCCAAGCCAACAACCCCCATAATACCCAAAAAAGGAATGGATATCATCAAATTAACGGAGTCCAATGCCTCTCATTCACACTAGCCAAAAGAGTATCGATGGCAACATTAAAAAAAAAAAACCATATGCTTGCTAAAGGCCCAGGGTGATCCTAATGTAGTGGAAATGGTGTGATGAAAAACAAATAGGGTTGAGATGCTACTTTGATTCACCAACATCAGAGTATGCTCGCTTGCTCCGTGTTCATGTTGAAACTAGAGGAGCAATTACTCTTCCCTCATTGGAATCCTTAGATGGCACCAAAGAATAAGGTAATGGCCATATTCTGGATCAATATCTCCTCCATCACCCAAAGGGCTATCTAAAACCACAATGGGGTAGTTGTGCCTCCCTAGATAAGCCTTGTGATACTTATTCTTCTTCCTTGCTTTATTTTTTGGCTTAACTGATTCACTCTTCTTAGCTTTGATCAATTCTACGAAAACAACCCTAGTCCTCAAGTTATAGGTGCCTTCATCACAACCCTTAGATTTCTTGTGGGATTTATTCTCATCCCTTGGTGTTACAAGAGTTCTTTGTGTGTCAGGTTGAGTTTCACATGTATCATCTTGGGACTCAAGCAGAATGAGTCTCCTAAACCTTCAAATCGGGCTAAGAGACACATTGGGCTTACTCATTCTTACAAGGTACAAGGTAAGGGCTAGAAAATCTTAATCACGAGAAGAATTTATGGCCTAAGGTCTTGAATTGAACTCGTAGGAAGGAAAACCTTTAAACCCAGACAATTTATGCTAGACCTGGTGATAATTACAGACAATCGAAACACTTTCTCTCTAAGAAATATGAAACTTTTAAACCAAATAATGCATGACTGAAACAAAGCTCATATAGAAATCAAATTAAACAGGATAAACACTTTAATATCTCTATAATTCAAAACCAAAGATTCAAACGCTTCCTCTCTTGTTCACACTTCTCAATTATTGATGGCTGCAAATGATGATATGAAATAATGGGCAATCCGCATTAAGTAGAAAAAATCAGGAGCGTGTAGCAATTAATGATTAAGGAGAGCCTTGCATGAGTGAGCTAACAACTTAGCCACTCAATTTTGAATCTTGGTCATCGATCTATTTGGATTTAAAACACCATCAATGGTGATCCTTAGGCATCACTTCTAACGTGCACCTTAAAAATAGTGATACCACCTCCAAAACGTTACCACATTTAACTTTTATCTGACAATCATGAAGCATCACCACCTTGGAGTACTGACTTGTTCATTATGTGGGATATATATTTCCAAGAGGCAAGATAAATTCCATGTGGTGAAATCTTGCTAACCTTGCGACCTTTTATAAAACATCATTTTAATTCCCACAGGGTTGGCGGTAAACGACTAAGGTTGACTCTTAGTGATAGATATCGACCATCAATTTAAGGCTTATAGTGTTGTGTATGTTAGTGTAGACTAGGACCCAGGCCTACAATAGTATATGTGACCTCATCCCACTGATCTCATGGCCTTATTTTAAAATACTATTATAATCATGCGGGGTTGGTAGACTATGATCAAATCTTCAGATCCAACCGTCACCAATTCTGCATATGTGAAAAAGGTTAGTCATAAGAATGGGATGCAACTAGGTCAATGGGACCGAGACCCTTGGGATTAGTGATAAATGTAATGAATAGTCTCAAGGCAAGGAACCAAACACAAAAATTTCAAAATTTAAAAGCTCCACCAAGCTCGATGTTTCCTAAGAAGAAGACCATACACGAATGAAGCAATATTCGTTTGAAGAAAAAAATTTATTAGAATTATTGTTCATAAGTGTTTATCATAGCACATCTTGTTAACTTTTTTAAGATCAAACCCTAAATTCAGGGCCACCTAGAATAACACACCTTGCTTGCCTATGGGTCCTTTCCATGTGTCGCCTTATTGGAGTTATTAGAGGGATAGATTTGGTATGGTTAGTATGATGAGAGCTAAAAAATAGGCCATGAATTTCTCATTCTATGGCGAGAGCCTATAGACCTAGCATGACTTTCTCACTTAGTCACTTTATTGGAAGACTCACCTAGTGGATAGCCTAAAGTTATGCTACCTCAGAGTGAGTGCAAACTGATAGCTTAGACGTGATCCACATCGCATTGGAAATTCTAGGCTTCATCTTCCTAGTCTTTGATGTTGTATTATTACATATCTTTGTCAGTGTTGCATACATAATGTAAAGGATTTTTCTGTATTATCTCAAAGATTGACAAATATTAGCATTGTTAGTCAATATTAAACCAATGAAATAAAACTCTTGCTATGAGATATTTAAACATACTTGATATGCAAACAAGACCATAAAATGAAAAAGAAACTAAATGAAAGCAAATAAAATCATGTTCAAGCCCTATCCCATAGTGGGAGTGGTGCTCCTTTGATGTGGAAAGAATTCCCTTTCCCACCCCCTTGATGTGCAAAATGATAATGGATAACCTTCTAAGATGTGATGAAATGAAAGTGATGAGTGATGAATGTTCCTATAGTGAAACTTCATATGATTATGGATGATTTCCTCATAGAGAAACCCTCTATAAAAAGGGTTGAAGGGTTGGAGAATGGAGATATTGGAGGAATGTGGAACTAAAGGAGAGCCAATGAGAATGTGAAACTTCTCACAAGGCTAATAGATGAAGTTGGAGCACATTTTGGGAAATGTGTGAGTAAAGAGGATGTAATAGGAAGAAATGCATATGGTTGAGAGTGTAAGAGGCGTTAATGCCATTATAAGAGGCATTACGGGCTTTGTAAGAGAAATTAAGGGCTTTGTAAGAGGCATTAAGGGATTTGTGAGAGGCATTAATGTTTGGGTAAGAAAGTCAAATAAGTGGAGTTATTGGAGGAATATTTTCAAAGAATATGCTTTTGTGAGGGAAAATAGGTTCATTAGCTAATTGAAAGAAATTAATTTCACATGCAAGTTGGTTGGTTAATCAAGGGTTTAGTTTGACCAAGGTTGATTCAAAAGCTAGAGGATGGGAAATGATGATTAGGAGTTGAATAATTCAGAATTAATCAATTTGAAGGGATTAGGGGATTGTGACATTTGATTTGAATAGTTTGATTTATTAAATTAGATGAGAGGAATTTGGGGGACTTAATTAAATAATTTGATTTATTTAATTAAATTTGATGGACATTAGTGAATTAATCTAATAAATTTATTTATTTGATTAATAGAAGAATTTTGATAATTTGAGTGTCTACATTTTTCCCCTCTTTGAAGCAGTATACCAAATGTGTTGGTTCAAAGACCGATGCTTCCAAGATAAAAGCTCAAAAAAAATCTATTTTTTCAGATGCCCCACTATTGCCTCAACACAAAGAAGTATGTTGGTACACTTCCCCCTCGAGAGATCGGGAAAAAACTTTGATTTTAGGTCGATCTAATGAAAAATAGGTTCAAGATGGTGAAATGAGAAGGTTAGAATAAAAATTCTATATTATGATGATGATGCAAATGAGATGTTTTTAATATTCTTAGAATAATAAATCTATATTACCCAAAAAAAACTTAAATGATGATGCAATGCATGTGAGATGGATGGTGTTTCCTATTATGGTGATATGTATGAGTATGCAGGATGGGTATGATGACATTTTATGAATGTAGGTAGATTTTTGGTGAATTTTATGGTACCATATTAGCGTGAAAGAGGATATAAGAATGAGAGGGATCAACCCTTGATTCTGAGAAGATGAAAAAGTCCAACAAGTCTATGAGGCATCGAGAATTTATAGATATGATGATGATGTTTTTCTTATCCATGGATTGGGACATAAAGGGCACAAATTTCCTTATGTTTGATAACACATATAGATACGATACATCAAGTACAAACAACCAAGATGGTATGGTATCTAGTGTGATGGAATTTGACTCAGAATATAGATAGGAGTATCCTTTTTCACACCCGACATACAAAACCTTGTTAGGATATACTTCAGAAATTTCAAACACCTTGGACCAAAACAATGAAAGCAAAAACCTCCCAATGTAATAGTCAACAAGACACCCAAAACATCCTCCCTACATACCAAACAAAGTAAGCATCACTAAGGTTATATTACAACAATATCCAAAAATCACAAAAAAAAAAGATAAGGGTCAATGCCCCATTCCTTTCTCTCTAATTTTTTTTTATTCGACATCATCGAGAGGTCATTGGAATCAGTGTAATAAGATAAATCAAAAGAAAAGAACAAGTACACAAATAAATCAATGTTCTTCATACCTCTAGCCAAGACTAAACTATAGTGATGTTTGATATTGATGTCCATTGTAGGAAGGATGAATCACATAGGACATTATGCTATCGGATGATTGTGAGACTAACGGGATGATGGTCTATTGATACCAAGTGTTGACCAACCTATCTACTTATTGACCTAGAATTATGACCTTCACGTTTGAATTTACACTTTTCAATTTTCCATGCTTGTTTCCAATTGTTTTTCTAAAGGTTGGAGATGATGATCGTTTATTGTGGATGAGATTATTGTGGGTGAAAGTGAAATGGGACGAATGGATTTTTTCAAATATTTTGATGTTTTTGATGTTTTTGAAATGTTATGAGGCTAGTTTTGGGATTGTCGGGTTATTTGAATGTTTTTTGTATTTTTTGTGTCTTTGTGGCCTATCAATGATGGCCTTGCCTATGTTTAAGCTCAGAGATGATGTAGTTCGGACACCATGTTTTTGACATTTTTTGACTTTTTGACCTATTTTGAGATTTTGATGTGTTTTGAATATTTTTGAATATTTGCATGATTTTGATGATTTGGATATAGATATGTGTGATGACATTAGTGATCTGTTTGGGATCTTTTTGAAAACTAAGATAGGGTTGATTGATCTGATTGATGTATTAACGATGATAACATTGTTGAGGATACACAATAATGCAAGGATAGTGTAAAGCAACACAAGGACTAGGAAGGATATCCCAAGATGATGATGAATTGATTGAATTTGATTGATCAATATTTTGAAGCTTAGTTTGGAACAAAATTTGTTTGAATGATTTGGTGTGATGCTGAAGTGAAAATTATGTGCAACTGATATTGATTAGTTGGATTGATGTTCGATGAAAGATAAAGCTTGATAAGGAACATCTTCTTGTCAAAATATTCCATGGGTTTGTGATTTGGATTTTTTATCGCAACTACTTTGACCAATTTGATTGCATGTTTTTCAATGTTCAGAACAACACATAAGTTGGAAGAGATAGATCAAGAATAATTACCAAAAAAGGATATAAATATCTGCTTCCAGTGTGTAGCAACATAGGGAATTCCATGGGTGGATGCTTGGATAGATGTATGGATGGACGGATATGGTAATCACACAAAGGTTTCCAAGGATTTTCTTGTGATATGATAAGGTGTTCAAACAAATAATTCTCATTTCGATAATTCTTCATGGCTCGAATAATCTTGGGTAGGATAAGATCAATGATAATGACCCATATCAAGATTTTTACCATAAGCAAGTGTAAAGTGTACACCGAAATTTTGTCAAGATCAAGATAATTTGGAAAATGGATGTAGATAGATGAAAATGGATTGCATAAATGGTTCATGGATAAATGGATTTATTATGGATAAGATGGATAGAATTTAGATTCATTATGGATGAGATAAGATTCTTCCACCTTAATTTGGTGTACGCATATTCTTGATTCTACACATGATGCCTATTTTCTAGGTTTTCATCATTGTACCTGTCCAAAGTGCCACCATAGTGGTTTTCACTGGAGGATGATTTTTTGATTTTTTTGACTTTTGTGAAATATTTTAAGCTCATGTTGAACCACTTGGTGGTTCTGATGTAGATGTTTCTATCATAATGTGCCATCAATATCTTGCTTGAAGAAGCCACTTTTCCAAGATATGTGCACTTAAATACAACTTTTGAGATTCTTGATCCACTTTTCTGATATCAAAGTTAACTCTGTCTCTATGCACACATTGTGATAGAGTTCCTTTTGAATCCTTATGATGAATGGTGAATTCCAATACATGGTCAATGTGAGAATTTGATATCATTCATGGAGGAGTGGATGGTGTTGTGTGTTTAAGAATAGGAGATGGATTGGTTGATAGTTTGGAACCTTTGACTCTCCAAACTTGGGAAGAAGAGAAATGATAGGTGGATACAAAAGAGTGTGGAATCAGGACCAAATAATTGATATAATTTTTATGTTTCTTGAGAATCTTTCTTGTGCCTTTGTGAACATCGTTGATAGATACTTTTCCCTTTTTAATTTTTCCCCATAGTTTCTTTCACTAATGGATTTTGATAGGGATAATCTTTCTTTGTATTCTTTGGTATCCACTTATATTTGATCTGTCCTTCATTATTTTCTACTTCTTTTTATTTGATGATGTTATTCATGCTTTGATTCAAATATTTCTTTTGATTTTGGTCCCAAGTCGTGGATGGGGTGATGGGTGGATGAAGATTCATGATGTGGCTGGTTGTAGTATTGGAATTGGTTTCATCATAAGGATTATTCATGCTCCCTATGTTGATGTTTTCTTGAGAAATATTTAACCCTAGTATGGTGGTAATAGCACCTTTGTTCTTTGATTATTCTTGTCTCAAGATTTCCTATTTAGCAAGCATCCTTTGATAAATGACCACTGTAGATGATGTTATTTCAATTTTCTTCTCTGTTGACTCTAGAACATCCTATTTGGTATGACATATATCCTTGTGTGGATAATGTTTTATATCTTCATATATGATGTCCTCAATATGAATTTGGGATATATCTGATCCTGATGTTGATAAATTGACATGAATATAGGAATCAATAACCTCTTGTTCTTGTGTAATAATGTCAAGAGTAAAGGAATTTTGTTCTAAATGAAGATCATCTATGTGTCCATACAAAGAAATAATATCATGGGTAGATGGAGGAGTATGTGTTATATGAATATGATCATTATTTGTCACATCTTGTATAGATTGGAGAATGCCCATTAGATAATTGTAGCATCTTGGAGATACAGATTTTTGATCTTGATTAATTTTGAAATTGTTTTCAACATTCCTTGGATCAAGTTCTTGACATGGGTCAATTTCAAGGGATAGATTTCTTACACAAGGTTCTTGGATATATTCGTTAGGCACAAGAAGTGGCTTAATATCCTCTTGATCTTTGAGTGGACTTAGATCAAGTGTTGAGTTGAGGATCCCTTCCATATCTACAACCATAAGGTCAATGGATATCAATATGTCTTGGAAAGGACCATTTCTAGACTTTGGTGAAAGATGATGATCATGATTTTGAATAAATTATTGAGATATGTCCTCTAACTCATTGGATGATGTAGAGGCATTGTCAACATGATCATTGGTGGACAAATCTTGATCGTTTTCCTCAAAAATTATGGTGGATATATTGTCAATATTTTCAACCATATGATCAAATGATGTTAATATTTCTTGAAATGGATCATTTTGGGATATTATTGATGGGTTTTGATCATGATTAAAAAGTGACTCTTGTTGTATGTTGATTTGATCATTGGATGAGGTAGAAACATCTTCAAGGTGCTCATCAATTGATAGATCTTAATTATAGTTTTCAACAATTGTGGTGGAGAGATTGTCACTACTATCAGTAGTGGTTGAATCTTGATCATTGTCCTCAATATTTATTCTTTGTTGACCAATAAGGTCTTGGATGATATTTTTGAGTAGAATACAATTTGATGTTTTATGAATATTTTCTCTATGATATTCACAATAACATCTACCCTTATTCCAAGGGAAGTTAATGAAAGAGTTGAAAGCACTTAATTTTGGAAGATTGATTAGTTTTGCATTAGCTATCTTTTTTAATGTTGATTCAATTGGATCTCCCAAAGGAGTGTATTCACATTTTCTACCTTGTGAGATTTATACTTTTTGAAATTGCCCTTGTGGTGATTGATTTTGGAGATGTGGTGATTGGGCTCATTGTTGATGTTGTTGATCTTGATATCCAAATTCTTGAAATCGGGGATATTCTTCTTGATGAGGTTGTGGAGAGAACTCAATACTTTGATGAAATGGTTTATGACGCAGGAGCATCCTTGGTTCTTGGAAATCTTGCATCAACTAAAAACATTTTCATTCATATTTGTTCTTGTTCTGTTCTTTTTCTTGTTCAAGTTGGGAGATCCGATATTTCTTCATATTTTCTCACCAAATCTCGAGTACCTATGGTTTCATCATGGACATGTTTAATTAACTTATTCCAAGTTTTCAGCTTGATTGGATATTTTCTTGAAAGTTATCGCTTCTGGGGTATGTGATAGTTTTTGGAACTGACCCCAAAATAATTTCAAAACCTAACAGCTAGTTAGATCGATCATGGATCTTTCTCGTGATTGGTGGATCCTCACGGTGTGTTTATATTGTTTCTATGGAGTTTTCCTAATCTTACACTTAGGTCCACATTTCATCATGTGCATCTACCATAGAATAATTTCATATTTGAGGCTGACCTGTTCTTGCACACGTTACATTTTTCTTCATCAAAGATTGCAATGATCTTTGGTTGATGCAAATGTTTCTAGATTTGCGAATATGATATATATCCCATGATGGATTATTACAATGGAAATCAATCAAGTCTAAGTAGAATAGGATGTATATAGAGTTTGATCTGTAGGATTTTCACTCACATATATGAGCACTATATTTTGAGCATATTATAATCAGGCATGTGAGTCAAATCTGTAAGCTTGGATGCAACTGACTATCTGTAATTGAATTTTATGATAATAAGAATATCTTTATTTGCATTTGCCTCAAGATTTTTTTTTGCTTCTGTTGTGTTACTATAGTTGCATGACTTGGATAGTTTTCTTTGAGAAACCTCCTACCATGACTGCCATCAAACTGGTATCAGAGCAAGATTCATTCCTTGCGAGATCATTAGAGTTTGTGCAGTCTTGTTGAATATTTATTGTAGGGTGGAAAAATGAGGATATGACCTACAACTGTAGAAGACTTGTGTAAGGATGGTGGGAAGAAGGAATGGTAGAGGAAATAGAGCACATGGAAATGCAGACCCTGTTGTAATGGAGATGTTGAGAGGAATTTATGCTAGATTGGAAGCAGTCAAAATAACCTAGAGGAGAGGTCGACTAGTTGATGATGTGAGTGATGAAGAAGTAGAATAATAGTAAGAAGTTGCAAGAGAAGAGAAGCTTGGCCTTGATCAGGGAGTAGAAAGGTTCATAAGAGCCCTAACCAGAGTAAACACTAAGCCACATTTTAATCCACAATATTATAATGGTATGTTGGATTCAAATGCATTATTGGATTGGATAATGAACATGTAAAAGTACTTTAATTTTGAAGGTACCCTAGAAGATAAGAAGGTGAAATTTTCCTATACAAAGTTGAGAGGACATGCATCCCTTTGGTGGGAACATTTGCAGATAAATATACAAAGAAACGGAAAGGAGAAGATAAGATCATGGGATCAAATGGTGAATAAGTTGAAGACAAATTTCATGCTTGCTAACTGTCAGATCAATTTATTCAAGAAGTTGTAGAATCTGAAATAGAAGGAATCAAGTGTGACATAATATACTGAGTTATACAAGTTGAGCATCAGATCTGGACATTCAGAGGATGAGATTGAGCAAGTAGCCAAATATGTAAATGGTTTGAGGTCATCTATACAAGATGAGATCAATTTTATTAAAAATTTGAGTGTGGAAGAAGCCTGTCAGTGTGCCCTAAAATAAGAAGAAAAGTTAAACAAAAGACATGAGAAAAGACATAGAGGAAAAGGTGGAAGATTTTAGAAAGGAATAATTTTTACTGGAGGAGGAAGAGGATATTTTCCAAATCAGAACAAAGATAAGGATGTTAGTAAGAGTAAGAGTTCATACCAAAGATATGATGGAAACTCTTATAGAAGAGGAGGATATGGTGGTTACCAAAATGAAGGATATATAAAGTATGATAGAGGACATGATAAAATAGTATTCAGGAAAACTTGTTTCAAATGTGGTGGAGGACATAAAACCTTTGAATGCAAATAGGGAGAGACATAAAAGTATAAATACTAAGAACAATATAAGAACAACCTTTATTGAGGAGAATCATGTTGGATCACCTAATCACCCGAAAGAAGGAGAAGTGTTGGTAAATAGGAGAGTATTGTGTCAAAGTGAATTGGAGAAGGAACCATTGCAGAGAAAGAATTTATTTAGGACCAGATGCAAGGTAGATGATAAATGTTGTAAAGTAATCATTGATAGTGGAAGCTTATAGAACCTGGTTTTCAAAGAAATGGTGACCAAATTGAAGTTGGAAAGACTAAACCACCTAAAGCCTTATCAAATATCTTGGATTCAAGATGAACATAAGATAATGGTAAGTGAACAATGTTCGATGAAATTGAAGATAGGAAATTATCATGATGAATTTTTGTGTGATACTATGCCTATGGATGTATGCCATATTCTGTTGGGAAGACCTTTGTAGTATGATAGAAAGGATATTCATGATTGAAAGAAGAACATCTACACTATTTTTGCTAATGGGATGAAACATATTTTGTTACCCTTGAAGGATGTTTCTAAAGTTAGAGTTTGTACAAATGCTAGAATTTGTTTGGTTGATGGAAGGATTTTTCTTGATGGACTAAGACATGAGAACATGTGTTATGCCTTGATGCCTAAGAAGGTTTAAGAATTGAAGCATGTAGAAGAATAAATAGAGGAGATAAAGGAATTGTTGATAGAATATGAGGCTATCATTTTATATAATGTACCTGAGGGATTACCACCTATAAGGAGTATTAGTAATTGCATGGATCTAATTTCTAGAGCTAGTTTTCCTAATAAAGCAACACACCAGATGAAAACGACAAAGAATGAAAAATTAAACAGACAATTATAATAATTGTTAAGAAAAGGCTTGATCAGAGAAAGCTTAATTCCTTGTGTAGTACTTGTTGTTCTTGCAGTTGAGAAAGATGGATAATGGAGGATGTGTATAGACTCTAGAGCCATAAATAAGATCACAATGAAGTATAGATTTCCTTTGACCTGGATGGATGATATTATGGACTGTTTGAGTGGAGCTAGATACTTTATAAAGATGAATTTGAAGAGTGGATATCATCATATCAGTATCAGAGAAGGAGATGAGTGGAAAACAACATTCAAGACAAATGAAGGATTGTATGAGTGGTTGGTGATGCCTTTTGGATTAACTAATACATCGAGTACTTTCATGAGGTTGATGAATGAAGTATTGAAGAAATTCTTGGGTAAGTTTGTGATTGTTTATTTGGATGACATCTTGAATTTCAGTAAGACTAGAGAAGAACATTTTTTTAATATAAGAAAATTTGTATAGAGGTTGAGGGAAGAGCAGTTGCTGATAAACATTAAGAAGTGTAGTTTTATGAAGGAAGAATTGGTATATCTAGGATTTGTGATATCAGTAGATGGATTGAAGATTGACCCTGAGAAGGTAAGGGATATTGTTGAATGGACTACACCTGAAAGAACTTGAGAGATAAGATCATTTCATGGATTGGCTAGATTCTACCGAAAGTTCATTAGGAATTTCAGTTCTATTTGTAGCCCTATGACATAAATAATGAGAGGAGATAGGAAATATTTTAGATGGACATCTGGAGAAAAAAAAAGTTTTGAGTTGTTGAAAAAGAAGCTGACTAATCAGCCTGTGTTGGATTTACCAAAATTTAGTAAGGTTTTTCAAGTATACTATGATGCAAGTGGAAATGCAATTGGAGCAGTGTTAAGTCAAGAAGGAAGACTAGTAGCTTATTTCAATGAGAAGTTGAATGATGCAAGGAAAAGGTATTCAGTGTATGATCGAGAGTTTTATGCCATAGTTCAAGCTTTGAAGAAGTGGAGACATTACTTGTTATCTAAGGAGTTTGTGTTATATATAGATCATCGGGCTTTGCAATATGTGAACATTCATGGTAAGTTATATCATAAACACATGAGATGGGTTGAATTCTTGTAGAGTTACACTTTTTTTTTGAGACATAAGAGTGGAAAGTCAAATAGAGTTGTTGATTCTTTGAGTAGGAGAAGGAATTTATTGATATAGATGAAAGTGGAGGTATTAGGCTTTGATGAATTGAAGAACTTGTATGAAGAAGACCTAGATTTCGCAGAACCTTGGAGAGAATGGAAAGAACCAATTTTGGAGGACATAAGTTAGTGGTTGGATTATTTCATTTAGGAGGATATTTTGTTCAGAGGAAACTAGTTATGTATACCCTGAAGTTCAATGAGGGATAACTTGGTTAAGGAGAATCATATTGGAGGATTGGCATGACACTTTGGAATTGATAAAATAATAGCTGGTAAGTGAGAATTAATTTTGGCCCCATATTTATAATGATGTCAAGAGAGACCTTAGGAGGATATCAACATGGATTTCATACTTGGCTTGTCAAAGACACAAAGAGGTAATGATTCTATATTTGTGGTGGTAGATAGATTTTCTAAAATGGCACATTTCATACCCTGTAGGAAGACAACATATATAGTACATGTAGCATAATTTTTTTTTAGAGTAGTTAGATTGCATTGATTACCTAGGAGTATTGTTTCAAACAAAGATAGAAATTTTGTTGGTTACTTTTGGAGGACACTTTGGAAGAAGTTGAAGACATATTTTAAGTTCAATTATAATTTTCACCCATAGAAAAATGGACATACATAAGTAGTAAATAGAAGTTTGGGAAATTTTCTGAGATGTTTGGTTGGAGATAAGACTGGAAGCTAGGATTTTACCCTTGCACAAGTAGAGTTTTCCTACAATAATTCTATGAAAAAAAGTACAGGGAAGACACCTTTTAAGATTATTACTGGAGTTCATCCTAGAGGTATATCAGAGTTGAGGGACACCAATAAAGAAGATAAAAGGAGTGCAGGAGTAGAAGAATTCATAGAACACATGAAGAAAGTGCATACTCAAGCGAAACAACATTTGGAAGATATGAACTAGAAGTATAAGGAGAAATAAGATGAAAAGAGTTGACATAAGGAGTTTGAAGTTGGAGATGAAGTAATGGTATATTTGAGGAAGGAAAGATTCCTAGTTGGCACATACAATAAGATCAAAATGAGAAATTTTAGACCTTGTAGGATTTTGATGTAATTTGATTCAGGAAATGCATATGAAGTGGAGTTACTAGATGGCATGGGTATATCACCTATATTCAACATTCCAGATCTATATTAGTACCATCAAGTAGATCTCAGTGAAGATAGTAAAGTAAAGTTGGAATAATAGCTTCCTAAACAACAATCATATGGGATATAAGATATTTTAGATGCCAGAGATGGGAGAAAGACTCGTGGAAGATAATTTAAAGAATATTTGGTGAAGTGTAAAGGTAGAAGAGTGGAAGATTCTTCTTGGATTTATTAGGCTAAGGTAGACCATATTGGTTTCCATTTAGTCCCAGAAAAGTGAGGGACTCACTTTTCATTAACCTCGAATGTCTGATGCAGGAGCATTCTTTGTTTTTGGCAATATTGCATCAACCAAAAATATTTTCATTTAGTTTTGTTCTTGTTCTGTTTTATTTCTTGTTCAGGTTGGGAGCTTTGGTATTTCTTCATATTTTCTCACCAGATCTCACGTATCTATGGTTTCATCATGGACATGTTCAATTACCTTATTCAAAATTTTTAGCTTGATTGGATCTGTTTTCGGCAAGTTATCACTTCTGGGGTATGTGACAGGTTTTGGAACTGGCCCCATAATAATTTCAAAACCTAACGGCTAGTTGGATCAATCACGGATCTTTCCTGTGATTGGAAGATCCTCACAGAGTGTTTAGATTTTTTCTATGGAGCATTCCCAATCTTACACCTATGTCCACACTTCATCATGCACATGTACTGTAGAAGAATTTCAGATTTGAGGCCGACTTGTTCTTCCAAATGTTACATTTTTCTTCATAAAATATTGTAATGATCTTTGGCCGATGTGGATGTTTCTAGATTCATGGATATGATATATATCTCGTTATGGATTATTAGAATGGAAATCAATCAAGTCTAAGTAGAATAGGATTTATATATAGTTTGATCTATAGGATTTTCACTCACATATATGAGCACTATATTTTGAGCATATTATAAGCAAGCTTGTGAGCCGAATCTATAAGCCTAGATGCGGCCGACTATCTATAGTTGAATTTCATGATAATAAGAATATCTTTATCTGCATTTTCCTCTAGATTTTGGGTTGCTTCTATTGTGTTACTCTAGCTCCATGACCTAGATAGTTCTCTTTGAGGACCCTCCTACCATGACTACCATCAGTTTAACCCAAGGGGGAGTGTGTATATTTTGGGGTTGAGATGTCTCTTGGTCCAATGAATCAACTGTTTTGGTAAGTGAAGCAATTTTATGTCATAAAATTTGTTCTCTATTTTCATTTTGACACCCATAAAATAGTTGATTTGGTTGTTGTTTAAGCATATTTGGAATATACACTTGTGGTATTTATATGGGATCATGCATAAATTGATTTTGGACAATTTTCTGATTTGGGATGATGTTTGTATTTTTCATTATAGGTTGACATTGAACATTGTTGTATTTGGGAATCATATTACTTTGATTTAGGTAACCTTAATTTTGCATGGTTTTACATTGACTTGGATCAATACATTGAGTTGTTAACATATTGTTTGGACTTTGAACAACATTGGTATAATTCACAAACATATTAATCCCATAGTTCACCAAGTGTGGATTTGATATGTTCATTTTTGGTAAACTTGTATTTGGTATATTCACATTTGGCATGTATTTATTTGGTGAGATAATGTTGTTTTGTAGAAGACTCATGCATTGATCATTTGGTTGATAGATTTTTAGGTTTTGACTTTGATTTAAGTCTGCCATAGGGAAAGGTGTTCCAAAATTTAGATTGGGCATACTCGCATTTATTGTATCATTGAGGTTTGTAGGAGATAATGATCCCATGTATAGATTATATAAATTTGAGTTTTGATAATCAATTGGTATTGTAAGGCTTTGATATTTTGGTTGACTTAGATCACTCATGATGTATGAATCAATTTTATATTCCATGTTTTTCTTGTGTTTGACCTTGTTGAACTCTAAGGAAGTTAGGACCAATAATAAGATGAAAGATGAAAGGGGGTGATATGGGTGTTTGAACTTTTAAGAACTTCGGGCAATACTAGACTTAGGGTTTGATTTTGATGTTTTGATTGGATAATGAACTTGTGAATCCCAATATGGACATGTGATCTTTAGGATAAAATTGTTCAAATAGGTGATAATTTAACTAGAGGTATGAGAAATGATGCTTTCTCACACTCCTAACTAAACAAGGTGTTTTTGATTTGGTTTAATGATGTGCCCAAGTCTAGATAATTATGTTTCCAAAGCTCTAAAGTTGTTTGTGGGATGGGATGATAATTTTTTTGAATGGATTAAATGATTGATTTTGATCCTAAATGAACCTAATAAGGACTTGTTTACAAGACCAAGGTAGTGAATAACATGCTTTTCCCTAAGAGTACTTCAAATCAAAAAATCAATGTTTTCTTGAAAGACTATAAGACCAAACATAAACACGAATATTTGTGGCGTTCAATTGATTTCATCTTGATTAATGAATTAATTTTATCACATCAACTTTTCTTGTTTAAATTTCAAAGTAAATGTCTATGTCTAAACCCCTTTTCATTCCACAAGGTCCATTATGTGAAAATCAAAGAGCCAAGGCCATAGTTTCCCTAGGTTGACTTTGAAGAGAGAAAATTGAGATATGAACCCAAGTATTTAGAAGCCTCTAAGGATATAATCCCTAGGGAAAAGCAGTAATAATTGGACCCTTCAAAGATATTCACTCTTTTCAAAGGGTTTGAAATTTTGATTATTTTTTAAATGTTTGTTTCAAAGTTTGAGATCCAAGCAATGCGTTTAATTGACTTTCAAAATGCTCAATCCTAGGCTACAAAGATACTACTTGTTGAGTCCCCACTTGGATTTCTCCAAACACTAAGAAAAAATGAACAATTAGAGATTTGGTGACATTGGCTCCCCTCCATAGAACACATTTCTTGGGACCACCAAATATCAAAATCATGAAGATCCAGAGATCCTAAGGATTTCCCTATTTCTACATTGAATATTACAAATGTGGGGTGGCTTCTGAATGATTGTTCCTACACCAACAAGAATAAAGGTTTTTGGTCACTAAACAATTGGTTTGTAGTAAGGGCTTTCGTTCAAGGTGGTCGTACATGCAACATGATTAGCTCAATATTATGAAAAATAAAAAGGCCTCCCTGTGTCTTCCTAAGAAGATATTTTAATGTATCGCACATATACTAAGGGTGACACTTGTTGATATGACACATCCACACCTATTGTTAATGACTTTCATCACAACACATTTTTATATAGTAATTGAAAGAGCTTGGCTTTAGCTTGGTACCACTTGGGTCATTCCCTCCTTTTGAAGTAGGGAGGAAGGCCGTCTAGAAATATACAAAAGTAAGGAAGTGCATTTGTAGTTCGACCTCCCAGTCTGTGTGAAGCACAAGGAGGGAACACACACAATATCTTTTTCTCACACTAGCATGAGGTTCATTTTTAGATCCAAATTGAAATATGTGGGTGAATAGAAAATAAATGTCAATGGAATTATTTTGATTCTAAAGATTGTCGAGTGGTGTGAGAGAAGTGCATATGCATTCAAGTGACAAGAATTGCAAGCCACAAAACAAAGAAGACACAAGTTCTTTTTAATCCCCAAAGTAAAGGTGAGTTTGTTTTAAGTCCCAAAAATCAAGTGTGAATTTTCCTTGTTCAATTTTAGCCCATATTGCAAATGTTTAGTAAGTTTCTAAATTCAATTTTAACCATCTTGAAAAGATAAAATCAACGGTTAATTTTAAACCCAAAAGTGAAGTGAGTTGTCCTAAAAAAAAAAACTAGCAATGAATGACCTAGGCTATTACAATAAACATTAAAAAATGTTTTTTACAAGTTCAATGCCCACTATTCCAACTCAAATTTTCTTGTTATTTGATCCCCATGTGAAAATAACCATGATTATTTATTGATGCTATCTTGTAAACATTATAAAACTATCAGAAATAAAATCTATTTCAAGAAATCAATGAAACAATGTATTATCACAAAAAATACCCCTATCATGCAAAGTCTCTAAAGAAACAAACAATGGTTTGAGCACTAAAAAAATAAGATTTTTAGAAGCATGACAAAACTTTGATAGTTATAAGCACAAAGGACTTTTGATTCTTTTAGTTCAATATTTTTACTCTTCTATAAACACCAAATTGAAATCTGCAAAAAATTTAGTTAATGAAACCCAATGCGGATGCTACAGATAATCAACACCAAAAATCATATTTTCTTAACAAAATTACAAATAAATAACAATGTCAAATCCTAAATATCTAACACAAGATACATTTGTAATTTGTAAAAGTCCAAGTTGTGTCAGTAGTAATCACAAATTAAATTCTACACGGATCATGTCAGAGTTTTGTCACATGCATTTTCTCCATACTAACTTCGATTTTGATTCCCATTTAATATTGACAGAGAATTTTTATTTATTGTTGCAGGTGGGCAATTATTAAGGACTACGACCTATATCAGAAGATTTAAATCACTGAGTTAAATTTCCTGACACAATCTGAAGCCCAATATATCAAAGATTTCTATCGATGAGAAATTTATGAGTATTTATGAACTGACATGAAAAGGATGATGTGGATATAGTATAGAAGAGGAAGCTTCATAAATATTGCAAGGAAAAACTTTCAAGGCTGACCCACCCCTCCGGTGACTTTTAGGTTCAAGAAATATCTCAATAATTAAGATGTGTGATTAAAGTTCTATAGAAAGAGGAAATTAAGTACTATGGAAAATATTCCAATGAGTTTATTCTGCTTTTTTCCATCTGTTGAACACTTGACATGTGTTTGATGCTTGTAAAAATTGAAGAGGATATTTTTTATCAAAAGATAATATTGTCACCATCAATCTGGTAGACATGTGTGTGAATATGAGGGAAAATATAGACACGTGAACTATTTGACAAGATTCCGGAAAGAGATGTGGTTCTATGGACTACAATAATTGCAGCATAAGTAGATAATGGATTCATTGAAAAGGCTTTAGACACTTTCGAGCATATATTATTAGTAGGGGTACAACCCAAGATCTACGACCCCAGCAAGCGCCTCCCTCTTCTTATTATTAAATAGAGAATCCAAGGACAGTGAAGCCCATCAGTTCATTAAATTATCACCCCGTGTAGTAGAAAAATCAAGAACAAATGCAAGTTATCAAAATTTTCATTTCAACATCGCTCGTCGATTCTTGTCAATCACATTAAAGGAAAAATCAAGAACATAATGCCTATTCATACAAAATTTTCTATTTTTGGTCTGATATTATTCAATTCTATGATCTGGGAATATTTAAAATAAAGCGACAAGCTATGAAAGGTTTCACTTGATGTATGGTCGACACCATGCATAACGGTTGTTTGACTATAAGAATAATATAATGCAAAATTTAGAGAAAAATAATGCACTAATGTTTTGATATTTAGAGTGCAACTGTGATGTTGAGTGATGACCTATAGGTTGTAATCTATGGCCTCTCAATAGAATCCATCCTTCTTCTCTGCCTAGGAAAAGTGTATGGAAAGAGGCGTACCTTAGTTTGGTCATATGAGAACTTCAGTAGCCTCTTGAGTTGGTGTAAAATTTGTTTGGTGTAAAATACAACTATCATAAAATATAATGTCAAATAATAAAAGATATTGATTAGCCATTGAAGTCTATTGAAAAGATTTAACTTCTTCTACACTTGTTAGTTAGGCGTGGAAAATCTTCCATCAAACTCTTTTAAAGCCTTCTCAAATTTTATTTCAATTTCATATGCATCTTAAATATCATTTACAAAGTAGCTAGTGTCTACTAAAACATAAATCTTGACTGATTTATCCAAGAATAACTAAGGAAACAAAAACTGAGACTTAGACACATGATTTGTATGAGAACCAAAACACACATTTGAGTGAGAATAGTAATAATGTAGCTCTGTGATGACTAAAGAAGACTCAAATTTAAACATGACTTTATACCCAGACATGATATAACTAGTCTAATGAATTGAATAAGAATATGGTTTTAGTAATAGCTCAAGAGTAAGCTTTACTACTTGGCGGATGTGAGGTAATAATAAATCATGACTTACCAAAGAGAACCCAGAATGCTTAACCTTTTTTGTATGTGTATAACTACTTTTTTATCTAAAGTTCAATCGTGTCCCTAGCAAAGCAAAGATAGAGCAATTTTTGAAAACATAGTGGGTGCTAGAATGTAAAGGCTTTTTCTATATTCAAAGATTGACAAATATTAGCATTACAAGTCAATATTAAACCAATGAAATAAAGGCCTTGCTATGAGATATTTAAACATACTTGATATGAAAACAAGACCATAAAATTCCGAAGAAACTAAATAAAATAATATAAAAGGATGTTCAAACCCTATCCCATAGTAGGAGTGGTGCTCCTTTGATGTCGAAAGAATTCCCTTTCCCACCCCTTGAATTTGGAAAAAAATGATAATGAAAAAGCTTCTAAGATGTGATGAAATGCAAGTGATGAGTGATGAATGTTCCTATAGTGAAACTTCATATGATTGTAGATGATTTAATTATAGAGAAGCCCTCTATAAATAGGGTCGAAGGGTTGAAGAATGAAGATATTGGAGGAATGTGGGACTAAAGGATAGCCAATAAAAATGTGAAACTTGTCACAAGGCAAATGGATGAAGTTGGACCATATTTTTGGAAATGTGTGAGTAAAGAGAATGTAAGAGGAATAAATGCATATGGTTGAGAGTGAAAGAGGAGTTAATGCATTTATAAGAGGAATTAAGGGATTTGTAAGAGACATTAATGTTTGGGTAACAAAGTCAAATACGTGGAGTTATTGGAAGAATATTCTCAAAGAATATGATTTTGTGAGGGAAAATAGGGTAATTAGTTAATGAAAAGAAATTATTTTCATGTGCAAGTTGGTTGGTTAATCAGGGGTTGAGTTTGACCAAGGTTGAGTCAAAAGCTATAGGATGGGTAACAATGATTTGGAGTTGATTAATTAAGAATTAATCAATTTGAAGGGATTAGGGGATTGTGAAATTTGATTTGAATAATTTGATTTATTAAATCAGATGAGAGGACTTTGGGGGACTTAATTAAATAATTTGATTTATTTAATCAAATTTGATGTACATTAGTGAATTAATCTAATAAATTACTTTATTTGATTAATATAATTTTTTTTTTTAATTTGAGTGTCTACACATAAGTCTCTTGAATGTCTACTTTAGTGTGAGTTTGACATGGGGTCATACTATCACTAAAGTGGGCGAAAAATGTAGTGTAGGAAAAAGTATCCATTTTTCACACTTAATTTCAAAATAATTAATAATAAAATGAGCCTAATGATGCTTTAAATTAGTGTTGTAATATGTTTTTCATATTCACATTAAGTTTAGGACCCTTTTCAATATAATAGACTTAATTATGCCTTGTTTTTGGTGTTGTAAGGTGTACATTTACACTTTTGCATTAATCTAGGGCTGTATTAATTAATTGAGGTTAATTTTCTTTAATTGGCCCATTTAATTCAAATCCAAGAATAATTAAATGTAAATTTTGAGGGATAAAACGTGACATTCATAAATGCCATTACACAACACTTAACTTTGGAAGATGTGTCCTAAGTAAGCGACCTAGGACCCATTTTCCGTAAGATGAATGGGTCCTCACTTAGTTCTAGGATGCTATTTCTACATAATGTTTAACACTATCTGATGTGTGTCCTAGGTAAGTGGCCTAGGACCCATTCGCCCTATGGTGAATGGGTCCTCACTTAGACCTAGGACCCCTCTTTGAAATATTTTTTTGGCAGAATTTTAATGATTTCAAATTATCCATAATTCAATGTCAGCTTGTGATATTTGAATTTTAGGAATTAATGTTAAGATTTGAATATAAATACAAGGTTATTTCACTTATTTTCATCCTAGAAATTTCAAGTCTTAAAGAATTCTAGCAACTTTATGAGAAAATTTATGATACAAAGTTTATGATTAAGAGAGAATTCAAAAGAAAATTCAAGGCCTTCAAGGGCATATTTATAGAAGATTATTGAAGCAATCAAGATTTCATAGTCATGTCAAAGATGTATTGTATCATGCATGTTGTTTGAGGTAATATGTTGATGTAGTGTTCAATATAAATTCAAGCATATCAAAGGAATTGTTTCACATCAAGTTTCATGATCAAGATCTACATTCATTGAGGCCACTTTGTGCGAGTTTGTAGATTTTTTATCCAAGGTTTCAAATAAGGTTTGGTGATTTGTTACATATATTTGTCCATTCATCATTCCTTCATGTTTTATTATTTCATTTCAAGGTTTAATTAACAAAATGGGATTTGACCAAGGCAAACCCACATTCCCTAAAAAACCAATTTTTCTCTCTTTGATGTGTGATTTTAGATTTTAGGTTGAAGATCAATTGAAGAGAAAAAATGAAGAAAGTTGCAAGAAATTTTTTCAAATCACGAAAATTGGTCTACAATTTTTTTTTTAGCTTTCTGATAGTGAACACTTGGAATCTGTAGCTATAGACTGAGCATAAATGAACTTAGAAAGAATTTCCCATGAGCCCTAGCCAAGACCCATTCACCATAGGGAAAATGAGTCCTTAGCGAGGTCTAAAAAAACATCTTTAGTGATAGGTACACATAATTCTCACCTTTCCATATTTGCATTTTGATAGTTAGTTCTATCAATTTTCATATCTATCCTCTATAGCTTGCATTTTGAATGAAACTATTGAGAAATAGGTCCATTGTTCATCACTCCATTGTAACAACACCCATATATCCTATTGTTCACTTTTTTTTTCGTATCTATTTACAACTTGTTCAATCTTCTTATCTTTTAAAAAATAACTCATTCTCTCTCCGACCCTTCACTTTCTAAAATCATGCACTAGTTTGATATTAAATTCATGGAGAAATAGTCTCAAAAATAAATATAATAATCTATGGCCAATAATTAGATCCATCAAATATTGAAGTGTAAAGTTAAAATTGATGTATGGAATTTTGACAATAAATGTAAAAATGTCAATGAATCATTGTCGTTGAACACCAAGTCTAAGTTAGAGAGAATGCAAAAAGTAAAATAAAATTCAAAATGAATATTGTTTTGGCTCATGCAGGATTGCGTATTCACTTGGGATGCTCTTGCATTAGACACACTAGGTAGAAATATTATGAGTATAGAATCACAATGGCAGAGTTGAGTAGTCAATCTACTCTTCCAATTTTCAACCAACCTACAATGAACTTCATGACTAAAGAATGTGCTTGAAAACTATTTCTTCCTCTTCTTCTAAAATCTCTTCAGAACACGTTCCATCTCCTTCCAACAATGCTACACTCTCTTCTTCTTCCCCTTGTGGACTCATGTAAACCATGAACCATCCTCCTCGGCCAAATTATCTCTATTATCCTCTCCTCCTTTGTGGGCTTTGACCCAGCATATACTGACCACCCCCCAAATCTCATTTGTAGTATCCTCTATGGTTTCTACATATAAAAATAGATTATCCATCAACCAATATACAACTACATATGCATCCTCATATAAATTTTCCTCTAATACTTCATAGAAACTAAATCTTTCCATCTACAAGCCCTTATCTTTCTCTACATCCTCCTCTCCTCTCAGCAATGAAGGCAAAAATGAATTTATAATGAAAATTTACCTCATGATTCTTCATTGTCTTGACATATTTTTCTTCCTCTTTTGTTCCAACAACAAGATTTGGCATCCACTCTTCTTCAATCACCAAAATTTGTACTAACAAATCATCTTCACCATGATCTACTATTAAAACATCCTCACTCCTCACTTCCTTATTTTTTTTTCCTTTTTCTCTGTACTTTCCTCATGACATGTCTTCACCACAACTTATTTAGTAGGGGTTTGTATCACATCTTCATCCTTCCATCTAGAGCTGCAATAGTCATTTATGTTGTCCTCTTTCTTCTTCTCACTCACCTTTACCATTCTTCTCTCACCTTATCCAACATTCTATTCGAATTTATCTATCCTCTCTTGGATATTCTCCACTTCCTCATGGACCATCTGTCCCATATTCTCAAACTTCTCAAACTTCACATTTTATACTTTCTCCCAATACTAGTACAATTTTTTTTTTGCACGGGTCTCCTCATGTTCCATCCCAACTTGTTTTCTAAAATATTCCATAACTCACATTCATTCATGACTTCTAGCTCTCAATTGCTCAAGGCTTCTCTCCCTAAATTAATCCTCTTGAGGTCTCCACAACTACTTCACACTTGTGCAAGCTACCTCATAGCTGGTGAATGGTTCACACAACACCCACAAGTTGTAGTGGACACTATCCACTCTGAAGACTACTATCTGTAATACCAATCAATGCAGAGGGTACTCCACACTCTCACAAAAAAATAAAAATTCAACAACTAGATTTCCATAAAATTTTACTCCTTTCTCAAATTACATGATTCTATGATTTCATAGCCAACAAAATTTTGAAAATTGCATTTTTCAAATTAAATCAAATTAAATTTTCCTTAACACTGAATTTTAAAAGCATGCATTTCTATCTATATGAAAAAAAATAACTCAACCATTTCACTACAAGTTATTGATTACATTATACGGTTCAAAAATTCAAAATTTATTTACTTGTTTGCACCTATTTATCTTCATGCTCATTTCATTCTACATCTTTCATTTCCTTTGAAAATGCACCTATTTGTCATCATGCTCATTTCATTTTGCATCTTTATTTTCCTTTGAACATGCCAATATTTATCAAGATCGACCCCTTCATATGTGTAGTCAATTCAAAGTGAAAATCTACAAGTGTCTTCATGTCATCCACCTTCATTCTATCTTCCTTGGAAAACTCACTATTTGTTGTCCCCTTATAGTCTTCTTGGCTTTACATCATCCAGTTCCTTTTCCAATTCCTACGCTATCATTTTTCACTAGTCCAACATGTCTTTCCTCTCACTATTGCATTCACCTTTTATGCCATTTTCTTTGGCAACAACATGCCTCCCTACCATTTATCCCAATCCTCCTCTCTAACATTACATCCACCTTCACTATTCATGGTGCCCCTATCTGGATCAATGCAAACACCTTTCAACCTCTATTTTCAACGTTTAGTAGCTAATATATTTTCTACACAACCTTAACCCTCACACAACCCTTCCATTATTATTTTTTTCTATTTGCAATTTTAAAAAGAAAGTATTATAGGAACAACCTTTCTACTTACTCAAATTTTGGCTTCAATGCAACCCCTCTACCTTGCTTCTGCGTTTCTTTTTATTTTAATCTGAATTTTCTAATATATGCATGGTTCCCTCTCTTTGACATGCTGAACCTTTCACTGCCTACACCTCTGTTCACTTTATTTCAATGTTACAAAAACTTTTTCCATTCCATAAAACATTTAAATAAAATCATATCTTAATTCACTTTAATTGTTATTTCTTTGTCTTTCATATCTATTTTTAGCTTCTTTAATCTTCATATATTCTGAAAAATAACTTCTCTCTCTCTATCTCTCTATTTGACCCTTCATATCCACCTTGAAATTATTTCTAGAAATCTTACACTAGTTTGACATTAAATTCATGGATAAATCATCTAAAAAATAAGTTTAATAACCTATGACCAATAAGTAGATCTATCAAATATTCAACTGTAGAGTTAAAATTTATGTATATCATTTTGACAATCAATGTCAAAATGTCAATTAATCACCGATGTTGACCAAGTTGAGACCAAGTTAGAGTGAATGAAAAAACTAAAATTAAACTCAAAATGAAATAATTTTTTGGTTGAAACAAGATTGCATATTCACTCGGGATGCTCCTACATTAGTTTGAGATTAATATATTTAGTTGGTATAAATTTTATATAATCCATCATCTAGAAACATGTGAGATTTTGGGTTCATCAATGTATGTTTTTTTTACATTTGGATCACACCTAGTGATCTGTCATTAGGAAGAGGGGAATGATGGATCACTGGGTGTGATCTTGAAAGGTGGAAAATTATTGGTTTCTATGTTTAGGGGATAGAATAAAAATCTTCACACTCTCCCACTCAAGGATGACCCTAGAGATGTCAATGCCAAGGAGAAAGAGATATTGCAATAGGGTTGTCCATAGGGCTGAATATAAACTAATGAGGGGTTCACCACCAAGTTAAGACTTGGAAAGATAAATGCAATACAAGATGAAATTCTTAACCCTAGTATGATGCAATGCTTCACTAAATGACCTAGGAAAGTATGTAAAACAAAATATAAAACTATAGGATGAAATGTGTGAACCTAAAAACCTAAAGGAGATTGAATGAGGCTCTAAAATATTGGAAATTCTAATTTTAATTCTAATTGCGACTCATACACTAGACTAGGCAAATAAATCCTAGATCTAAGATTTTGTGTAGGAACAAGAATCTAGAAAATTGGTATCTGATCTATAAAAACCTAAATTCTAACCTTAAATGGGAATCATATGCCAGAACTGGAAAATCAGTCCAGTTAGGGTTTTCTAATTTTTCAAAGTCTAAATTTGGTCCTCAATGTCTGCTTTGTTCTTCTTGATTGATTTCCAGATCCGAAACACTTATTTGCAACCTATAGAAGTCTTTCAAGTATCTCCAATGCAAGGTGACAACTTTAAAAAAATTGGGCACTTTAAAAACTTTCTCCAAACTTGATTCTTAATGTGTCTTCAATCTAAACTTGTAAATCACACACTAAAGAAACAGAAAAATGTTATTTTGTTAGTAGAAAGGGGTTTTCCTTGGTCAAACCCCTTTTTTGTAATCAAACCTTTAAATGAAATGAAATATGAATGGAGAATGATGAATGAACAAAATAAGATGTTGCAATTCACAAAACGCTAGCAATGAAGTGTTGCAAACATGTATGAAATGACTCCAATGGTTCTAGATATTAATTCTTTATTGGATAGGATAGTTCTTGAGTGAAATGATAGCTTGAATTATGAAAGCCTACATCACAATTATTAGCTCAAAAAAACATGTTGCATGAGGACTTTGACATGATGCTTGCTACTTGAATAATGCTCTAAAATTCTTGATAATATTCCCTTGAAGAATCTTCAATGCTCTTATAAAAACTTGAATTATCTTGTGAACTCAAACTTGCTATTATGAATTCTCTCATAAAAGTCTTAGGTCACTTTATTTCTTGTTAGGATAAAATGATTGAAAGAAACTTATATTTATACTTAATTATGCAAAAATTCTTGAAATTACAATAGTACAAGCTAACATCAGATCTAGGAGTATAAAATCCTCCTAAGAATTTAAATTAATTTTAATTTTGGGCCACATGGGACTCATACACCCAAGGTGGTGTATGAGTCCCATTAAGCATAATTTATGGGACCAAATTCAAAAATTCTTAGAAAGGTGTGAAACTAGGATCGAGACCCAAAACCCTAGGTGGGACCCATATGCCCAAGGCGGAATATAAGTCCTAGACCACCAAATATGGACCAAAAAACTAGAAAACACTTGAATTATGGTTCGATGTTGATTTATGTCAATATTATCCTAAAAAATATGCATTAAATGAGGCTTATGGATGCAAAATAGGGCCAATTAAAGAATAAAGGAGCCCAATTTTTAATGACAACCTTAGAAAAGTGTGAAAGTGTCTTACAACACTTTACAACACCTAAAATAAGGCATCATTAAGCTCAATTCTACAAGGAGGGCCCAAACAAGTGTGAAAATATCATTGATGACATTTTTTGACACTATATTTAGCCCCACTTTAGTGAGAGGATGAACTTGCTTCAAACTCACACTAAATTAGACAAAACTTCTTCAAGAGGGGTCCAAGTTTACCAATGCCAATAAGATAGGATGAAAATGATCAAGAGGGGTGATCAAGCCCCTAGGATCAAGATCCCATGACAAACCAACATAGACACAAAAGAATACACATGAAAATCATATAAAGAGAATCATTAAGGAACAAGAATACACTTCCAAAGACAAAAAGAAGAAGAAAATAAAAGGGGTGGATCAAATTTTGACTATTTGTCAATCATAATGTGGATAAAATCTAGGCTATTTGTCTGAAAAATGCAAGCTCACTCCGAGGCAACAAAACTTTAGGTTGTCTATTGGGTGTGGATCCGAAAGGGTTGAGATACATACACACATGATCGATATGCACTCACACTCACATGCGAGTGACTATGGGAAATTCATGCCTCGATCGAGCTTCCCATAAAAAACCATGCCAGTTATACCTCCTAATAACTTTAATAAGGTGCCACAAAAAAATGATTTTTTAGCTTCATGAGGCAAGCAAAAATTTGTATGCTTGGAGCTCATGAACGATAAACTTTGAGCTTCATGAGGCAAGAACAAATTTATATTCTTGGAACTCATGAAAAAAAAGATGGCTCCACATGCATGCAAGGTGTATTATGCAAGGTGGCCATATAACTTAAAATGAAAATACAAAAATAATGTAAATAGCGTTCAAAGGAGTCTTGTTTAGTTCATATGAGGTCTTTAAATTAGGGAACATTGTACCTAATCTCTCCAAGAGAGGACTAGTCAAATAATAGAAGAGTCACAACTTAGGGGATGCAATGTGTCACACCAAGCCACTAAGAGGAATGTAATATGCTAAGAGAGATCACGCTCTTGAGGGACATCACACCCAATTTCATACACAAAGCGAAAGACACATTGCATAGAGTAAGAATATTTTATCATGAACCATGAAAAATGAAAAAGAATAATGCCAATGTATGCCCCCACTTTAAATAAATTTCTAAACACTATACTATGAGCAATTAGTTTAAAGTAGAAAATGATAAAAGCTATTAATAAAGAGGACATGAGAGCTAACTTGGAAAGCCCTATGCCAAGTCATATGTTTCCAAATAAAGCTATGTCATGTGCAAAAGGAAAAGAGAGGGGTTTCCCCCAAAATGAAACTCCAAACACATGAGGGATATATGGATTTGGGGTCACTATGTTCTTCCTACAATTCTTATAGAGAGCTCAAAATTGTCATCATTACCCAAATACTCATAGAATTGGAAGAATGACACAAAGAGATCAAAAACAAAATAAAAATCATTTCAGGTCAACATGGAAGAGACATGAATGCCTCAACACCTTGCATCATACGTAAAAAGAAAATACAAGACAAAGTAAAATATAAAAGGAAATGATTTTGGCTCAACATGGAAGAGACATGAATGTATCGACGCCTTGCATCATCCCCAAAAGGAAAACACATGACAAAGGAAAAGATAAAAGGAAATAATTTTGGGTCAACATGGAAGAGACATGAATGTCTTGACGCCTTGCATCATTCCCAAAAGAGAAACACAAGACAAAGGAAAAGATAAAATGAAAAGATAAAAGGAAAAGATTTTGGGTCAACATGGAAGAGACATGAATGCCTTGACGCCTTGTGTAATCCCTAAAAGGAAAACATAAGACAAAGGAAAAGATAAAAGGAAACAATTTTGGGTCAACATGGAAGAGACATGAATGTATCGACACCTTGTGTCATCCCCAAGAGGAAAATGAAAGACAAAGTAAAAGATAAAAGGAAAAGCTTTTGGGTCAACATGGAAGAGACATAAATGTCTTGATGTCTTGCGTCATCCCTAAAAGGAAAACACAAGGCAAAGGAAAAGATAAAAGGAAAATATTTTGGGTCAACATGGAAGAGACATGAATGTCTTGACACCTTGCATCATCCCTAAAAGGAAAACACAAAACAAAGGAAAAGATAAAAGGAAATGAAAAAAGATGTATGACATATAGAAGAATGAAGGTATAAATAGATGAATGCCATAAAGAGAAAGAGAGATACATCAAAGAGAACTATACGTGGGATCGCATTATACACATGCAATTACACAAAATAAAAATAAAAATGTGAACGAAAAATAAGGCACATGCGAGTCAACCTAGCTAAAGGGACAATGAAAAATGTACTTACTAGGACAAGGCTATCTAATTCTTGCCCCCATGATGTGTAGGAAAATAATGAGCCGAGGCATGTGATGGGAAATATCATATAATGGTGAGAATACAATATTCTACAACTATTACATGACAAGGGGTGAAAGGGTCTCACTTTAAGGGACTATTTCTATGATGTCAAATTGTTGAAGGATCCTTATTAAAGTATGAAAATCATCAGTAAGATATTTGAGAGTTTTATGGTATGCAGAATACTTCATGTTATCTTTAGGAAGTTTGATTCTAGTAGGGGGTGGTATTTTAAGCCGATCTATGTTTATATGGTGTTCCATCTGCCATTCAATTGTTGTTTGAGTATGTAACAATGGTATTGGTTTGAGCTTGTAAGGTCTTCTTTTTTACTAGATTGACTAACTTATCTAGTTGAATGTTGAGGAGGAGGACCAAATACGATGTCTTATTCCTTGAGAAGTATCGATTGTTCTTTAGGAAGGAGGATACTCATATTAGGAGGAGGAGCTGGATATCCTAGTCCTCTTTTATTTTCAATTGTTGTTTTCTCTAGGAGTTGATGAATTTCATGTTCACTTGTTGGATCACATCCTTTTTTACTCAAGATTGTAAATCATTTTCCATATGTCTCTTCTAGGCTGATGGGAGTGTTTGTCACTTTGTTTAAAAAGAATGGTTGAATGTTTTCTTCCTGAGAGGACCTAGGTTTACCTATTGTAAGCAACATAGGTTCAACTTTTGTCTCAGTTTCAGGATTTAAGTAACCAAACATATCAAGTGGTGGTATTATAAGGGGTGTTGGTAGTTCCATGGATGGATAAAGTGATGCATTAGTTTCAAGGTTGTTAATTTAGGAACTTATTCATGCTATCACCATCTTCTCCAATGATGTCAACATCATGACGAGGACATGCATTAGGAGTTGAGTGAGAACGAGTAGGTTCAATTTCATTAGGGATATTTCCAAAAGAAAAACTTGACACATCCACTAAGGACTTCAAGGACATCCATAGCTTACCAAAGCACATATCCATGATGAAATATGAATAGAAGAAAATTGGTACCTCTCTTTCACCTTTAGGGTTTAGGAGCTAAAAGGAGAGAGACAATCTTTAGAGTCTTCATTCAAGAACAAACCCTTGAGATTTTAATGCAAAGGATATTGAAATATTGCAAAGGGATTGTCCTAGGGGATAAATGATATCTAATGAGGGGTTCACCACCAAGTCAAGAATTGGAAAAGACAATGCAACACAATGTGAAATGCCAAACCTTGAATGACCTAGAAATGTGAACAAAATGCAACAAAAATTTATGAGAGAGAAAGTGTGCACCTAGGAGGCTGAAGAAGACAAAATGGAGGTCTAGAATTCTATAAAATTTGTTCTTAATGCTGACTGGGACTCATTCACCAAGTTGGGAAAATCAGTCCCGCTTCTGGGAAATGTGCATAAATAGGTCTAAGCCAAAAGGGTATCTAGATTTGCGAAAATATTTGTTAAGATTGTATAGTGGGACTCATTCACCACTTGTGGTGAATCAGTCCACTTTTAATTTTTTAGAAGTTTGGGACCTGATTCTATGTCTCTCAATTTTCTTTTCTCTTTTTGGTTTATTTTTCAGATCTGAAACTGCAAATTTCTACTTGTAGGTCTTCACCAAGCTTCTCCAAGACTTGATGACAACTTTGAACACTTTAGGGATTTGATATTTTTTCTCTAACTTTACTTCTTGATAAATTTGCAACCTAGCCTTGCAAATCACACACAAGAAGAGGGGAAATTTTTGTGGGGTTAGAGAATAGGGGTTTTCCTTGGTCAAACCCCTTGCTTGTAATTAAACCTTGAAATGAGAGAAAATATGAATGGAGAATGATGAATGAACAAATAATAATGTTGCAACTCACCAAACCCTAGCAATAAGGTGTTGTAAATATTCTTGAAATGGTTGCAATGGATGTGGTCCTTGACTATTTCTCGAATTATGTTGATCTTGCTTGAAAAACTTCCTTGAATCATAAACTCTACATCACAATTGTTAGCACAATAACAAACATGATGAATGAAATATATGACATGATGATTAACACTTGAAGGATATTCTAGAATTCTTAATGATATTCCCTTTAGTGCCTTTGAATTCTCTTGTGAATGCTCAAATTCTCTTGTGAACTCTCTTGAATGATAGGTATGAAAATGAGAGAAATAACATTGTATTTATACTCAATTATACAAGAATTCCAAAAATTAAAACAGTAAAAGCCAACATCAGATCTAGGAGAATAACATCCCACCAAAATTTTGAATTTGGGTGATATGAAACTCATTCGCCCAAGGTGGCAAATTTTTCCACCCAGGCCTAATTTTTGGGAATATTTTAAAAAGTGCTTTGAATGGTGTAAAACCTATTTTGGGACCAAAATATCCAAGTGGGACCCATTTTCCCAAGGTGGCAAATGAGTCCTAAATCACTAAATCTGGGCCATAGAAGCCATAAACACCTTGAGTATGATTGGTTACTGATTGGTGTTGAGATTATCCTAAAAAAGATGCAATAAATGAGGCTTGTGGATCCAAAATAGGGCCAATTAAAGCATAAGAAAGCCCAATTTTTAATGAAAATCCTAGAGAACTATGAAAATGTGTTACAAAACTTTACAACACTCTAAATAAGGCAAGATTAAGGTTGATTATGATTAAAATTATGTTTATTATGCTTAGTTAATTGATAAAACCCTAGAAAAGTGCGAAAGTGTGTTACAACACTTCACAACACTTTTACAAGGAACCATTAAATTCCATTAGTTCATAAGGGCCCAAGACCTAATATCAATGTGTTATCCACATTGCAACATAAAATCAAGGAAGAATTAAGCCAAAATCCACAAGGAGGACCCAAACGAGTATGAAAATGTTAAAGGATACATTTTTCTACACTATATTTAGCCTTCACTTTAGTGAGAGGATGAACTTGATTCAAACTCACACTAAAGTAGACAAACATGCATCAAGAGGGGTTCAAATGTACCAATTCCAATAAGCTGGGACAATAATGATCAAGAGGGGTGATCAAGCCCCGAGGATCAGGATCTCATGGCAAACAAACATAAGCACAAAATAATACACATGAGAATGATATAAATAAAAATGATAAGTCACAAGAATACACTACCAAAGAAAATAAAAGAGAAGGTGAAAATAAAAGAATTAGAACAAGCTTCGATCGTTTTTCCATCACGATTTGGATCAGATCTAGGTTGTTTATATCAAAAAAATGGATACTCACTGTGAGGCAACAAAAATTATGGTTGTTCATTGGGTTAGAAGTCCTAAAAGGTGAGACACATTAACTCATGGATGGTATGCACTCACACACATGCAAGTGGCTATGCAGAATGCCATGCCTCAGTTAGGGATTCTCACTCAAAACCATACAAAATTTATACCTCTTGATAACTTTAATAAGGTGCCACACAAAAAATAATGATTTTCGAGCTTCATGAGACAACCAAAACTTTGTATGCTTGGAGCTCATGAAAAAACATGATGGCTCCAAAATCATGTAAGATGTATTATGCAAGGTGGCCATATAACAACAAATTTAAAATATAAAATTTTCAAAGGAGTTTTTATTAGTTCATGTGATGTCTTTAACTTAGGGAACTTTGTGCCTAATGTCTCCAAGAGAGGACCAATCAAAGAATAGAAGATTATCAACTTAGGGGATGTGGTGTGTCACATCAAGCCACTAATAGGAATATAATATGCTAAGAGAGATCATTCTCTTGAACGAAATTACACCCAATTTCATCCACAAAGCGAAAAACGCATCGTATGAAGTAAGAGAACTATACCAAGATCCATGAAAGTGAAAATACAAGAGAATATTACCAATGTATGCCCCCACTTTAAAGGAATTTCTAAACACCATTCTATGAGAAATTAATTTAAAGTAACAAATGATATATGCAAACAAGAAGAAATGAGAGATGACTTGGAAATCCCTATGCCAAGTCATATGTTTCCAAGTAAAGTTGCGTCATGTGAGAGAAAAAGAAAAGGGAGGGGTTGCCCCTAAAATTAAAACACCAAACACATAAGGGATCTATGGATTTGGGGCTAGTATGTTCTTTGCTACAATGTTCTTAAGAGAGATCGGAATTGCCATCATTCCCCAAATACACATAGAACTGGAAAAATGCCACAAAGAGAGAAAAGAAAAGAAAAAACTTTTGGATCAAAATGGAAGGGACATAGGGTGTCTCAATGTCTTGCATCATCCCTAAAAGGAAAAAAAAAAGACAAATGAAAAGGAGAAGGAAAAGCAAAATGATATCCTTTTGGTTCAACATGGAAGAGACATGAATCTCTCAATGCCTTATGTCATCCCCAAAAGGAAAACACAAGACAAATGAAAAGGAGTAAAAGGGAAAAAAAATCACAACATAGAGAAGAATTAAAGTACAAATAAAGGAATTTCAAAAAGAGAGAGAGAACACAAAACATCATGGGGGATGTACATTACACACATGTAATCACAGAAAAGAAAATGAAAAGTAAATAATTAAAGAGACTAGTAAGGAAAATGCAAGTCAATCGATGAGAAATTCATCCACCTCCTAATCATGTTTGTTATATATAGGAGGGTAACTAGCCAGGGGGACAAGATCAAGTTCAAAACTAGGAGAAGCACTAGGTTCAACACTTTTTGAAGGAGATTTTTCATTTAAGATCATGGAATACAAAAACAATGTGTTTAGTTCATTATGCACCTCTAATTCAATTTTAGCAACCTCGTCATCATCATCTAAGTTGATCAAAATAGGAGGTTGAAGGATAATGTCCATGGAAAAGTTCAATTCTTGTTGTGGAGGTTGCGTTGAGTTGTCTTGTTTCAGGGGAGGGTTCGAGTCATCATGCATTTCTTTAGTCAAGTTTGGATCTTGATTTTCTTTGTTTAATTCATCATGTAACTTGTGAGAAAGGGAACGACGTCTACACCTATGCTCCCTAGAACCTCTGTTTCTTTTGTTTTTTATTTTCAAGTTGCATTTGTGTAGGAGTGGGTTAATCAACCATAGGCTTCTTTTCTTCCCTAAGGGAGGAACGAAAGGAACCTCATGAGGTTGTTCAACTGCTTTCTCTTTGACTTTGTAAACTTGTTTTATTCTAGGAGGTGCTCTAAGATTGGTTTCATTATCTCTTGGTCACTCGTAAGAGGTAGGTGAAGTTTCTATTTTAGGTTGGTCTTGGTTGTTTTGGTCTTGTTTAGGTTGAAGCATATTTTCGTTGAAGGATGGGGACATGTTTCAGAGAGATAGTTTGACTATTTTCTTTGCTTTGAATTTTTGGTAGGATATGAAAAAGAAGTCTTCTCGAGGTTTTATAGGTTCCATGGGCTCAGGCCAAAAGGAATCTAAGGAAAAGTTTCCTTTGGATTAAAAAGGGTTAAAGTCGCTATTGTGAAGAGTGCATATGTCATTGTCAAAGGGAAAATTTAAGCATTTATGTACAATCAAAGGGACACCTCTCATGGAGTGAATCCATGGGTGCCTTAGCTTCACACAAAATTGATCTGACTATTAGATGATGGAGAATGAGACATCTAATGTTTTTTCTCCTATTTACAATGGAAGGGTAATCGATCCCAATGTAGGGCAAGTATGATTGTTGTGTGTCTTGATCCATTATTTCAGTTTATCATATTCATCTTGATAGAGTTCATGAAAAAGTAAAAATTCCTTAGTGATCATGTTCTCTCCATAGGCGGGATCTATTAATATCCCATTAGTGGGCTTATCATGGATATAACCAACTATGTAAAGAGGACCATTAGGTGCATGCTTAATTATATCCTTAGAGAAGAAAGAAATGTCAAGAGGACTCTTATTTTGGCTGTTACAATGGATGATGTCTATCACCCCTACCATTTCATCTATAGGATTGACTTTGATAGTATTATTTAGAATAAAATAATTGTTTTCATCATCTGTATCAACATTCATCACATCATTCTTTGTAGTTTCAATGGATTTGACAAATTAAATATTATGTTTAGGCATTGGGTTGGTGAAAATATGCAAGTTTTGGTTCAGAGGGGCAACATACTTGTTTCCTTCATCACTAACACCTACAATAGATATACAACTAGAATCAATGAGTTCTTGCACAAGATGTTTAAGATGCTTGCAATGTTCTGTGTCATGTCCATTTTTTCGATGATAGTAACAATATGAATTTTATCTAAAGATCAAGGGTAAAGGCTTATTATGGTTAGGTGTTTTGATGGGAGGCAAGTTAATAATTTGTTGATGTAGAAGTTGGGACATGGTATTGCAAAGGGTATTAGGTAGGAGAGTGAATTGTCTTTTCGGATCTCTATAACTAAAGGGAATCATGGATTTGACAAAAACTACTTGGTTATTGACATTTTGACTTGTTTGTTGAGGGGATTTAAACTGGAGGAACCCTTTATTTTTTTTTCTAAAAGGTTGGGAATTGTTTTGGTGTGTAGGCTCAGATATCTCATTTCAACTAGAAGTGGACTTTGTATCATGACTGCTAACCAAATTTTGATAATCATGGAGGAAAGTACACAAGTGCATGATGGATGGGAATTTCATCATGGTAAGCTTGTCCTGGATCTTACTTTGCAAGTTTTATATTAACATTTTTTGAAGTTGTGGGTTGGGAACATTGACATCGATTTCAGAATAAAGCGATTGATAGCGTGAGATAAAATCAGTTATATTTTCTCCCTCTTTTTTCTTGCATCTCATAAAATCGTTCAAGGTAATCTTGGGAGTCATATGCACTTGTAAATGGTTTACAAATGCCCCCAAAAGTTCATTTAATGAATGAATTGATTTTTTTGGTAACGAAGAGAACCACTCCAAGGTGGTATCTTTCAAGGACCTAGGAAATAGTTTTTCCAAAAATTTATCATCAAGGATGAAGTCACTACATAAGGCAGTGCATGAACTAAAATGGTTAGAAGGATCTCCCTTCCCTCCACATTTATCAAATCTAGGCACCTCTACACCTTGTGGCATTGGTGTTCATAATATCTCCAAGGATATTGGACTACTTTTGACATAATATGTGGGTGCGTCATTTTGATTTTGGTTGATGGTGGAAATTTTATTTTGAAGGGATAACATGGTTTGGAAAAGTTGAGTTATGAGAGGGTCATCTCTTGTGTTATGAGATGGAAGTGAAAGTGGTGATGGAGTGTATGTGTTTGTAGGATAAGTGAATTGAATTATTATAGGTTATAGTTCAAAAGATATAACTTGTGATGCACTAAAGTAGAGAGACAAAATGAATAGATGAAAATTGGTACCTCTCTTTCACCTTTAGGGTTTAGGACCTAAAAGGATAGAGGCAATCTTCACACTCTTCACTAAAGAACAAACCCTTTATATTTTAATGCAAAGGATATTTAAATATTGCAAAGGTACTATCCTAGGGGATGAATGATATCTATTAAGGGGTTCACCACCAAGTGAGGACTTGGAAAAGACAATGCAACATAATGTGAAATGACAAACCTTGAATGACCTAGAAATGTGAAAAAAATGCAAAAAAAAGTTATGAGATAGAAAGTATCCACCTAGGATGTTGAATAAGATAGAATGGAGGTCTAGAAATCTAGAAAATCTATTGTTAATGCCAACTAGGACTCATTCGATAAGCTAGGCAAACTAGTACTGCTTTCGAGAAAATGTGCGAAAAATGGTTTCAAAAGGGTATCCAGATGTATGAAAATATCTGTTAATCTTGTATAGTGGGAATAATTCACCACTTGTGGTGAATCAATTCACTTCTTCTTTTTCAGAAGTTCAGGACCTAATTCCTTGTCTCTCAGTCTGCTCTACTCTTTTTGACTAGTTTCTGGATCTGAAACTACAAAATGCCACTTGTAGGTCTTCTCCAAGCATCTCCAAGACTTGATGATAACTTTAGGGAATTCACAACTTTTCTCCAACTTTTCTTCTTGAAATTTTTTCAACCTAGCCCTACAAATCACACATAAGAAGAGGAAAAAATGTTTTTGGGTTAGAGAATAGGGGCTTCCCTTGGTCAAACCCCTTGTTGGTAATTAAACCTTAAAATGAGAAAAAATATGAATGGAGAATGATGAGTAAAAAAATAATAATGTTGAAAATCACCAAGCCTTAGCAATAAGGTGTTGAAAATATTCTTGAAATGGCTATAATGGATGTGGTCCTTGACTCTTGCTCGAATGATGTTGATCTTGCTTCAAACACTTGCTTGAATCAAAAACTCTACATCACAATTGTTAGCAAAATAACAAACATGAAGAATTCAATATTTGACATGATGATTGGTGCTTGAAAGATTTTCTAAAATGCTTGATGATCTACCCATGAATGCCTTTGATTTCTCTTGTGAAATCTCTTGAATGCTAGGTATGAAAATGAGAGAAATAACCTTGTATTTATACACAATTATGCAAGAATTCCTAAAATTGCATCACTATAAGCCGAAATCAGACCTAAGAGAATAAAATCCCATCAAAAATTTTGAATTTTGGCCACATGAGACTTGTTCAAGCAAGGTGGCAAATGAGTCCACCCAGGCCTAATTTTTGGGAATATTTGAAAAATTTCTTAGAACAATGTAAAACATGTCTTGGGACCAAAAGATCTAGGTGGGACCCATTTTTCGAAGGTGGCAAATGAGTCCCAGATCCCTAAATCTGTTCCACAAAAGTTAGAAAAATTTGGATTATGATTGGTATCAAGATTATCCTCAAAAAGATGCAATACATGAGGCTTGTGGATGCAAAATAGGGCTAATTAAAGCATAAGAGAGCCCAATTATTAATGAAAATCCTAGAGAAATGTGAAAGTGTGTTTCAACACTTTACAACACTCTAAATAAGGAAAGATTAAGGTTGGTTATGATTAAAATTATGTTTATTATGCTTAGTTAGTTGATAAATTCCTATAAAAGTTTGAAAGGGTGTTACAACACTTCACAACACTTTCGAAAGGCACCATTAAATTCCATTAGTTCACAAGGTCCCAAGACCTAATGTGAATGTTTTTATCAACATTACAAGATCAAATAAAAGAAACATTAAGCCAAAATATAGGAGGGCCCAAACGATTGTGAAAATGTCAAAGGATACATTTTTCTACACTAGAAAATGTAATAGAGATTTCAAATTCTAAACTATGCAACAATGTGAAATGGAATTTTAAGAAATGCACAAGATGAACTAATTTAAACTAGATGTAATGAATTGAATGCAATAGAAAGACTATAAACTAGAATAGAAAGTTATCAATAGAAAACAAGAGAAGAGAAACAAAGCTTTGACTTCTGAAAAATGTAGTGCAAAATTTGCACTGAGACCGACTCACCCAAAGGGGCGGATGAGTCCCAATGAGGGTTTTTTTCAAAAATTTAAGAAAATTTTACTTATTTTTTATGCTTTTTATGTTGTATGGTCTATAATATAAGTGAAAATACAGATTGTGAATGATTTACAATGATTTAAGATGCAAAAATGCAAGTTATATGCACTTTCACTAATCCATAATTAGAAACCCTACGATGTGAATTAACTAATGCAAACCGTAATGTGATTTTAATGCAAGCAAGATCTAGGATGATGATGCACTCAAAATCAAAATTTTGATGTTCTAAATGTAGGTTCAAAAAAATAAAAGGTGGAAAATTGTTGGTTTCGATGGTTGGGAGATAGAATAACAATCTTTACACTCTCATTGAAGGATGACCCTAGAGATCTCAATTAAAAGGAGAAATAGATCTTGCGATAGGGTTTTCCTAGGGGGTGAATATAAAATAATGATGGGTTCACCACCAAGTTAAGACTTGGAAAGATAAATGTAATACAAGATGAAATGTTTAACCTTAATATGATGCAATGCTTTACTAAATGACCTAGGAAAGTATGTAAAATAAAATAAAAAACTACAAGATAAAATGTCCGGACTTGAAAACCTAAAGGAGATTGAATAAGGCTATGAAATTATGGAAATTTTGATTTTAATGTTGATTGGGACTCATATGCAAGAATAGGAAAATCAATTGAAGATCTGGGTTTCTGTGTAGGAGCAAGATTCTAGCAAATGGGTATCTGAATCTGTAAAAACCTGAATTATGATCTAAACTGCGACTCATACACTAAAATTGGCTAATTAGTCTACTTAGGGTTTTCTAAAACTTCTAAGTCTAAATTTGGTCCTCAATTTCTTATTTGTGCTTCCTCATTAATTTTTGGATCTGAAACCATGATTTGCAAACTGTAGAAGTCTTCCAACTATCTCCAATGTAAGGTGACAAATTTGACAACTTTGGGAACTTTGTCAAGTTTCTACAAACTTTCTCGTTAATGTGTCATCAATCTAAACCAAATCGCACACTAAAGGGAGGCAAAAATGTTTTTTTGTTAGTGGAAAGGGGTTTGCCTTGGTCAAACCCAGTTTTGTTGATCAAACCTTGAAATGAAATGAAATAAGAATGGCAAAAGATGAATGAAGAAAATAAGATGTTGCAACTCACCAAACCCTAGTAATGAAGTGTTGTAAACATTTATGAAATGGCTCCAATGGATGCACATCTTGAATCTTTCTTGGATAGGATAGATCTTGAATGAAATGCTACCTTGAATCATGAAACCCTACATCACAATTGTTAGCTCAAAAATAAACATGTTGCATGAAGACTTTGATATGATGCTTGGTACTTGAATAATGCTCTAAAATGCTTGATAATATACCCTTGAAGACTCTTGAATGCTCTTGTAAACACTTGAATTTTCTGGTGAACTCAAACTTTCTATTATGAATACACTCATAAAGTTCTTAGGTCACTTGATTCCTTGTTAGGAGAAAATGAGTGAAATAAACTTGTATTTATACTTAATTATGCAAGAATTCCTAAAATTACAACACTACAAGCTGACATCAAATATAGGAGGATAAAATCCCACCAATAATTTAAATTAGTTTTAATTTTGGGCCACACAAGACTGATATGCCCAATGTGGTGTATGAGTACCATTAGGCATAATTTATGGGACCAAATTAAAAAATTCTAAGAAAGGTGTGAAACCAATATCGAGAACCAAAAACCTAGGTGGGACCCATATGACCAAGATGGTGTATGAGTCCCAGAACACCAAATCTAGGCCACACAACTTCCAAACATTTTGAATTATGATTGGATGCTGATTTATGTCAGGATTATCATCAAAATGATGCATTAAATGAGGCTTATGGATGTAAAATAGGGCCAATTAAAGCATAAAGGAACCCAATTATTAATGAAAACCTTAGAAACATGTGAAAGTGTGTTGCAACATTTACAACACCTAAAATAAGGCATGAATAAGTTTATTTAGTTCACAACGGCCGAAAATCTAATGTGAGTGTGTTAAACACATTACAACACTAACTCAAGGCATAATTAAGCTCAATTCTACAAGGAGGTCCCAAACAAGTTTGGAAATGTCACTAACGACATTGTTCGACACTACAGATCCAAAATTTCAAATAAAAAACATACATAGTTGAATCTTGAATATCACACATTTTTTATTAATATACTTGAGATATTTCAATTTTTCTCTTAAATTCATTTTTATAATTTATATTATTGAGATTCATTTTATGGAATAAATCATCAATTTGATAGTGTTAGTGGATGTTCTCATTATATTTGTCATTATTATATATATGATACATGTATATCTTATCTAACACATGTGTTCATCTCTCATCAGAGATCTTGAGCTCTTGTAAGTGGCGTTTCCAATATGTATAATGATCAATGATGATAGAGGGAAACATGTAATGATGAAATATCAAACTTGAGAAGCATTATGCCTTCCATATTGTAAAGTAGTTAATATTGTATGGATCTAGTAAGAGGAAATACAGTAATATTATATGCTCATACTATGAGAACAAGTTGTATTTGTCAATTAGCAAAATGTTTATTTGTACTATTGTAAATTATGCTCCCTAAAGGTGAAAGAAAAATTTCACCTTTTATTTGAGCCTCACTTTGGTGTTTGCTTCATTAAATAATTTTAGAATCAATCCCATAGCCTTGACGTTGCCCTTCAACACAAGAAAAAAAATTAGTGCTACTTTAAAAGTGTCTTGAACTACTCAAATTTAACTATTTTAACCCTCGCCAATGTTCATTTTTTGGACAAGTCTCGATTAAGAAGACCCTATACTCAGGAATCAAAGTTAAATGTGTAAAAAATAGTTGGATAGAGGAGTGGGAAATCTAGTCAAGGTTTTTTTACCATAATATTTAGCTTTTTTATTTATGTCAGTCCTTAATTTATGTAATGTGAATTCAAATTTAGGAGTTTGGAGTAAGTTAATCTCAAATTAAATTTAAATGAGTCAACCTACATTTTTATTTATTACTAGGTTTCACTATAAATATATGAATTATCATTTCAAATTTTAAAAGTGAGTTAATATTATAACAATTCTTTGCTAAATTATTCATCGTATTTTGTAGAATTATAAAGGAATTTTTGGATTTAATCAAGCCATTACAATGATTGGAGTTTGCTACCAATGAATGAATTAAGTGGTTCATTTAGTTTTGGAGATATATCTTCACCCTCCTAAAAATTCCTAATTATTTGTTTTCAATTCATTCTCATCTTTAGAATTTGATCTACTCACAACCCTAAGTAAGGTATTCATATATATTATGTTTTACCCTTGATTTGACTTTTCTCTTGGGTTGATCTTTATTTTGTCATTTAGGAATCCTTCTCTAACACATTTGAGTAACTTCTTATAATTTAAATTTTATTTTACCTCATTATAGCCTTATACGCACTTAAGGTTCAAAGAACACACATGATATCCATTACAAATTAACTATTCATGGAGGTAGAAGTACAAAAATGGGGGATTGAATGAGGAAAAATCCTATATAGCCACCTTTTTCTTTATCTTTATTGTGATTTTTTAGGTTTAAATATGAAGATGGAAAGTTATAGACCAATAAATTATAGTGCAAACATGTACCTTACAACCCATAAAATTTTAGATCAGAGGTCATACTTCATAATCAAGGGCACCCATGCCCTTGACTAGCTAATTCTACTCCGAATTTTGATAGAAGGTGCATAGATGTCTTCCCTCTTGATATTTTTTTGTTCCATCAAATTTTCATTTTATCTGTGAGAATAATTTTTGTTTTCATATTCAATTTAATAGTCTAATTAGGTAAATAAATTCACATAAAATTCAATCAATTATGAAAGAAAAAAAAGATCCAAGTTGTGGGTATATTGGCTCTCCTACTAAGTTATAAGTCAATCTTGACAAATTATTGTTGGCTTAGATTTTAGTATTGATGCAAAGAAAGATTGATCTTGGTAATCTATAAGCTATACCTAGGATCTCTTCTTCCACATCAATTTTTTTTTAACTCAACATATCATACACTTGTGAAATATTTTTATTTTTGTTGAATATCTTTACTGTTTAATTCCTAAGAAAAATATTAAAATTTAATTTCTTTACATTTGCAAAAAAAAGTGTGTTTACATTGAAGAAAAGTGTTTTTCTTTATTTTTCGTGAAAATTTGGAAGTATTGCATCATTTAAATTTAAGTATTATAAGAAATATGGGTAGAGTGATAGAGAATCTATAATAATTAAAAAAATAGTATGTGCTACCTTTATTTTTTATTCAATACATATTACATATATATAGGAGTTGTATTTCCTATATTCTAGGGAGCCTCCTATAACGACTACTCTAAATATATGAGTTGTTTTAACAACTCAAACAAACACACTCGTACAAAAAAATAAGTCTATACATATGACTTAACTAACCTAACAAATATTCCTAGCACTCTAAATAACTATGCGAGTTATTAATTTAACTCACTTTACCTCACACTAATATGTGAACACAAGCATAAATTTCCAACATCCCAACTTAGTGTGAACATGGGGAGAAAGTAAATCATAATACTTGATGACCAAACTCAGTAGCTCACCAAAAATAGAAGGTAAGATTAGGGACATACACATATACTCATGAGAAGAAATGGTGGAACTGGCCTCACTATACTTAGTGTACTTTCATCCAAGAATAGAGACAAAGACATCTACCCATGGAACCAAGGTTAGGGACTAACACATCTACCTAAGGTATTACATCAAGCTTGGATAGGGATAAACACATCTATCCAACATCAAGGTTATGAACATGGACACACACATATGCTCACAAAAATTACGATTGGGGACACACACATCCAATAATAATCACAAAATTATGTGACTGGGGAAAAACACTTCCAATCACTTACAACATCTTGTGAATGGGGACACACATATCCATTCACACACAACCAAAATTTGTGATTGGGGACATACACATCCAACAATGAATAATTTTTTTGAGAACACCAAGCCCTCATTGTCGTGTATGCAACCACCATAATAGACCATTTCCTCTCTAATAATAAATGCCATGAGATGGTTTCTTCTACCACCTAGAAATTAATCTTGGCTTTAGTCATTTTGGCATAAATAATTTTTTCACTAAAGCAATTTTGTGGCCTTGTTGCTAGTGACTAACAAGAGGTTGTTGAGTATCATACAACCTCATGTGCCTCCATCCTCAAGTAGATTTAATTTAGAGAACATATTCCTCCTCACTTTCTTTGTGTGGAGGGTCTTCAATAGCCACCCCATGAAGGAATTCTTCATCATCATCTACAACGAATGCCTTATGTGTATTCAGCTTTCCATCAAGAAGATCCTTCACTTGCTGAGTGCAATTCATAATAATGTGTCCCTTCTTCTTGCAATAGTAGCATACAATTATGTTCTTGAAGAAACAATTTTCCTTTGATGTATAAGAACTAGGCTTGGAGGAATGGTTAGGCTTATTTTTTCCATACATTGTAGTTTCCTCTATAGTTGATTCAATTTTCTTATTTCCTTCATCAATCAGAGTGGATATTATTTCTTCCAATGTAGCATCTACCTTTTTTAATGTGAAAACAATGTTACCATAACTAGGAGGCATGCTATCTAATGAAATAGCCTTGGAATCAACATCAACTACTTTAGCATCTATCCTAGTTAATTGATTTAAAATAGAACAAAACATACTGATATGTTGAACAATGTTGTCACCCTCCATTTTTAGCCTGAACAATTTTTTCTTTAAACCGATATTTCCACTTGATTCTTTTGATCCAAAAAAATAATTCAAATTATCCTATACTTCATTTGAGGTCTTCAATATGTCAATGTGGTGGAGGTATGCATTTAAGAGGGCAAGACTGATCAGAGCTATTTCTCTTTGATCCTTCACAGTCCACTTTGCACTTTCATCCGCATTAGTTGGCCTTGTTGTTGCTCCACTTACTATATACCATGGATCCTTTTCAATAAGGATCAAATATAATTTGATTTTAGGTGTGGAACTTAGAACCTTCAAACTTTTCTATCAATATGCTATTTTCCTCCATTTAAAGAAATACTATCAAACTAACACAACCTGATTTTTAAACTATAATAATGAGTCTCCTTATAACTAATATCTACCCCATAAAATGAATGTTGCGTACAAGAAAAAATGCATCCAATTACAATTTGAGTAATGAAACCTTATATATATATGACATGAAATAAACTCCATTCTAAAATAATTTAATACAACCTAACTTTGACAGAAAATATCTCGTTATGAACCAATAAAACATTTTGGGGAATAAAAAATAACTAAACAATATTGAAATCATCATGAATAGTCAATATAGATGCAAAAAAATTGAAACATGCCATAATTCACACTCTGACAATTGAAATTGGGTCAAACACTATGCAGGTTGTCAAGAAAGTGACAAATAGAGAGATTTGGAAAATAATACCAATCACACCACCTAAATCATTGCTTCACAAATCGATTATGAAGGAATCGAAACCTCTTAAAAATGGGGGATGATTATTAATTTATATCATATGGTTTAGGACATAGAGCACACCCACTTTTAAGATATTCCACTCAAGGATAACCCTAGAGATCTCAATGCAAAAGAGAAAGAGATATTGCAATAGGGTTGTCCTAGGGGCTGATTGTAAACTAATAAAGGGTTCACCACCAAGTAAGAACTTGGAAAGAAAAATGCAATGCAAAGTATGATGCAATATAAAATGAAAAACCCTAATTCAATGCAAAGCTTCACTAAATGACCTAAAAATGCAAATGAAAGAAAATAGAAAGCTACAGAAAGGATTGTGTGCACCTAGAAATAAAGAGATGGCTGGATGGAGGTATGGAACATTGGAACATCTAAATCTAATGCTGACTAGGACTCATTCACCAAGTTGGGTGAATTAGTCCAAAATCTATAGATCTATGTGGGAATAGAGATTTATCAAATGGGTATCCAAATATGCAAAAATCTAAATTTTGATTGAAACTCAGACTCATTCGCAAGAAGTGGAAAATCAATCCAGTTAGGGCTTTCTGAAGCTTCAAAGTCTGAATTTTCTCTTCTCAACCTGCTTTGTTCTTCCTAATTGATCTTTGGATCCAAAACCCTGATTTGCATCCTATAGGTGATCTCCATGTATCTCCAATTATTGATGACAACTTTGAGAACTTTTCACCAATATTTCTCCCTAGGAAATATACAACCTAGACCTATAAATCACACTCAAAGGAGAGGGAAAAATGTTGTTGGGTTATTGGATAGGGGTTTGCCTTGGTCAAACCCTGTTTTGGTAATCAAACCTTGAAATAGAATAAAATAGTAAAGGAGAATGATAGATGAACAAAATGAGATGTTACAACTCACCAAATTCTATCAATAATATATTGCAAACATCTATAAGATGAATCTAATGGATGTAGATCTTGACTCTTTCTTGAATGTGATAGATCTTGCATTGAACACTTTATTGAATCATAAACCCTACATCACCATTGTTAACTCCAAAAAAAAATGATACTTGAATGCTACTCTCAAATGCTTGATAATCTACGCTTGAATGCTCTTGAATGCTTTTGTAAACACTTTAATGCACTTGTGAACACAAACTTACTATAAGGATGAATACTTGAATTCTTGGGGGTGAAAATGAGTGAAAGAAACTTGCATTTATACTCAATTATGCAAGAATTATCAAAGTTACAACACTACAAGCTGAAATAAGATCTAGTAGGATAAAATCCCATTAAGAATTTTAATTAAATTTGATTTTGGGCCACATGGGACTTATTCACCCAAGGTGGAAAATGAGTCCCATTAGGCATAATTTATGGGACCAAAATTAAAAATGCTTAGAAATGTGTGAAACAGGGTTCGGGACAAAAAAATCTGGGTGGACTCATTCTCCCAAGGTGGCGAATGAGTCCCATATCACTAAATCTAGGGCCATTCAACCCGAAACACCTGAATTATGATTGGGTAATGATTTGTGTTGGGATTATCCTTGAAAATATACATTAAATGATGCTTGTGAATGCAATTTAAGGCCAATGAAAGCATAAGAAATCCCAATTATTAATGAAATCCTAGAAAAGTGTGAAATTTTGTTACAACACTTTAGATAAGGCATGATTAGGGTTGAAAATAGGTTTATTAGGTGTAGTTAATTAATAAAACCTTAGAAAAGTGTGAAAAATGTGTTACAACATTCTACAACACTTTAGCAAGGTACCATTTATGTTCAATAATTCATAAGGGCCCAAGACCTAATGTAAATGCATCGAGTACATTAAAACACTAAATTGAGGCCTCATCAAGCTTAGTTAACAAGGAGGGCCCAAACAAGCAATGAAAAGTAGAAGGGATACTTTTTTCGTTGCTCTAGATGTAATGAAAAAAATATGGATTAAAGAAATAAATCCAAACAAATTATAATGTATGAGCCACTGGTTAAGGAGGTAATAGACTAGTAAAACTACCAGTCAAAGAAGCCACATAGTAACTCGAGCCTGCAAATAATGAAATCAATCAATCTACAAAATATTTGGTAAAAAAGGATCAAGGGATGCCTGCTACGATTCAATAATGGGAAGCGCTGATATGAGCTGCAAGGAACACCAACTAGTATGAGATCTGATAAATGAAGTATGAAAAAATTTCCTACCACAAATAATGAGTGTTTCCTAGAGAATGTGGATCTGCAGAATGGTAAAGATCGCCCTTGTAAACAAGAGAACCCACTAATAGAAGCGATAATAAAAACCGGCTTGTCGTAAATAATGGAACCTTTCGACCAGAAATGCAGGTCTGTTAGAACGATCATGGCCCCAACAAGCCAATATACCAGATAGGAAATAAATTTTTCCTATATGAAATCTCATTCACTATCAAAAGTGTTCTTATGCATCAATATGAAAATGTATATCAGCTATAACTGCACCTTATGGGAATTTACTCCAAGACAGTCGCCTTGCTCTAATACCATATAAGAAATATGGGCAGAGTGATAGAGAAGCCAAAATAATTAAAAACAAAACAGTACATGTTGCCTTTATTTTTCATTCAAATTATATAGGAGTTGTATTTCCTATATTTTAGGGAATCTCTTATAACTACTCTTCTAAATATATGATTATTTTAAAAATTCAAACAAACACACTCGTAGAACAAAATAAGTCTATACATATGACTTAACTAACCTAACAAATATGCCTAACACTCTTAATAATTATGTGAGTTATTAATTTAACTCACTTTACCTCACACTAACATGTAAACACTAACACAACTTTCCAACAAGTATTTTATCATATTTATGTTTAAATTTGACATTTTTCTAAACTAATGCATGAATTAGCTGAATATAGTAGAAGTTTAGAAAAAATGAAAACCCTAGTTCATTATATTATGTCACATTTTGAAACAAATTGAGAAAATAAAAAAATTAAAATCTTGTACAGTATTAGACTTGTACTCTCACAATTTCAGACCTCTGTATATTGTCAAAACCTGTCAAAAATTTGAATACTTGGTCAAGGGCACCCATGCCCTTGACCTACATAATTTTTGTTGATTTTTTAGAGGCAAGTTGGTAATTATATATCCTTTGCCCATATTACAACTCTATTTCTTAGAAAATTATTTGTAATAGATCCAATCTTCTATGTTGGACCATAACAAATGAAAACATAAAAAAATGAATATTACAATTTCATTTAATATTTTTAATAAAATTGTTGATCTCTTGGAGAAGGTAAAGTTAGTTGATGATGTAAGATCTCTTTCTACAAGAATTCCATGCATTGGATGAGCCTTTTAGTAGTGACAATTTTGATATGTTAGATGAGGCCCTTAATGAATTCATCTCATCTCGACCATCAACTAAGACTCCTAAAAATTCAATATGTCAAAGATTAAAAATGCAATTGATTAAATAAAATTGAAATTTATTATTTAGGTCATTCTAATAAACCTTAACAATATAATCAACCTATCCTCATTATTCAACCTCCAAACAAACAAAAATCTCTTGGTCATATCTTAAACTTTGCAAGACAACTTACTCAACAAAACCATGTCCAAATAAATATGTTGCAACAACCTCATTACCATGCCATTGTTCATACATGTATAAAACTAAAAATAATAAACAAGTAAAATAAATTTTATTCATTCCTTTATTGATCATGTTCCCACAATCCATTCTTCCTCCTAAATCTTGTTTACCTCAAAATGATGGTAAAGAGTATGATCTTGTGGAGTAGCTTCATGCTACTCCAACTGAGGTTTCACTTTGGGATTTAATTCAAACTTGACCCACCTATTATGGTATGCTTCAAGAGGATTTACATAAGATTTTGGTGCAATCCTTTATTAAACTAAATGATGTTGCAACCTTGATTGATGTATGAATTCAAAATAAATTGACATCATCTTTCATCAAAGTGAGTTACCTCCCCTTGAAATTAAAAAACTAATATGATGATTTCATGATATATGATTGTTAATAATATGTGGATTAGACATACTCTTATTGAAAATGGGTTAGGTCTTAATGTATGTAGTATTGATATTTTAGAAAAATTGGGTGTGGATAAATCTCTTATTAAGCCAGACAATATTTCTATTTGTGGCTTCGATAATGTTGGTTGACAACCATTAGGAACAATTAAATTACCTATTAAGGTAAGTCATATGGTATTACCTACTCTTATCCATGTCATGTCAAATTGTGTTTCATATAATATTCTTCTTGGTAGACCATGGATTCATGTTATTACAACTACCCCTTCTATCCTTCATCATATAATGTTCAAGTATACACATACTAATAATATTTACATAATAAAGGTAGATACAAAATCCAATTTTTTTTACAAAATTAATTAGGATATAGTAATCCTAGTCATAAGCCTTTTAACTCTTTGATTCCATTTTTAAAAGTGGAATTGGTGTCTGACAATGATAAGGATATTGATGATTATGATTCACCCACTACTAAGCTCTTTTGTGATCATTGGGGCTCATTAGATTTTATTACTACCTTCATTGGAGAGTATAATATCTCACCATCAAGACTTGAATTATGAAAAGATGTCTTGGTGGTATCTACACAATCATCAGTGGATCCTCTTCAAAAATATAATGTAGTGACTTCCTCTTACTCGTCACTATTTTCCAAGTACATAATCATTATCCATAATATTACATTACATTCTAAAAAAACACAATAACTAAATTGATCTACACAAAAAGTAGGCACTCCAACCACTCTACATAAACATCACTTAGTTTATTGGTCAAATAGATTATAGTAAGTTTACACTCCATTTGCATGTAAAAAACAGTAAATAATTTTAATTTTGTTTTAAAAAATTACCTTTGAACATTTAATGAGAAATACAACTTGGGAATTGGTGCTTTTGGTCTGAGAATGAAGTTGAGTCCATAACCCACTTGATTTTCCATTATTCTTACTCCTGATAGGTTAGGTAGAAAATCCAATCTCTCTTCAAATTTTGTTGGGTCTAGCATAAGGATGTTCATGTTATTTTGGAGAGCTTGTTCCCCCCGATGTCTCACCCTATGAATGTTGAGCTCTGGTGGCAATCTAATTTCTTCATGGTGTGGGCGCTCTAGAAGGAGTGCAATAACAAAGTCTTCAAAAACAAAAAGTCCTTGTGGCTAGTGGTGGCCAACAAGATTATCAGTCAGGTTGTCAAGATGATTTTAGTTATCTCTTGAAAGCCCAAAATAAATCATAATACCATGGAGGTCTCTATTACATCTGCTTGGAATCTTTTAGAAGCCCTTCTCTTATCCTACTAGACATGTGAAGTACTCCCTGGTCCACTCCCGAGCCTAGTTGGTTGAAGCTTAATTTTGATGACTCTTCCAAGCCTAACCCAGGTTGGCTAGGTGGGGGTGGGGTTATCCGTGACCACAGGGGGAATTTTATTTTGGCCTATGTGGTCAACTTGGGGGTTCAATCATCTATATTTTCTAAGGTGGCATTATCTTTCCACAACATAAAATTTCCACGCAAGTTGGGATTTCAAATTTGGTTATCGAAGGAGATTCTAAAAACATGATCCTCATGCTAACGGGGAAATCCTCTCCTTGTTGGACCCTCCAGAACCCCATGTCCTCAGCTTGCAATCTCATGATTTCCCTCATATATTTTAGTGTTAATCACGTGTATAGGAATGCCAATAAAGTTGTCAGTGCATTAGCAAATCTTGGAGCCTTTAATCCAAGTTTAGTAAGATGGGATAATATCCTCCATATCCTAGGTTAGGTGCTTGAATTAATTCAACATGATGCTAAAGTACTGCCAAAATGAGATATAGCTAGATACAATGTCATCTTGTATTGATAGTTGCCATGCTCCTCAATTATTGATAATTAAGCCCGCTAAAATGTCTTTTCATATATACATTTTATTGTGGCTATGGTTTTCGTATAGCCATTTTTATAGTCGATATTGTACCTTGCTCTAAAATTTGTGGTTTTAGTGATGGGGGTGATCTGGTTCAAGATGAACTCACTAGTTGCAAGGGATAGAAATGGGACAAGGAGGTTTGGGCCATTATTGAATGGGGAAAGTTGGCTTCGTTTGTCGAGGGTATGTAGGGGCATGACCCCAATATTTCTCTGGATTTCACTAATTTGTGGGTGAATGGGACTACTATTGTTGAATGGATTTCCTTCATGGTGACAATTGAGCTTATTGTGGAGTTGACAGGGCTCTCTTTGGAAGGGGTGTACATCCCTCATAAGTCAAAAGGCCATTAGTAGAAAGACATGGAACATTTTTTGAAAGAGGGTGTGAGGGTGAATAGATTAAAGAATGGATTTAATTTTATGGACCTACCAAACGTTTGGAGAAAAAATGCAGAAGTCCTCATATGGTATGTCATGCTTGAGGGGTGATTCTACCACTTTCATGCTCATATTTTCCTGATACTTAATCGTCTTAAGTATAATGTTAAAATGAACTTTCCTTTTTGCAACCCCTCTATTACCCTAGATGAAACCCCTCTTGCCATTTGTCATAACACCTGAGCCTAGGGTAAAGCCTCAACTAATGAAAAAATCATCATGACCCCATCAAATGCACCACTTTGTTGTAACCCATTCCTATTTCTACTTCTAGATTGACCAAAGGAGTCTCATAACTCGAATGATGATGAGTCATGGAACCCTAGCCTAACCAACCCCCCTATACACTCTTATGCTCATGTGAATTTTTCTGATTTCCCCAACACCCCTATTTCTAAACCTAACCCTCAATATTCTCCCAACCTATGCATCAATATGGAGGAAACTAGTACTGAACCTAGGCTGGTTCATGCCTTTGGTGACCCTCTTTGCAAAAAAGTCAATGAAATCTCAGAGGCAATTAATTTCTAGAAAGATATCATGAAGTGTCTCTTGGGCCAACTAGTAATGGCTAAAGAAAGAAACCAAATTATGGAAGGCAAGGTTCTAGAGAAGTAGGTCTTGTGGTTAGGGGAGGTGGAGAAAAAGGGACACTGGAACATGCTTTCTTCTTTGGCCAAGTCGTTCGAGAGCTAGGTAATTTGGAAGGAGTTAGATGATTTGCATACCATTGTTGGTACTAAGGAAGAAAAAATGAATTTACTGACTGTGATTGATGTTATCCATCAGAACCAGGAGAAAACCATGCACTACCTCAGGGTCATCATTGATTACAATAAAGGAACCATGAAGAACACTACCATCAGCCTTTAGTTTTTTCAAGATGAATTAAGGAAGTGCTAGGGGAAATAGGTTGCAGATGATGGTCAGGAGAATGGTCATATTTGGAAGAAGAAAGGTAAAATGGTGAATACCTCAGTTCATGATGTCATGGTGGATACTTAGGTCATTCAACAAGGGCCTATAAATTTCAAAAAAGAAGCTCCAATTTCTATCCTAGGAATGTAATGCAATCACTAGTCTCAAGTTGTTGGGAGATATGTAGGTTTCTTGTGGTCCTATGCTAGTCTTGATTTTGTCTTCTTTATCTATTGTTTGTCACTGGTCAAACTATTTAAGTGTAAGTTTATGTTTTAGTTTTTGGGTTTCTCACTTCTTGTGAGCTCCTTATTTTTCTCTATGGCGATTTTGTAATGGGTACTTGCCCTTCTAGTTTTAATCTAATTAAAAAATTTAATGATAAATTTTTAAGAATATTCCACTCCAACCAACATTTATTCTTTAGTATCACCATCCACAACCACTAGATAAGGAGTAAATGATGCTAAAATACCATAAAAATATCAATTCTATAATACCTTTGATATCTAGACATAAAATATGCCATTTGATCATTTTTTTAGAAAAAAATTTATAACTTATAAATCCTAATTGAGATAAAAACAATATCATGTTTTAGAGTAGAATGGAAGGGAAGAATTAGGCCTAAATTTCTTATTCAAATGAATCTCCCACTACTACCTCTAAATGTGACTAGTTATTATCCATATCCCCCACTAGGAGATCAAGAAAACAAATTGATCTTTCTAAAGGAGCTCATAGTTATATAAAAAAATTCCACTAGTAATGAGACACAACCATAGGGGACTAGCCTTATAAATCTCTAAAATGGTATCTAGATGATGTAATGAATTTTCTTTGATGAAAAAAATTCCACTAAAAGAACTCATCCTAGTGAGAATTAGCTCCAATAAATTTTATACGAGCATAGGTGAAATCCTTGATTTAAATAGTTTCTTATACTTGCTTCCAAGTAGTCCACCTTGATAGTCTAATTTGTATGGATATTATATTCCCCTAACATTGGAGATAAAAAACCTTTCCTAACTAAATATATATTACTAGTTGTTAAAATGGAAATTTTCCTCTTCTTAGAAAATTGAAATAATAATCAAAACCAAAATGTTGTCATAGAGAAAGAAAGATAAAATTTGAGTGTAAGGGAAATTGATGAAAATTTTATCTGTATAACTACTTATATCATATCAAGTTAGTGCAAAATGAAGAAGTAGAATGTCATTTATACATGCAACATATGCAACTTGGGTGAAGTGGGTTCAAATTTTGTAATGACACTTGCATGTGAATGATTCCAAAAATGTAATGCTAAGGAGTGATGTCACGAGCTATATAAAAATACCCAATAAGAATGAAGGATATGGAATTGAGATTGTAAGTGTAATTTTTTGGACATGAAATTAATTCCAACCTTATCAACCAACTCCAATCTCCTAATGCTACATTGAGATATTCCTCATTTAGGGAGAGGGAGTACATGGTCATATACAAATGCCACAACACTAAAAAAACTATCCCCATTTCAAGTACACACTTAGGATTAGTGAAGAAATCCCAAAAGAAGGAAAAATGTTTGCAACCATAATTTCTTCTTGACAAAAATATAAATATGAGAAATTATTTATGAATCTCAAAAGAGACAAACTAACATCTATTTTTTTTCTATTTCTAACTTGGAGATATCTTCCTTTTCAAATCATTCACAATTGAATAGAAAAATATTATAGATAGCTTGATTATGAGAAGAATTCTATATGTTGCGACATCATTGATTGTCACTTGAATAGATTTTAGAGGTGTGCACACAATAATTTTTGTGTTTTTATTTTATTAAGAAATTAATCATAAAGAGGACAAGATTTTCTCTAGAAAACCTTATTAAAGTTTAACTTGGAGAATCCATGATGTTGGAGGAGAAATGTTTTATTAAATCCATAAAGAAATTGAAAATTTAACCTACTAAACCTTATATGTGAAAGATATATATCTTAAAATTATTAATTAAAATCAAAATAGTTGACTTAAATAAATTGTAGAAAGAGATGAAAAAGAACATACACATTTCTAATTATGTTAATGTAAAATCAGTTGCTTGGAAACAATGGAAAGAAAGGAACCATAGGGTTTTTAGAGAACAACAAAGAGGAAGTGGGGAGGTCTTTTGTTGTATGAAACAACAAATCAAAGAAAATATCAACTCTACCACCTTTGGTTTGTATAATTTCTTACTGACCTACAAAAATTTAAGAATCAAACAAATCTGGAGAATTAAACAAGACCTGACTAGGATAAATTGGTTACATATTTGAGTTGATGATCGAATATATGGAAACCTCCCCCAGTTGGTTAAACTAAGGTGAAATTTGATGGTTTCTCAAAGGGCGATCCTAGAATGGCTATTGCAGGAGGTTTGTTTTGGGATGATAAAGGTAGAGTAATGGAAGGTTGTGCTAAAGGGTATGGTATTTCTACTAGCAACAAGGTTGAATTTGTTGCTGCATGGTGGGGTTTAACAAGGGCCAAACACTGTGGCTATAGAAAATTGATTATTGAATGGGATTCTAAGCTAATCATAGAAGCTCTTAAAGGTAATGTTGATCCACCCTAGAAGATTAAAAATTATATTGAGGACTCCAAAATAATAATTAATTCTCTGGAATAATCCCTGATGCAACTCACCCTCAACAAGGGGAACAAGGTAGCAGATGTTGCTTCGAACAAAAGGCTTACCTTATTCTTAGTGGATGAGCTAGAGCTTTGAAAATCTCCCATTGAAAATAAAGGATAGAGCTTTTGAAGATAGACTTTGGATTGGAAATTCGAAGTTCTACTAGCCTATAAGTAGTAATCGCAATAGCTAGTTGAAATTGGAAGGCCTGGGCTTATTTTGACTTTCTTGGTGGGGAAATATTTTGGCGCCCTTATTAAAATCATGAATTTTGGTTCTTGAAGTCTATGAGCAAAAAGATGAAAGAAAATAAAATTTGTAAAAGTGGCTCCCACCAAAATATTGGGAGTTAAATAATTGGCCATGTGGCATTTCTCTTCCTCATATGATTGGCATTCTGAAAATTGGAGATGGAAACAGTGTATGAAATCGATTCCACCTTCACCCTTTTCTATACTTATGTCTAGCGATAGGGTATTTAAATGAAGGGATTGTATAGGAAATCCAATGGGGATAAATAATAATCTAATAAAAAATAATCTCTTTTAGCCCATGTTTTTACAATTTGGAGTGGGTGTTGGTTTGACAAGAATAAATATTAATAATGAGTTAAAAGTTACTTTTGGCATTATCATCTCTAGGTGGAATTATTGTGAGGAAACCCACAAGATTTTAATGAAAGAAACTGATAGATGGCACACTCCGGACACTCTTAATGGTAATTATAATTTTAATTACCTATTTATTGTGTTTGGAGGAAGATGGTCTCACATGAGCTACAAGCCTCATATCATTTGTAACTCGCATTGGCCTAAGATTTAGATAATCTTGGGCATGGATATGAAATTTATGAAGGGTTGATCTTTCCAAATGAAACACAAGGTCTTAATACCTTTCTCCTTTCTCATCAAAGATAGAGATGTTAGTATTTTCCTTGTCATTTTTAGAAACTCTGAGAGATGCTCTTGTCATTGGTGGAATCGTATAGGTGAGAATGGGTCTGGCTTTGTATCCAATTTTTTGCCGGACGAAGGTCACATAATAGATATGGGGACCCAAGAAAGTGATTAGATCTTGTGAAGTGCATCCCTCTAAGGAAAAATGTGGACCTATGGAAACTATTTGAGGACACTAGTATGGTCCCTTTCTTCTAGGTGATGAAGGGTTATAATAATTACTTAAGTTCAAAATTTTATAACTCATGGAGGAAGAACATGGTTAAAATTGGTAGTGCAAGATTTGATGTAACCCCTAAAATCATTACAGACACCACTGGGCTTGAGTTTGACGGTCTCAAAGTGCCATAGGTTAGCAATGAAAATTACTAGAGATTAATCAATAGCTTCCTGGGAAGTGATGAAAAGATCACACGATGTTAGAATGACTATGACAAAGAAAAAATCCCTACACCTTTCAACTTGGTAAGTGTGCATATAATGAAATACTTTACCCTTGAGGTTTGCTATATACCATTGTCCATGGTTAGCATTTTCCTTTCTTGAATCAAATTAGAAGAAATGAAAGAATTAACATTTATTATTTCTTACTTACATTTTTTGTAACAATGTAAAGTTAGAGGGGCTTCCCCGCCTCTACACCAAGGTTTAATAAAAATATTATACAACTATTAATTTCCCTTGAACCCCTTGCCTAGTTCAGACAATTTTGTGAAACCTCTTTTGGTTAGGTCATTGAATAACCAACTTGGCTTCTTGGAATCCAATTCTAGCTCTAGCAAAAAAGCCAGAGCTAGAACCCAACTCTTGTGTGGTGAATAAGGAGATGTCCTCCCATCCCATATCTAAATATGGTGTTATGATCAAAGATGATTCCTTAATTCACACCCCCATTCCTGATAGCCCTATTATCAAATAAAAACCCTCGTCCCATAAACAATCAGTGACTTGCTTCCTAAAGCTAAAAGCTTGACCTCTAAGAAAATAGTTGTTGTTGAGGACCCTCCTAGCCAAACCACCATTCAGAAGAAACCCTTGGATAAACCATTGGGTATAAAACATAAGAATATTGTTTCAAAAAAGGATAGAGTGGCTAAAAAGTGACCATCAATATTCTAGATGATGAGGATGAAAGCAATGTGGAGGATTCTAGTAGTGGGAAGAGGGAGAGAAGATCCATTCGGTTGGTTAGTATTAATACAAAAGGGAAAATTATTTTGTATGAGGAAGAGGAGGAAGACCCCTCAAATGAGGAATTAATTCTAACCCTGGAAGAGCCATTCGATTTTAGCAAAGCTAAGTAGAATGCGGTGCTTAGTGTGGCTTACAAAGAGGACAAATTTGATTTGGAAGAGGAGGATGTGGGTTGTCGTATTGAATAGGGTGTGGTTAACGACTCTAAAGAAGATGAGGAAAATGTTGAGGACAAGGAATTGGATTAGGATGTTGTTAATATTGTAGTGATGGAAAATATGAGTAGGATAGAATCAACAGGTTGGATGAGGCCTTCAAAAGACTGATTGTTGTTATCTATGGAATAATGGAGAAGGCTATCTTTGAAACTCTGAATGGTACAGAAAAGATCAGGAAAATAAAGCGTAGATTGGAACCTTATGAGGAAGAAGACAAGTAGGTGAATGAAGTGGTTGAGGATGGCGAAGACCCATGGAATAAGGAGCTAGATACACTCACTAAAGAATGGGAGATGATTAATAGCCAAAGGATTAGTTTGTTGTTTCCTATTTTTTCGTTTTAGTATTGTTATTGTTTCCTTTTTTGTTTCATGTATGACACATTATATTAGTTCTATGGTCTATCTTGTCTATGCTTGTTGTGTCTTAGTTACTCTTGGTCTTGTTGGTTGATCTGGCCAGGTGGCATGTTTTGTCTTGTTGTGCTATGGTTGGACTTTCTAACTTTATGGCCTTGACTTTTCATACTTTATTCAGGATTAGGGACCCTTACCCCTACTTTTTTAAGCAAAAACTTAAAATAATTAAACATTATTATATATTTAAAAATAAATAATTACAAACAACAATAATCCAATATAAAATACAAATCCAAATTATTAACTTAATGAAACCATAAAAACCCTTTACATTTGTAATTATAACTTAAAATGCCTAAATGTAAATAACAAATTATAATTTTTAAATAATTTATAAATAAATTTGTTTAACTATTTTAACAGTTTGCTGTGAGTTGTTGAATAATTAAATAATTACAACCAGCCTTATTTATATATTTTTAAATATATAGTTAAACATATATTGGGTATAAATGCATCATTGTATGATACAATGAATGAAAACATTATCGATGAAATTGGAAGAAGATAGTGGTGTGCAAAAAAGAAAAAAAAAGAGCTTTCATGCCCTTCAAACAACAAAGAGACTATGTAGCCTATTCAAGTCCATAAAACGAATCGCATTTTATTATCAGTATTTAACTTGGATTATAGATCCACACAGAACTTTACCAAACAAAGGAAAGCAGAAACTAGAAGATGATGCAGTGATACAGCACTTATTTAGCATATTTACTGTTTATGTGCTATAGATTATGAGCAGTATAGATTATAAAGTATGAGGTCTCATAGATTATTATTGAGTTCGGCTGAGGTGAGGTTTCCCTCAGTGACAGAAGAGGTAGGCGAATTTGCACTAGGTGGATTGGCACTGCCCCAGCACTGAGAAAGGCAGTTGCCCTTGTCACAGTAATCTGCAGTATCGCCACACCAGTTGTAGATGCTGCAGCATAGTCCAGCCTCGCATTTTCCAGGATTGCATGTTGGGTCTGCCCTCACCCCAACATTGCACATGAAAAGCACTAGAGCAACAAACACTGCTATGATTACTTTGTTCAAACCCTTCTTCTGCATCAACAAACAAATATTATACATGATGTCAAACTCAAATAAATGTTATAAGTAATATATAAATCTGAATTAACTAAGAATATTCAAATGAATGTTAAATCCTACTAAATTCTTCATACGAGCATATACTGTAAAATGTCTGAATATGAAACACAAAGTTCTGTTCATTGAAGATCCACTGCAGTGGGCATGTCTTTGCTAGAAAAACATCTACCTCCTCTGCTCTGTTGAATTCTGTAGCCTCGATTACAAATGTGTAGACAGCATTTCAACACAAGCTGATAAGCTATGTAACGCAGATATAGCAATGAATCGTGGTTATGAAGAAGATATTTTGGAATAGTTTCCAAAACTCCTAACAACTCCTATGAACAACTTTATAAAAATAAAGTGATTATGTGGTGAAACTCATAAACAAAAGTATTTAGAAGGTTACCTTTATAAATCAAGCTCACCAATGAGAAAGTTGAATTCATCAAAATTTTATTTATGAGATTTCAATTTTAAATAAGATAAAATAATGTATTTTTAATTTTATTTTTATAATTTAATCTATTATCATTATAGAAAAAATAAAATAAAAAACTTTTTTAAAATATTTTTTCTTACTATTTCAACTATATTGAAAGAAAGAGAGAGAGTTGAGTTACTTGATTAACATAAATGAAAAATAGATGTATATAAGTAATGTGGAAATTAGAACACACATTAGAAGATGTCTATCTTAGACAATAGAATGATGCATTGCCATCCTACTCATATATTGTTGTTCTAATTTTTCATTATCATTCCAAAACTTAAAATTCATTAAGTATTCTAATTATAAAACTTTTCTACATAATAAGAAAAAAATGAAGGTAAAGTATCAAAGAAGGGAATAGCATGTAAAGTCAAAGATGATAAAATTAGGCTAGATGAGCTAAAATCGAATGAAACAAGAGACGCATTTGCGTCAAGTTCTACCCATTGTAGAGTGTGCTTGGTTGTTTTAAACATTTAGTTAATAGAAGTAAGTTGGGGTGTAATTTGATTGTTTGTTGTTGTATAATGTTATTATTATAGTTGATTAATGTTGTAAATTTTTTTAAAAAATATTCATGTGGGGTGTGCTTGTTGTTTTAAACATTTAGTTAATAGAAGCAACTAGGGGTGTAATGTGATTGTTTGTTGTTGTATAATGTTATTATTATAGTTGATTAATACTGCAAAATTAAAAAATCATATAAGTGTGCTTGGTTGTTTTAAACATTTAGCTAATAGAAGTAGGCAGGGGTGTAATATGATTTTTTGTTATTGTATAATGTTATTATTATAGTTAATTAATATTGCAAAAACTTTAAAAAATATTCAATTATAAAAATATATTATTATAATAACTCCATATTTATATTTATATGATAATGTGATATTTACATAATTTTTGTCTTGCTAAATTATATTATTACTTGTATATTTTTTAAAATATCTACATTAATATTTAATGGACAATTTTTATTGAAATATTAATTGTAGATAGATAAATTTTACTTTGATATTTATTACAGATAGATAAATTATATTGTGATATTTAATACACATTATAAACAAATATAAAATATGCATTGAGTGTACTCACATTTACTTAATAAGCTTTGAAAATCTTGCCAATTATTAAATAAAATATGTAAAATATTACCTCTAAGTCAACAATGCAATTATATTTTGATATATGTAATAGTGCTCATGTCATTCAAGTCATTAATAGGTTTGAATTTTGATTGAATGAATTAAATGCATTGTATTGCACATAATTTAGAAAAAAAAAAAAAATTCTAATTTTTGCACTGACTATTCACAACATAAACCAATAAAAAGAAAGATAAAAGATATTTTAGCAATTCTAAAAATAGACAATTAAAAATAGACTATATAAAAATGTTGGTCAAGTTTTTAATTGCAAATGTTCATTGGTTGAATTGTCACTATCAATTAAAAACATTGGATTGAATGAATGCATTAGTATTCTATAATGGACAAAGAAATGAAACAATAGAAGAAAAATTCCATACATTTGTAAGACTTGTAAAATGGTTGATTTGATTAATAATAATGTTTGGATTGCTTGAGAGATCTCCGTAAGTTGTCAGCCTCTATTTTAGTCTTTTGATTTTTAAGAATAGTTGATAATGTAAAGGAGATTTAAAATGTTTCTACATTTAACCTAGCAATGTCTAGAATAAAGATCAACATTAAAAATTTATTAATATGACCACTAGATCTATAAGGAATGATAACAAATGTCTATGAGAGTATCAAATAAAAATGAAGAACCCAACAAGTGTTGAAAACACTAGAATTGAAAAAATACAATGAAAATCTAATAATAAAAGAAAAGGTTATAAACATTACCCTCACACCAAAATAAAGATGAAAAACTACAAATATCAAAATTAAGATCACCCCAAGAGTGCAATAGAGTCAAGGATAGTGATGTTGAAACAAAATAATCTCAAATGATCTTAAGAATGCTAGTAAAAGGCTTAAAATCATAGCAAATAGAGTCAAGGATAGTGATGTTGAAACAAAATAATCTCAAATGATCTTAAGAATGCTAGTAAAAGGCTTAAAATCATAACAAGAGCTTCAAAAAATTGCAAAACGAGTTGTACGAATCAATTCTTGAACATGTGAGTGGTTGATTAAAAATTGAAGCCAAGCATGAAAGATGACAAGGAATACAAGTTAGAGATGATATTGGGGTTCATTCCAACATGGTTATAAGGTATTCCTCCCTGAGAAAAGGGAGGAGATTTAAACAAAATGAGTACTATATTTTTAATATCAATGAACTCTTTAACACATCATTTACATATTTGTGCATTGTGTTAGCATCAAGAATAATAGGTCAACTAAATACTAGAGACATCAAGAAGAAAACACAAAATAAATATGAAACTATCTTTTACAAGTTGCTCATTGAAAGAAGAAAGTTAAATAAGCCAAAGAATATACTAGAGGTTATCAACACAAGAGGAAAAAAACAAACAGAAATAACAAATTTTTGGGTTTATATTGTATACAGCCCCCAACTTTTAAAAACCGTGAAAAGAATCGCAGAAGCATGATATAGTAATCAATATTGAAATCTCTCTCTTTATGAACACATACTTGTAGAACACGCAAATTTATAAGCATTATAAACAAACTTACAGGTTACCTACCTGAAAGGATGAAGATATTGCCATTGATGAAGCTATGAAATCTACCAATCCTCAGTGTTGTACTGTTCAAAACGATTACTGGGTAGGCCAATTCAAATTGTGAGCACTTTGGAGATTGCTTTATAGAATTGAAGAGACAATTGATCTTATGGAAAGACCAAGGCATTTTGTTTGTTAGTTTGCTTTGGCCATTTTTGGGAGGTGATTTCAAAGTGAAAACCCAATTCAATACAAAGTTTCTCGCAAATCTTCACTGGCATCTTTTAAAAATTTGTATGTGAAAAACATTTCTTATCCATCAATGGACAAAATATACAAAGCAGTTAGAAAGAAAAGATGTTACGTTTCTACCGTACCCATGCAAAACAACGAAAATATTATATTTATTATTAAATTGTATTATTTTTTCAAATTTGAAATAAAAATATAAGAGTTTTTTTAACAACTCATGTCATTACACTCAATTCTTTGCTGTCAAATAATAATTATTGTTTCTGTGAGCTGTGTTAGATAAGCTTTAGGAATTTAATGTCTTCTCAATCTTTTTCAATTATAGTGGTTTATAATATTTAAAATTAGAGACATTATTTGTGTTAATATATTTCTTATATTTAAAATTAGATGCTGGTTGGGAGGGATGTTGAGTGTGTCTTGGTTGTGGATTGTTCCTAGTGTTATATATATGAGCAACGGTATTTTAACTCAGTTGCTGTGAAACATTGTTCTTATGTGGTTCAAGGAGAAGGACAAGTTTGTTTTGAACTTGTGGTTTTTGAGAGGGTGGATAAATGATAAGTTTATGCTGGGGAGAGTACTCCAAGGGGTATTAAATGTGCATAACCTCAGAAGAATTCTTTTCATGATCTCTTAGTGAAGGAGAGTCTAATGTCACTTCATCATCTTCATCTAAGGAAGCCTTATTACTATTATTGTCATTTTCTTGCACCATGATATTCTCCATAGGAGGAGAGTTAGGAGAACTACAAACCAAATGTTCTTAACATTCAAGGATTGGTTCTTCTAATATGTCTTCATCACATGCAAGGGAGTTATCAATGGTTGAAATTTCTTGTTCATCAATAGTGGGGATATTAGGAGAAGACTTTATTTGATTGTTATGATTGTTCATGACTTTATCCTTTTTCTCTAAGATCTCGTTCTCTTGTGCTATACCATCTACCCTAGTAGGAGAGCTTGTAAGATGTTCATCACATTCCATGGTCAGATTTTGTAAAGTAGCTTCATCACAAGTAGAGGCATCAAGAGAAGGAAAACTATTATTTTCATGCTTATGAATGATTGAATGCTTTTGTTCGAATAGGTATTTCCAAATGTTAGTGACATTAGGAAAGAGAGATAATATTATCATTTTCAATCCGCATGTTGTCCTGACAAATTTGATTTTATTGATCATTCATGATTGTATCCTCTTTCACTAAAGCCTTCTTACAATTAGGGGAGATGTTGAGAGATGGATTTGGGATAAAACAAGTGGTGGAAATGATCTCATCTTCTTGTATTCTAAAGTCTTCCAAAGGGGGAGGAGGATAGGGACAATCAAGACTCTCAATGCTTGCACGTTCTCTCACCAAGATACCTTCATCACTAATAGGAGAGGTAACAAGAGAAGAACATGTATGATTGTTAGGATTGTCTATGCTACAATCCTCAACAATGGGCAATGCAATATTAAGGATTGTGTCAATGGTTTGATCTGCTTTACCTAAGATGTTCTCATAATTATGAAAGATATTAGAAGGATAAATAACATGTTTCTTAATGACCTCATTGTTGTACTCTAGGTTGAACTCATAAGAGGGGATGTTGTACTTGTGCAATCCATTTTTAACCATATCAAAGCCACATCTCTTGAAAGAAAACATGCTATCATGGAAAAGTGAAGAAAGTGCAATGCAATGACCTAAAGTGAAATGTTTAAATACAATTTTCAGATTTGAAACAAGGTAATTTTTTAATTATATTATGCAAAAACCTGAAAGATGAAATTTTCTAAAAGAAAATTCAGAATTGAGCAATGCATGAAATGAATCACTTTAAACTAGATTTAGTGAAATACATGTAACATAAAGTCAACCCACTAAAACAGATAACCAATGATAGTAAACAAAAGTACAAAAGAAAATTTAAACCCTGGAAACTGTAGATTCAAACTAAAAAAGGACTAAGATGATAGGAAGGGCATCCTGGTCCTCATGAAATTTGAAGGTTCCAAAAATTGGAATAGGAAGCAAATTAATCAGATAGGGATCTGAGGCAAAAACCTAGAGAGGGACTAAGATGCCAATAAGGGCTTTTTAGTTCTAATAGGGGTTTTTTTCAAGAGAAACAACAAAACATTAGTTGATAACAACGTTCCCAGGTTGCCTACCTACATACTTGATGTTTGGAAATAGGAAACTATGCAAATGAATGCAAGGAAAAGTAACTAGTGACAAGCAATTGGATCTAGAGTTGAATGCAATGTTTTCAATTTTGAATGCTACAATAATGTGCCTAAATGAAATTAGGATTATTAATAATGCACTTTTCAGTTTTTCAATGAGATAAGATGATGCAAGAAAGCAAAAAAAAATCAACCTATATACACTTTCACTAATGCAAATATGAGAAACCCTAGATGTAAATTCACTAAATATGAGGAAACGGGTATGTGCAGGATCATGATGGGCCAAAAAGTGGCGATATGTAAGCCAAATGATAGCCCATGTGGCTGATGGCTTTTTGTTTACCCAAAATTGATGAAACGAAAAGGGTTTTTAGAGGAGATTATCAACTTTCCACCAATATAAATTATGATTTAATTTGAATTTAATAAATAATTATTATTCATTTTCTATTAGAATTACGAATAAAGTCCTAATTAATAGGCTGATTGAAAATACTCTATAACTTTCAAATGGTATAACATTTTTTGAATCCAAAACATGCATCACATTCTATGCTTCACATACTATATAATTAAAAAAAAAAAAAATTCATGAACTTTTGACCAAGCTAAGGTGGTTAGATAGACGAGATTTTATATTTTTTACAAGTTAAATTAATAAAAAATTCATAATTAATTATGAACTTGGAAAGAAATTATAAAAAAATATGCATCACATCGAGACATGAGTCCTCTACTTATATCTAAAATATTCTAAAAAAATATTATCATTTTATTGTTGTTAGGGTGGTTAGACAGACACCTACTTCTTATTTTTACCCTGAAATTTAAATACTACTGCATTGAAATTACAAATTTTGACCAAATAGATTTAAAAAAAAAAAAAAAGGTCTAGTAGTTTAGAAACTACATTCAATTTTCTACAGATTCTATTTTTACATGTTTTTGAAATAATATAGATAACTTATTCAAATTTTTATGTCAACTTGTCTAACTCTGATTTTCTGTCTTTTTATTGCCACTTAAGGGCCTATTTTTTCCATGATGATCTTGCACATACCCAACCCTCGATGCAATTTCACTAAGACAAGACGCAATTCAATAATGAATGAAATATATATCAAGGACTTTAATGGACTCAAAATTATTAAATTAATGCTCAAAGATGTTGGGTTCACCAAAATGAACTGAAAATAAAATAGGTTGGAAAATGTGTTCACCTATTCTATCTAGTTTATTCAATATTGTCCTAGGGTCCAAAATTGGATTGACTATCAACCTAAAGGGTGAGTCAATTCTCAATAGGAAAGGACCTACAAGGGGTTATTTTAAGCTTTGAGGGTTTTACCACCAATCAAAAGCTTGGAAAAAAGAAATAAGCATTCAACTCATAAAACCTAATAATGCAAGCTAAATAAATGATGCAAATAATGAAATGATGCAACAAGAAGTTAGGATATGTGTACCTGGAAATTTTTGAAATGCAATGAGGATTCTAGAAATGCAATAATGCTATTAAAAAGTGCTATGAAGGACTAAGACACCCTTACACTTGTCTTAGTACTACTTGTATTTTTCAGGGCAAATGTGGAGTCTTTGGACGTCAGAACCGGATATGAAGGAATTTTTGAAAATTAACCCAAGGAATAAGATGCCCTAGGTGGTGACTTAGTCTCATTTTGAATTTATATAAATTATAAATGTGGTCCTGAGGCCAAGGTCTACATTTCCTTCTTCTCAAATATCAAGTTTTGAATCTTTCGGATCTGGCCTGTAGGCGAGTTTCCATGAAGATGACAAATTTGTGATGCGACTTTGAAAATTTGATACTTTTCACTCCAAATGATCTTCAAGTATTCAACTTAAATCTACAATCACAAAAACACAAGAGGCAAAAAACTTGTTGATTGTTAGTAAATGGGGCTTTTCCTTGGTCAAACCCCTTGTTGGTAATTAAACCTTGAAATGAAAGGAAATAGAGGGAAATGATGAATGAACAACATGCAATGTTACAACTCACCAAACAATTTCTATTAAATCTAAAAACTTGTGTGAAATGGCTAGCTTGGATGTAGATCTTGAATCCAATGAATGCTTGATAGATCTTGACTTGAATTGCTTGCTTGAATCAAAACCGTATGTCATAAATGTTAGCTGAAAAACACACATGATGCAAAAGTCTCCTTGATATGATGCTTGAATCGTAACGATGGCTCCAATTTATTGAAGAATTGCTCTTGATCTCATAAACTTGAATGCTTGAGTGCTTAGGATTGCTTAGATATGAAAATAAATGAGTGAACCTAGTATTTATACTTATCCATGCTTAGTATCCCAAAATTACACTACAACAAGCTGAAATATAAAATCATTAATTAAAGGAGGCCAAATCCCACCACAATTTGAAATTAAATCCTGAAAAAAGCTTAAGGGGGAGTAAGATTCCCTAGGTGGCATCTGAGTCCCAAGTCTTAAAAAATTGGGGCACAAACTCCTAGAAGGGGCCCATTTAAGGCACACTGAAAAGGGGGTCCTAAGACCTTAATGGGAAAAAGACTCCCTAGGTGGTGACTTAATCCCAACCCAAAAATCAAGGACACTTAGCCATAATCATTAAATTATCATTTATCGATTGATGTTTGTCAAGATTTTTCAGAAAAAGATGTAGTTTATTATTCTTCTGGATGTAAAATAGGACCAAGTAAGACATAAATAATGATAAATAAACCAAGGTAGGCCCAAACAAGTGTGAAAATGCAAGGTTATGAATTTTCCTGCACTACATGCCCAAGTCTATGGTGCCACATTTTTTTTCTGTCCCTGCAACAAGTGCTCTAACTATCTCAATAACAACTTTTTTTGTTGCAGCGAAGGTAGAATAAGTATTACCAGTACACAAATACAATGTGCCTACCTTTTCACCTTTAGCTATTACTAATATACCTTTAGTGACCTTCCAAAATTTATCTAAAAAGGTAACTATGCAGCCTTCACTATCTAGTTATCTTGCATAAATTAAATTTCTTCTCAAATTTAGAATATGTCTTACCTCTTGTAGAAACCATCCATTTCCATTCCGCGACTTGATTTTTATCTTTCCTTTCCCAATATAATCTAACAGGATTCGTCATCAACCAAATATACTTGTGAAAAATTACCTTGAACATAATCTACAAAATATTTCCTATGGGGTGTGGCATGAAATAAAGCCCATGAATCTATTACCTAGGAATTATTAACATTATCTAAACATACAATTAAAGCATCCTACAATTTATTACTTGCAACATTAGCTTCCTTACTATCCTCATGTTGTTCATCTCCTCATTTTCCTTTTCAATACCAACAATCCTTCTTCAAGTTACCTAGCTTTCCACAATGCCAAAAATCCATTCATCCTCTGCATTTAGATCTACCTTTCTTTAACTTCCCTTCTGACTTCCCATGATTTGTAGGGATTTTTCATCTCTCCTTTGTTCTTCCCCTTTTCTCTACATTCAAAGCATTTCCTGATGTTGAAGTCTCACTTGTGCTTTTCCAACACATTTCCTCACTAAGGATAACACCAACAACATCATCAAGTTTCAATGTATTTGAACCAAAGATAGAGTTACTTACATCAAGAGAGCCCTCACTTCTTCATAAAAATTCACTTTTATAGAAGTTAAATAACTAGTAATTGTATTAAATTCATTTCAATGATATGTCACAGATCATCCACCTTCAATCATTTTTAGATTAAACAAACACTTCATGAGAAATACCTTATTTGAGGTTGAGGATTTTTCATATATTTTAGCCAAATCTTCCATCAAAGGCTATGTTTTCTTTGCTTCTCATACATTGAGTGTCGTAGATGGTGCCAAACACAATCGAATGGTTCCTAGTGCCTTTCTATCTAGAATATCATATTCTTCATCAAACATCCTAGCATATTTATTTTCTTTTCCTTGTAATGGCCACCATAGATCCTTGTGATACAAATAATCTTCCATCTACATCTTCCATAAATGATAATTCTATCTATTGAATTTTTTGACCTTAAATTTTCTTACTTTCATTGCTCCCACTCAAATCTATAGGTATCCTTCCAATCAACCAAAATAAACACGACTCTAATACCAGTTGTTAAGATTCAAGAAGATCAGATAAATAAATATTAACAATTATATGTAGATTAAATAACCCAGAAATAACAATGAAGAATAACACAAAAGAGATCCACACATAAATTTAACGTGGTTCACCCAATATGGGATACGTACACAAAAAATCAACCACCCAATGATTGTATTACCTATTTCAAAACATATTATAATCTTGTGAATTCAACACACCTTAACATACATCCTAGCCATTTTTAAACAAACTTTTTTGAAGCTACCAAATTAGAGTTTTACAAAGACATTTTTTATTTGACGTGTCAGTGGGGAAAAAATTATGTGTTAACTGATGAGGATACGTTATGAGTGTATAGTATTTGCATGATCAATCACCACATATAAACAATCTCCCACGTGAAGACTAATCATGCTCCACACCAAACATTGGTGACCTCATCATTGAAATGAATGAATCGCTAAAAGAAAAAAAATGAAATTTGTGAAGGTGATGGATAACCATGTATTGTGTTTTAAAGAAAGTGGATCAATGGCTGAAATTCAAATATGAACGACTAAAATTTCAAAGTATTATTTTTAATTTTCATAAGTCGTGTTTCACCATTAATAGTGAATCTGCTCGATCCTAATGCTATTAAAGAGGTGAATTGGTCATTTTATCCACTATTTTCACAAGAATTCAAGAGTAGAAGGATAGAAAGGAGCTTGAAATGAGAACTTGAGGAATAGATAACTTGTTTCCCCATGTAAGTAAATTGTAAAATCTTCTAGGAAAAATTTCCAAAGGAACTTAATAAGTGGGGTAAAAGAGGTTTGAAGATAAGGTTTATTGATATTAGAGTTAGATAATTTTCTCTGTCGTGTGAGGAGAAGTCTTGTATGCTCTGATTCAATTCAAACAATTATAAAATGGGTTTTTTTTGTATACTTAGCTTGAATTTTTTTCAAATTTTTAAGCCAAATCACTAGTTTCAATTTGTATTAGAAACACTAGTTTTGTAAAACTTTTCCATGATGATTCAAGTTGGTGAACCCTCAAAGAAAAATTTTAAACCCAAGAAGAAAAGGGCTAAGGATACAAAGCCTAAGTTAGAGGCATCATAAAATTATGATAGAAATAAGGGTCAGAAAATATATTACACTTGTTTCATGGAGGGTCAATTTAAATTACTTGATGCCAAACCAGTTGGGAAATCGCCAATGTGAGAGGGTGTGCTCACATCATGCTTGATATATTTGGAAGTTGTAATTGGGGAGACAATTTTTCCTAAAATTGGATGGGAGTTGTTTTTATATTCTTACAATTGAAGGTTTGCCAAGTGCCCTACTTTCCATCTATGGACGTATGATGCTGGGAAATTGGTTGTGCCAAATTTCTTTGTAGAGGTGGATCTATCATTAGAATTGGCCAAGTGTTGTGATCCTTAGGATAGGATCATCAATGATACATAGGGGCACATGATGTTAGAGATTTCTAGGAGTAATATTTTTGAAATCATCAAACTCAATCCCTTTGCAACTTTCTCCATTAACTTTGTTGAGTTTTTTCAAAAGTATGAGAAGGATAAGTATGCATACCAAAGACATGTGTTTCCAAAACATAAGAGGGAATATAGATGAAATAAATATGTATGGTTTTATCCTAAGAATGTAGATCCATTTGATTGTGATGAGTTCGGATACTATTTCAAGAACACCAATTATTCTTTGTGCCAAGTTCTTGGCAAAAAATATGATATTAGAATGAATGTGAACCACAAATTGTAGGGGAAAAGGGGGTTCTCTAGCACTTCTAGGGTTTTTCACCTAAAAGGAGAGATGTGTTTCACTCCCAAAATCTGAGGGTTCATTCAAGATTAAGTGTTCAATGTGTGATGCATGTGTGATTCAGAATGTGACTAAATGCTGAAAACCAATGAAAGAAACTATCTATTGAAAGGGAAAATGATAAAAAACACTATATAAAATGGCCTAAAATGTATGCAAACTATTTAATAGAAATAATGAAAATTAGAGAGGTGCACCTGCAATATAAAGCGTGAAGAAGAGGAGCTCTAGAATCCTCCTAAAGTTTCTCTTGAAGGCCACTGGGACACTTACACCAAGCTGGGTGACTTAGTCCTGTTTCAAGGAGATTTTATGAGAACAAGTTTCGAGGAAATGGGTATCCACTATCTAGATTTGCAAAAACCACTTTTCAGGCTTGGCAATGGGACTAATTCATCAATTATGATGAATTAGTTCACCTATAGCTTTTGGGAATCTTGAAGTTGGAATCTATAGCTTTCCACCTGTAATTCTACTATTGATAGAAATATGGACCCAAATCTTCAGGTTTTGACCTACAGATTATATTCAAGCTCCTTTTAGGGTTTGTTGACTTTTAATGGTGTTGATGGGATGTTCACACCTTTTAGCACCTTGATCTTTGAAAAATCTACATACAAGACATACAAAACACACATGCAAAGAGGGGAAAAATGGTTAGGGTTAGAGAATAGGGGTTTGCCTTAGTTAAACCCTATTTTGGTAATCAAACCCTAGAAAATGAAATGAAATGTAAAGGGGAAAATTATTGAACAAAATGCAAGTGCCACAACTCACCAAACCCTTGATGGAGAAGTTTGAAGATGTGCAAGTAATTAGCTCCAATGGATTAATACTTGAAGTGCTTAGAGTGCTTAAATGCTTGGATTGTTGAGGAAGATAGATAGCTTGATCATAAGCGAATGAGGAGGAGGATAATGAGGGGAAAACCCTTTATCTATACATGATTTTCCTTAATTTCTTGAAAATACCTCATTATAAGACAACCTTAGGGTTTAGAGGATAATATCCTATCAGAAATTTAGAATAGTTTTGATTTTTAAGTCTGATTGGACTAAGTCACCCAAGGTGGTGACTTGGTCCCACCAGGGAAAATTTGCTAGGTGTGGATTAAATCTAGGTTGTTTGTCTAGAAATATGTGTACTAACTCTGAGGAAAATTTTGTTGGTTGTTCACTAGGTGAGAAGGCAAAAAAGCTGAGAAACATACACTCATGGCTGGTATGCACTCACACACACATAGGTGGCTATGAGGAAATTTGTGTCATTGGTTGGGCTTCTCACTTAACTATACCAAAGTTATACCTATTGATAACTTTGATAAGGTACCACAAAAGAAAAGTTTTCAAGCTTCATGAGACAATAAAAGCTTCGTATTCTTGGAGCTCATGAACAAGCACAAGATGGAAACATATGCACGTAACTTGTGTTATGCAAGGTGGCCATATCTACAAAGTGCAAAATGTAAAATGTAAAATGCAAGATAATTTTCAAAGGAGTCTTGCTTAGTTCATGTGAGGTCTTTAACTTAGGGAACATTGTGTCTAATGTCTCCAAGAGAGGACCAATAAAAGAATACAAAATTCACAACTTAGGGGATGTAGTGTGTCACATCAGGCCACTAAGAGGAATGTAATATGCCAAAATATATCACAGTTATGAAGTACATTACACCCAATGTCATCCACAAAGTGAAAAACACATTGTATTAAATAATAAGGCTGCATTGAGAACTAAGAAAAAAAAAATTCATAAAAAAAAAAATGCCAATATATGCCCCCACTTTAAAAGAATTGTGAAACATTGTACTGTAAAAAATTAATTTAAAGTAGAAAAATGAAGAATACATAAAGAAAATAAAGACATGAGAGACAAATTGAAAAGACCTTATGCCAAGTGATATGTTTCTGAGTAAGGTTGCATCATGCAAAATAAATGAGAGAAAAGGAGAAGGGGTTGCCCCTAAAAAAGGAAAAAAAACAACAAACACATAAGGGATCTATGGATTTGGGGTCAGTATGTTCATTCCTACAATGTTTGTTTAGAGAGCTTGGAATTGTCATCATCCCCCAAATACTTATAACTAGAAGAATGGCACAAAGAGAGCGAATAGAAAGAAAAAATAGTCATTTTGGGTCAACATGGAAGAGACATAGGGTGTCTCGATGCTTTGCATCATCCCAAAAAGACAACAAAAGCAAAAAAAATCAACATGAAAGGGAAATTTCAGTCTGAATGCCTTGCATCATCCCCAAAAGGAGAACACAATAAAAAGAAAAATAAAAGGGGCCTTTTGGGTCAACATCAAAGGTACTTTTTGGTCTCAATGTCTTGCATCATCCCAAAAGGATAACAAAAGAAAAAGAAAAAGAAAAGGGGCCTTTTGGGTCAACATGAAAGGGACATTTCTGTCACAATGCCTTGCATCATCCCTAAAAGGAGAATAAAAGAAAAATAAAAAGAAAATGGGACTTTTGGGTCAACATGAAGGGACATTTCGGTCTCAATATCTTGCATCATCCCGAAAAGGAAGGCAAAAAGCGAAAAGGGAAAAAGTGATAGAAATGCATGATATATAGAAGAATAAAGGTACAAATAGAGGAATGTCACAAAGAGAGGGAAAATTTAAAAAAATGGTATAGGGGAAAATTGTTGTCCCTTAGTATTATTTGGCATTAATGTCACAACACCAAAGTTAAGGTGTGAGGTTGTGTATGTGATGAGCTTTTAATTCAGTTCTTCTTGCATGAATTTATATATCTATTCTAATCTATCTTGGCATCATCACTTGCATTTGGCATATTCCAGTGATTGAAATATTTCACATTTTGGTTTTAGTCAGCTTGGCATATATTCTTAGGCTTCATTCTATTGTTTGGTCACAAAGGTAATTTTGATATTTTCTATTGAGGCAGCATCAAGGGACAACATACTTGGATTATATTTATCTATTATTGGTCAATTTATTGATCAATGATATATATTTCAAGTGAAACATTGATTTTTGTGTTGGATTATATAGTGATGTTTGGGTCTTGAGCTTGGATTACATTAATCCATCATTGATCAATGATTGATCTTAGCATATTTACCTTGATCGTGGAAGTTGATTAATGTAAGGTGGACCAACACATGTTATTTGGAATTATTTAAAGTCCTTACAAAGTATGGTTTATTATCCACATGTAAACGGTGATTATTATCGACATACTTATGATTTTATGGTTTTGAATTGACTAATGAATATAATGTGATCATTGCATTGTTGGTGGAGAATATTTTTATTTGTTGAATGGGAATTTTTTCCCAGTATAATTCCCAGAGTTGAAAAGACATTATATCAAAATTAAAATCTTATTTGAATCTTTGATTTACATAGTTGATTGATTCATTTTCCTTTGATAGGATTTGTTACCCTAATCATGGCGACAGTGGTAAGCAAACAATTGGTTCAGAAATTAGTTACAATGTTTTTCAAGGGGACAGGAAGTTGCAATGAACAACAAGACAGTGAAGAAATTTTGGTTGTTTACTTCGGACACTAGGTGTAATATTTAAAATTCTTTTCTTGTGTTTATGTGAACCTAGGTGCATTATATTTATTTTTTTGTTCATAATACTAGTTAGTTGTAATCAGGTTCATTGTGTTTATCTAGGCATTCGGGATTAGTTACTCTTGTTAAGGGCATCGATTCTGCAAGGTAAATAATATTTATTTGTTGATTATTCCTCATACATTTTGGCAAGGTGGATGTTGTACATATTAGATGCATTGTGTTCTTGAGTTTTCACTTAAGCATTGTTTAAGAGAATTTTTCCTCACAATTAGCAAAGGCAGTTTCAGTTTTAGCTCTCAATTCTTTTTTTGAGAATAAAGAACATGTTAAATACTTTATTTGTGCTGACATTATAGAGAGTGCGAGTTTTTGAAAGGAACTAGATGTATGTTTTCAGAAAGGAAATATATATATTGTTTTGTGTAGTTGGAATTTTTGACTCTGATTCTAAGGTCATTGCGAGACAAAGTATGTAAATCTTGAAAAAAAGATCATCTTTGTATTTACAATTCTTTCATACTTGTACATTTCAAAATACTATCAGTGAAATAGCACTATAAGACTATTAGTGAGATAACATCATTTTCAGTCAGATAAATCAGTCAGTGAGGCTTTGTACAAAGATTATTTTTAGATAAGGTCAGTGCGGCCAAGTTTGCGTGGTTTTATTCCCTAGGAGGTTTTTCGCTCAATACAATCTATGTGTCAATATTTTATATGTGTTTGTTCATTATCTGTTCATTTGATTTATATTTCATAATCTCATTCATGATCTGAAAATTATTAAAAGAAATAAAAGAGTTAATTTGTTTGTTAACACTGATTCACCCCCCCTTGGTGTTAATTGTACTCCAATAGTTGGTATCAGAGCCAAATCCTTGTAAGTTAAGTATTAACATCTTAGGGGATTCTTGGTCATGGAGTAATAGTCATGGCTAAGTGCAAAATAAGTAGAGGTCAAAAGAAAAATACTAGTGTCAAGCAAAAAGATAATCAAATAACCCCTGTCAAGTCTAGTGAAGCCTTGTCTCAAGAAAAGTTCTTGTTAGTTGATTCTGTAGATATTATTAAGAACAATTTTGTAGAAGACAAGGTGCCTAATATAGAGTTTGATTAATTCATGGTAAATATGAGTGAATCAAATATAGAAGAGTGTGGTAGTAACCCTGAAGGAATAGTTGATTTTGACAGAGAGCTTGTTTCTGCTCTAGATATGAATATAAATCTTGAAAGACAAAACAAGAAACTTAAAGTTCAAATTGAAGAAATGTGTAAATTTTTTGAGGATGAACTCAATTATTTGAAAAAGAAAGTAGAGAAGAACTCTCTATTAAAGTATGGTTTAGATAACTTAATATTATATCTGAAAAGAGAGATTGAGGAAACTAAGAGGATAGTGGAAGTAACAAAATCTAATCTGGATGCCAAAACTACTGAGTGACATAAGCTTGAAGGAGAGGTTGTTGCTTTAAAGAAAGATATTGAAGATCATAAGATTTAGTTAGAAAAGTATAAGAAGTTTGAGAGAATTTTTAATGCACTAGATGATATGTTATGTAAGAAAAAACATTCTAGTGATCCTACTAGTCTAGGATATGAAATGGGACAAACCTCTTCAAGTGGAAATGAGTCAAAAAATAAAATAGCTTTTGTATTTTCAAATGAGAAAGGATAGAGTTTTAAGGTTAGAAATATTCCAAGGAAGAAAATAGACTTAACTTATACTGTTGCAACTTCAAAAAGTGATGATAATAAGAAATCAAAAGAGAAAACTACTGATGTTGGAACAAGAAGAAAAAATAAAATCTCATGGCCTCCTCCTATAAACATAATAATTCAATGAGGTAAAATTACTCTCAATTTCATGGTTATTTTTATTTCTTTCATAAATATTGTCATAGAGCAAGAGATTGTAGATTTTATACAAGAATTTTTTTTGGATGGACTAATGATAAAATTTCTTATAGCCTGTCAAATTAGGGCTATAATAGTGTTTGTGATAACTACAATAATGTTGGTCACATTGCAAGAAATTGTAGTAGACAAGTTTTAAATGATGATGTAAGATTCATGAGAAGATGTAGACCCTTGATCTTGTGTTAGGGATGTAATGATTTTGGACATAGAGCCAAGTTTTGCAAAAGAAATGTGTTAAAATCATCTGAGCAAGAAGATACTCTGAACAAGCAAAAGAAGAGACATAATCAGGTATGGATAAGAAAACAAGAGAAAGAGAAACGAAAATCCATGCTTGTGCTTCATGCACAAGGGGAATCATCAAGTGCATAAGAAGAAGCGGGATCTTAGGTAGGCATATTAGTGTATTATTATTTAGGCTATGTGCAGGATCATCCTAGAAAAAACAAGCCCTTAAGTGGCAATGAAAATTCATAAAAATCAGAGTTAGGCAACTTGACATAAAAATTTGAATAAGTTATGTATATTATTTCAAAAATATGTAAAAATAGAATATGTGGAAAATTGAATCTAGCTTCTGAACTGCTAGGTTAATTCTTGTCAAAAAAAAAATCTATTTGGTGAAAATTTTAAATTTCAATGCAGTTAGTACTTAAATTTTAGGGAAAAAATAAGAAGTAGGTGTCTATCTGACCACCGTAACCATAATTAAATGATAATATTCTTTTATAATATTTTATATATAAGTAGAGGTCTCATGTCTAGATGTGATGCATATTTTTTTGTAAATTTTTTTCAAGTAAATAATTAGTTATGAATTTTTTATTACAACTTTTAAAAAATATAAAAAATCATATGTTTGACCACCTTAACTTGGTCAAAACTTCATGAAATCCATTTTTTTTTTCATCTTATAGTATGCCAAGCATAGAATGTGATGCATGTTTTGGATTCAAAAAATGTCATACTGTTTGAAAGCTATAGATGTTTTTCTATTAGACTATCAATCAGGACTTTAGTTGTAATTCTAATAGAAAATGGATAATAATTATTTATTAGATTCAAAGTAAAGTATAATTTATATTGGTAGAAATCTAAGAAGATCCTTTACAAACCATTTTTGTTTCATCAATTTTGGGTAAAATAAGTCATCAGCCACACAGGCAAAGTCTGGAAAAGCAAGGTAAGTTGTTAAACATGTTTTTCGTGTTGACTTATTAGGATTGGTAGGTCCGAACCAAATTCCAATGGAAGCCCGACCTTAATCCCGAGCCTAATCCCTAGGCATTAAATTTTGTGTCATCATATCGGATATTCGATTCAAATTGGATATCCGATTTGAATCTGATATCTAATATGTTTTAGAGGTGAGTTTTAAAAAAATTATACAATTTTAATATATGATCTCAAAAATGAAATAAATTTTATAATTTAATATATATAATATACAATATAGTTTATAATGTAATATATAATATACAGTTTATGATAATCTCTTACCAAATTATGTATTTAATATATAATATATTATATTATGATGTATAATATTTAAATATTATTTCAATATTTTAGTTAATCTATAAATATTTAAATATATATATATATATATTACTAATATATAAAATATATAAATATTATCTCTTTCCCTCTCTCTCTCCACCTCTATCTCTCCCAAGTCTCTCACTCAATCACTCTTATCTCTCCCCCTCTACCCTCTCTCTCTCTCTATCCCTCTCTCCCTCAACCATAAACCCCCCCTCTCTCTCTCTCCCTCCCACTCTCCCTCTCTCTCCCTCTTTCTCCCTCTCCCTCTCTCTCTCTCTAACTCTAAACCCTTCTCTCCCTCTCCCTTCCACCTCCTCTCTCCTTCTAGAACCTCCTCTCCTTCTCTCTCTCTCTATTTCTCCCTCTCTCTCCCTCTCTCTCTCTCTCTCTCTCTCTCTCTCTCTCTCCTCTCTCTAATCTCCCACTCTCCCTCTCCT